>OX453068.1:2794662-3290004 GCA_949699795.1 Spicauda simplicius
ATCCCGCAGTCCAATCGCAACCCTGTTACTGACAGATCAAAACACAGTTTGAATTGTAAAGCATCGCTGGACACGGCTCAAGCCTGGCTACAGACGACTGACACTACAATATCGCCTATAAATCTGTAACCCAAGATTTATTTTCGATTAAAACGGCCCGCGTCATAATCGGGAGACGTGAAAGATTCCGTACGAGAGCTGTCCAAACATTTTATACTTTCAAATATAGGGTGCGCTATCTGTGGTGATGATCTGAAATCTGCTATCTGCGATCGGGGCTCCTTAGATCTTTATTACATGTTTCAAAAGAGCTCCAGATAGTAAGTGGAGCTTATATTTTGAAGTGATGTCAAATAGGGCCATTGTTTACGCGCTCCGTTTATCCGGTGTCGTCAATCGTTGACGTATTTATTGAGGACTGTGACGGGCCCATTAAATCGTCGATATTGATAAGATCACTTCTTAGTGATAAGGGGATGGCCATTTAAGGCTTGTTCTTATATATTCAGCGATAAATGATAAAGTCGCTGCAACAGGTTATTTTTTAGTAATGACTGAAGGCGTTGATGTTGATGCGGTTAAGGGTGACGCAGACATGCTACTTTTTAAAGTGGCAATCGGTGATTAAGCCGTCTTTTTGCAGCTAGATACAGAGTTGAAACATTCTGCACATATTTACTCAACTATTGCAGTTAGTTTTGAACACTTAACACAACAACATAAGCATAATAAGCTGCAGCATTATTACAGTTTGTTAAACGCGCGTTTTAGATAACGACCAAATCTCGCGAAAACGTGATGCAGCTTCGATGAAATCGCCAAAACGCAAATCGCCGAAAGTAAGTAGCAAGTCTGTAACGGCTGTAAGATAAAAATATGCAGACAAAAAAAATTGCGTGACAATTCGCGTGGCATTTGCAAACAATGTATGAATAGACACAGAAACAAAGTTGCAGGGTTCTATTGTCGGAAGCAATGACATAAGTTGTAAGTAGTAAAAACTTTAAAGACATGAGAGCCTAGTGGTTGAAACTTGTTATTTCAATCGTGGGTCTAAGGTTCGAATCCTAGGCACGCACCACTGATCTAATTATATTATGTTCGTATTAGAAATTATCACTGTTTTAGTGTGAATGAAGAAATTATGAGGAAACCTACACACATGAGATTAATTTAAAAAAGTAGCCCCGAAGACATGTGAAATCGACCAATTCGCACTTGGCCAGCGCGGTAGCGTATTATTACCTAAAAACTCTCTCATTCTCACTAAAGAGGCGAGCCCTTGACGACAAGTAATAAGCATTAAATGATAGAGATAGATTATTAATATTTGATGTTTCGGTTTTATTCCTTATCGATTCTTTATTGAATTCTAATTGAATTGAATCATTACTACATTATGTATTTTCGACATGGGTCTTTTTAAACGCTTTTATTTATGACATTCAATTGAAGTTACAAATTAAGAATATTTTAAGAATGGTAGAACTCTTTGTAGTTCGACTCTGGATATACCATCGCCTCTCCTATTTATATCATCAAGTAGTTCTTGTAATTCGGTGCAAGCGTTAGGTGGCCGGGTCATCTTTAAATGAGCCCTCGAGAGTAGCAACGCATTTGTGATGGGCGATAGATTTCTTGTTCTGTATGAAGTTGCTTACAGATGTGCAGGATCACCTACTATCAGGTTAACAGCATGTTAGTTTGTTACTTGAAAATTATATAAGAAAATTTATCAAAGAAAATGAAAGAAATTCGCCGATTGAAGGTTACTACGAGATTAAATAAGTCGTTTAAAGTATATTGCATGTACTTAGAATGTACGAGCCATCTTAAGTATCTTGCTTTTGAAAGGACATTCAAGTTTGGCAAATTAAGTATTGTCATAAAACTAATATTATCGTATCTAAATATGACGTGTGTTAACAAAGTTTCACAAATCGCGCCATCAATTAAGTGAAGCTCATAAAACTTGGAAATTTCTCAACAAATCATCAACTCCTACAAGGACCAACACAATCGCTATTTGTAATCGTATAAATTATGTCGAAAGAAGTCACAAACTAAACAGTGAAACTAGCGAAATTACTAAAAACAGATTCGTCACACGGGTTTTTGTGTCGCCCACTATCTTATTAAACTGTGTTCACGTCGATTCAATGTGGTCCAAGACATAAGAGACCGCGTTTAGCGATTTCAACACCTGTTCTTGATTTATGAGCTCATGACTAGTTTGGTCGACTAAAACTCCTTAAGCGCTCCATATTTGCTGACTTCTAAATCAATGATATTTTAACTATGATAGAACGTTAATGAAATGGATTACAAAATAGAAACTGATTATAAAAATTGCCATTAATTTGAAAATCGATAACGCTTTCTGAAATAGATTTCATTTGCTGATTTCAGAAATACGTTTACCTATCTGAGCTTTGAATAATTTAATTATGTCAATTAGTCTATAGTATTATGTACTAGGTATGTAATAAGTGAATTAGATAAAAAGTTACATTGTCAAAATAAAGAGTTCAGTGTAAAATATATTAAAAAAATGAAGCTAAACGGTCGCGCTATACTTTCTTAACTTGAGCCATACGGTTATCGCGTCAATTAATATAATATCGCCTACGCTTGAATCTTTGGCGTATTTTACATTTTGTTTCGCTAGTTCACATCACTTGGTTTTGCTCACGTAGACGTTTTGGTCTAATATCATAATAGCGTTGACTATCACAAATAAATAAATGCATAAATTACCATGCTGAACGCGTGGTAATGCATAAAAACGGCGTATATACATAATTTGTTATGATAGCAATTTATGAAAATTATGATTAAATCAACACACATATTTTTACTCCTTTTGAGGTTTAAACTAGAGCCAATTCTTCTTTTCCCATGTATGTCATAAGCAGCAAAAAGGCTTAGAAACCAACAGGAAGTAGTAGCGACTGCCTGCACCTAGCGCGATGATGCAGAAATCTTTCTAATAGGCCTGTAGTGAAGATGGATTCTTGGAAGACTCATTTTTGTAATAGATACAGCGATCATTTTAACGACACAGTGGTTGGAATTCGGCCCTTCAATCAAGGGTCTAAGGTTCAAACAGCTGGCACGCACCACTGCACTTAATGGAAAACATCACGGGGATCACACTAAAATGATTGTCAAAAAAAAACTAAGTACAAGTATTACCCTTGCTAGTATGTACTAGTGCTAGTATGTTCGTGGACGAGTTGAACTCGTCCACGAAGGGTACATACTAAGGGTAGGGCATCATTATCTAGAAAAAATGTTGTATTATTGTTGTAATTAATTAATTTATTTTCAAGTGAATATAGTAAGTAAATATCCTGTATATATTTCAAGCGTCTATCTAAATATTAAAATAAATTCGTAGGCTCTTATACCGGTCCCTGTAGTTCCGGGATCAGAATAGGGCTACGGTATCCTCTGCCTGTCGTAAGAGGCGACTAAAAGGGGCTTCCGGGGTTGCGGGCGGCTAGAGTGGGAGCTTGAACCGTCCAGCCAGGCGATCCCGGGAAGGACGGCGGTATGTGTGGTCGCATATCGTCGTATAGACTAGACGGAGCGGTGGGCCCAGCCGCCCATCTGGGAGGAGCCCGATGGGGCAACACGCTTAGAGGATTCCGGTGGTGTTTGTTGGAGATCCCTGAGTCCTCTGTTTAGCGCCGAGGATGGCCACCGGGGTGGTTTTAGTGCGGTAAAAATCCCACATAACCCTTCGTCGCTCCCACGGAGTCGGGTACCTTTTGAAGGTTTCCCCCTCGAAAACAAAAAAAAAAAAAGTTTAAATACCGACCACCCCTTAAATATTTTGTTTTTATTTTTTGTTGTAGAGGCAACAGAAAGACATTATCTATGCAAACGGTATGTGATAGATATATAATGAATCATGAGATATAGCCTGGTAACAGACAAACAAAAATCTTAATAATAGTTTCCTGTTTGTACCCTTTGGGCCCAAAACCTAAAAAAAGTTCTCAAAGGTGTTAAGTCTATCTAATCACTGTTGGCTAGCGCGGCTAAGGCCCATCTTTTTCTCTTTCATTCTGAGATGCCTCTTAACTCTTTCATTCTGCGGTAAGACCCGTGCTCGGCAGTGGAATAATAATGGAGTGACGAAAACATAACTACATGTATGTCTATACGAAGTCCATCGAGCTATTGATGTGTTATTGTGCGTGACGACCCGCGTGGCGGAGCGGTTACCACACCGGTCTAACGCGCAATGGGCCCCGGGTTCGATTCCCGGCCACACAGGTATCTAAATGATGAGTTTAGATTCATGTTCTGGGTCTGGGTGTTCGTGTATTCGTTTTGTGTGTGTCCATAGTACCCACGACACAGGAGAAAATCCTAATGTGTTATTGCACGCTAGTAACTTTAACATTGTAGACACCAATTTCACCTTTCTATTTAATTCTTAGGGGTAACAACGCATTCCGGTTGCGTTCCTTTGGAATCCCGGAGTCCTGTGTAGCGCCGAGGACAGCCACCGGGGGATTTTAGTGTGGTAAAAATCCCACATAACCCTGCGTCGCTCCCACGGCGTCGGGTACCTCTTCAGGTTACCCCCTCGAGAACACAAAAAAATGGGGTAACAACCCACTTGTGATCAACCTTGGGCCTCTTTTCTTACTCGCGATAAATGAATAAATGAATGAAATGAAATGAAATGAAATGAAATGAATGAATGAATTAATTAATAACATAGAAACGAAAACGTTTCGCATATCATATCCAAGCTTCAATTAAGATACCTACTATTAATTTATTTCCTTAATATCATTGTTACAAATAGACATCGAAACCAATGTTAATATTGAATCGTCGAGATAACTTATAAATAATGAGATGTCAAATAAAATCAAGCGTAGGTTTGCTCACAATAAATCTTTGATAGACCAGTTTTGCAAACATTTTTACCTCTAATTAATTTGTTCCGCGTTATCGCCAGACCTTATCTTAAAGTAATAATTCAAAATAAAGCAATAGTCAGAAAGGAGAATTATGTTGATTGAATCGTATGTTTATTATGAGCCGAACTTGATAGTTATATCTCCTTTTGAATTTTGAAGTAAAATAAAATGCCTTTTGTATAGGCCTGAGTAGGCACTTATATTATGTTGATTACAATACATTTTTCTTACACTACACATGATCCGATTATGAATTCAACAGAGGAGATACGGCAAGAAACAAGATTACAGTATTATATAATCGTAACAAGTTTACTGTGTATCTAGTGTATTTGAAAAGTTAGCAAAAAAAGGGCATATAATGTTAGAACTACCGTAACATAGTCTAACAAATTCCCATTGATAGTAAGTACTCTTCGAGCGTCTGTTTGTTGAGTTACTGGTTTTAGTATAGACAAGATGACCCGGCAAACTTCGTTCCGCCTAAAAGTAAAACATCTAAAACTATCAGTATTAAAATATATTATGCATTTATTGCACATAAAAACCTTTCTCTTGAATCAGTCTAGCTATTAAAATAAAACTGCATTAGAATCCGTAGCGTACTTTTAAAGATTTAAGCATACAAAGGGACAGACAGCGAGAAGCGCTGTTTTATACTATGTAGTGATAAGAGTTTTCGAGTATCAAAAAAATGTGTGCGTGTACTAGCGTACACTCGTAAGAAGTGAAACTTCTTTATGACGTTAGTTTTCAGAAAATAATTTACTATATGCAACTTTACAGAAATTGGTTAAATAAAGTTAAATTAGATAAAGTTTAATAAAAGGCTTTTATAAAACTTTATCTAATAATCTAATCTATAATAATCTATCTAATATCACGCGTGGTAGGGATAAGAAAAATATGGCGCGTAACGGAAAAAAAAGATGGCGCGTAACAGAAAAAGATGGCGCGTAACGAAAAAAAAAGATGGCGCGTAACGAAAAAATGTTACACGAAAATTTTTTTCCAACCCCCATAAAGAAGTTTCACTTCAAAAATCATCCATTCCACTAAACTGATTTAACGTGACAGACTCTAGCTTAAAGCTATTTATTTTGTGAAGTTTTATAAGTGGTAGTGTTGTCAGTGGATCCAAATTATTGACGTAAATTCATTTTAATGAGTATATGGGATCATTCCCACTCGGTAACACCTCGTCGTCAACATTGTTGACGACTGAGCAATTAAAAGTTGCAGATGACCTAAATAAGGTAAATCTCTGTCGTGAGTGCCATTGACCTAACCTAACTTACCATTACATTCAATTTACCTAAACCCATTTATCAGGCACTAGTCACCCGTCACAACGGTCGAAATTCCACTGTAATTTAAATTAAAAAACTACACTTCTTCCTGTCCAAAGTATATCTCAAATTCAAATAAATTGTAATAATTATCAACGTTGCAGACACCCCTTAAATGTAAAAGAGGTTTAATCAACTAACCTGCATTTAAAAGTGATAGCGGGTATTTTGACAAAGACATCTGACATTGTTAACGTTATGTGTTTTCACAGTTAAACATTAAATGTTTTATATTTCATTTACTATGTATGTTTTTGTGTCAAATGCAAGGTAGTGTGTTCAATGTAATTTTAGTAGATTTATGTATGTCTTATGCATTATTTGAAAAAAACATTGGCATTGTGTAATCCTTCACTACATTAACTGTAACCGTGCGTAATTTCATACTCCCCGCCTGCGGCAAGTATCTTAGAAACGGATAACAAGTTTTTGCTTCACGTATTAATATATACACGTATGACAAATCAGTACACTTCGCTAATTATAAAAGATAAAAGCAATATTCTAAGCTCATTAAATAGGCCTCATTAGTTCCTAGAACCCCATCATTCTCAGAAATCTCAGTTGCATACACGTAAATTTCCACTGGAAAACCATTCACTGTAGAAGAATGCGATCGATTTATTTACGAGGAACATTGTAATTAATTAATAAAAATGCCAAACACATAGGACGTATCTAATGTACACACATAAATAATTTATGACGGATTTGAATAGAGACGACATGAATATTGCTGTCCTTTATGTAATGAAACTGCTGGACGGATCCTATCGGTTGCAGATCAGTTGTCACGATGACTAATTAATTTACACACATTCTTAGGTACTGTACTGTACGATAAACTCTAGTGCTACATAAAAAAGACATTTTGACATAAAGCAGATAGAAGCGCTTGTTTTCTATGTAAAAAGATGGTATAAAAAGTAAACCTGATGATGAGGAAAAAGTATCGCTGGGTTTTTTGATCTTTTTAGTTGTAGTATTGTTTCAGTCTGGGTGTAGTGTTAAAAAATACTGTAACTAACATTTTTTTATCTGACTGAAGTAGCAAACGAACATACAGTCTACCTGATGGTAAGTGGTAACTGCCTCCATGGACAACTGTAACCAACTTCATTTAGAACATGGGTTATATCTGAAGTCAATCACAGATGCGTTGCTACTCCCGAGGACTATGATGGGCGCCTCATGTGAAAGTTTGCCGGCAACCACCAATTTCTAAGTGAGTCACATGGGCCTACAGACAATAAAGACAATTGAATAATATTTATTTCATTTATATATACTCATATTATTTGTTACACTGAAACGAAAATTATTTTCCTAATTAGGCAAAACGTAATGTCGTCAAACCTTAATACCAAGTTAGGGACAAAACACAATCACCGCTACTAATACTGAGAGCAGTGGTAGCCTAATGGTTGAAAATTGCCCTCTCGATGGGGAGGTCCGAGGTTCAAACCCATTTATTTCATTTATATATACTCATATTATTTGTTACACTGAAACGAAAATTATTTTCCTAATTAGGCAAAACGTAATGTCGTCAGACCTTAATACCAAGTTAGGGACAAAACACAATCACCGCTACTAATACTGAGAGCAGTGGTAGCCTAATGGTTGAAAATTGCCCTCTCGATGGGGAGGTCCGAGGTTCAAACCCAGGCTCGCACCACTGATTTATGTGCGTATTAGAAACTAATTTTATCACTGCTTTTCGATGAAGGACAACATCGTGAGGAAACCCACACACACGAGAGTTCTTAAAAATAAAAATAAAAAGTTCTCGGAGGTGTGTGAAGTCCACCAATTCGCACTTGGCCAACGCGGTGGACTATGGCCTAAACTCTATCATTCTGAGAGAAGACCCTTGCCCAGCAGTATACCAATAATGGGTTGATAAGAATACTTAATATCCGTCAGCACTAACAATTGTTCATCATGCTAGAAGACAATTTTCAGCAGTAATAAAAAGATTTGATGGCGGTTAGTGGACTCATTTTTTCGACACTGATAATGACGAAGTTCGGACAGGACTCTAGTAAAACATATCGTTATCTCGGAAATAAGTTACCGTACTAACAATTACATTTATTTCACACACGTCAACCCATTATTGTCCCACTGCTGGGCACGGGTCTTCTCTCAGAATGAGAGAGTTTAGGCCATAGTCCACCGCGCTGGCCAAGTGCGAATTGGTGGACAATTATTATTTATTTAATTAAGTGAAAAAGGCAGTATCTTAAATACAGAGAAATCAGTGCGAACACAAAACAATCTCGAACCACGACTATTCAACGCTTGTGGATAGATATTTCAACCTATTAGCACATTAATTAAAATGCATTAGCACAGAGGCGACGCGTTAACACCTAAATTAAGTCACTTGTACACTAATCGAGCTTATAACTATAAGTCAATTAACAATAGGACGGAATGTCATTAAGTTTGAGTAATCGTTACCTGTATCGATAGGTGTAGCACCTGCCTAACCCTTTATCATACACGACAACTTGATTGTCGAGCGCAACGATAAACTACGTACGATGGTGCAGGTAATTGTTTAAAATGCACCACGACTACAATTATGAGGGATTGATTCATTTTTAATAGGCACTACGGCCTCGGTGCATTAGGGAGTCTATATATCTATTGGCATCGGATCGGAAACGTTCGGTGATAAAGTATTGAGCGGACAGAAATTGGTTTTGGTCTGTCACAGGCGATGAATTCAACGGATATCTGGCTGAAGCAAAAACGTCATGCGAAACCTCTTTTTTTTGGCCGTTACAGAAAATTTGGTCCGTCACTAATCTTTACTAACCAAGCTGTTTACGACACTGGTATATTTGGGAATTAAATAGGTTAAATATAGGTATTAATTAAGTTATATTTTCAATAAAAGGTAATTATGTCATCAAACTTTTAAATTGAGAATAGATTAGTCGTGATGCACCGCATGATTTTAAACATAATTCAATTAATATTAATAGTATATTGGCAAACCAGAACCTCCAACCCTTGGAAGTTCACTGCTGGTCATAGATCTCCCCTAATGTTCACCATTTCGACCGTAGCAGAACACAATATGAAATTATAACTATGTTCTTTTATCTACTCCATGACAAGTATGAAGACTCCCCTAGACTGACGACTCGAGTAATTTGTTACATCATAAGTCAACGTGCGTAGGGTATTAAAAAATAAATTGATCAAGGGTCTCATGTCGTTTATTCGCTGTTGATCCTAATGGCACAAAACGTATTAATGTATTAAAAGTTGCAAATGACCCAACGTATGTTTGCAACGAATGTATGTAGATGATAGAAACAGTTATCTACGGTTGGTTTCTATTTTAGGGTTCTGTAGACCAATAGATTTTAAAACCTTTCAAGAAAAAGAAAAAAAAGATATCTCCACACATTACTCCACTAGCATTTCCTATTTCGTAAGTGCTATGGATACACACAAACACGCACTGAATCTTTCAGAATAAAATTGAAAAGCTCACACTAATAGCTCTACATTTCCAATTTTACACATTTACACATATATATTTTATATATATACACAAATTCCCGTAACCAATAATATAATATATTTTTTTAGATATCTAATTGGCTGGGAATCGAATACGGCACATTGCGTGTATAACTAGTATGATCACCGATACAGCAAGGGAAAACAAAGATGGCAACCTTACATGTCAGTCAATAGTGTTTTAGTATAGAAACGAATATTATACTGCTGAATCTAAAGCTGATGTTACACACACCGAGCGATCAATCACCACTAATGGTGAACACAGTTTGTGCATAAACCGATAAGTGTTACCGATTAGTAACTCACACCACGCTTGCCCCGTGTATTAATTAATAAGTTAATTTACCACATTAAACACACGAATTCTGTTACAGAATTGGGATATCCGACATTTTTAATGCGGAACGTGTTATATATTTTTAATCTCTTACATTTCGAAAGGAATAAGTTTTTAATACATATAATCTATGCTAATAGAAAACTTTGTATTTTTGTATGTCTGGGGGCAGGGCAGTGCCCCCGCCAAGTCGAGCAAAAAAGCGGCACGGCCGTACCATACTTTTCTCGAAGCAATTCGGGCCACTTTCAACCCCCTATAACTTCGTTCTGGATAAAAGTAGAAGATCAAATTTTTAATAGCCAAGAAGGCATTGTATGAACACGGTATAGTTCAAATTTCATTTAATTTTAACCAGTAGTTTAAGAATTATAACGAGTCAAAGTTCCTTATTTTGTCACTCACTCACTGACAGATCATCGAAAATCTAAGGCACTTCTAGCAAATGTAGAAGCTTCAAATTTAGAATACAAATAGTGTTTAGTGTATGAATCAAGGAAAAACTGAAATATTTTTCAATTTCCGTCCACGTAAAACGTCCACGTCAAAGTAACTTTGTAATCCCATGTAAATATATAGAATTACAAAGTTATACCTATTGGCAGTTAATTAATTAGTGTGTTTAATAAATATCATGGAATAATTGGTTTTAGAGATGGTAGAACAATGGTACAACCGGAGAGGTACCATCGCCATATCTATTTATATCGTAAAGCAGCTCCTGTGTTTAGATCGACGGGTGTAGCTGCCGGTACCATTTTATATGAGGCAATCATATTAGTCATCGGGAGTAGCCACGTGTATGTGATTGATTTCGGATTGAACCCTGGTTATATACGAAATTCCTTACAGATGTTCATGAGCGGGAGTGACTACTTTCCATCAGGTGGACTGCGTGCTCGTTTGCTATTTCAATGATAGAAAAAAAGTAGAAAAATGTAGGTACCTAGATACGATTTTGTTCAAAGGTAACTTATCCGAGGTAGCAACTCATAAGTGGTCAACCTAAATAAAACACGCTTTCTACACTCATAGACCCTCACTAGGATTTTCTCCTGTGTCGTGGGTACCATAGACACACACAAAACGAATACACAAACACCCAGACCCAGAACAGGAATCAAAACTCATGCTTGAAATGCCTGTCTAGCCGGGAATCGAACCCGAAACCCATTGCGCGTCAGACCGGTCGTCGATCAATCCTAAAGTCATTTATTTTAATCGGGTTTGACTACAGATGTTTATAGGACACAGGAGCCACATACCTACCTTCAAGTGGACTGCATGTTCGTTTACTATTTCTATATTATAAAAGAACAAACTTTCTAGTATATAATTAAAAAAGGACATTTTTACATATCATTTAACAATTCTCAAGAACGAAAATTCCTCAAAAAAAGTAATTATCGCTTAGTAGTAAGTCGTCATTACATCGTAAGTCGTGGTCGTGGGGTATAATTTCTCAACCGTTGCGTGTGAAGAGCACATTAAGCGACAAGTGCTCGTCCTAAGTAAACAAATTATAGAACTTGTTATTTATCGCGCACTTCAATTATAAGTAACTCAAATTTTATGTGTGAACCAAAAAAAACGAACTAGAAAATAAATAACCAAAAACATGTTATGACTATGAACCAATAAAAATAGTCACTTCTATAGGCTCTACCCATCTGTGTTGAACATTCTATGTGGACGCTTCAGAATGTGTGGATTTTCTAACTTGATTAAATTTTATTTGTTACATTGCTACACACAGATATTGCAAGTATTTTTATTGTAAATATACATTCTAAGGAATATAACTAAAATTGTATATACCTATGGTAATATTGCACGACTCATAATGCGAAGCATTAGGGAAAAATTCGTTTAGCCTCGATTCCGCAACTATTTAATTTTTTACACGATTGGTACCATCTAATCTCCTTTATTTGCTTAATTATCTATAAAATCGCACCCTTTTATAGATAATTAATTTAATGAAGATTAATTCTGTCACTGGTAAAAATTGATTTAAGATAATAAAACCAGAAAAAACTATTGAAATAGAGAAAGAGATAATTCCCGTCAATCAAGACTTTTTCGTTTGAAACACGATAGCTTGTAATTTAATCACTTGTTTATTATAATAGCTTGAGATCGACTATTCGGTGATTGGTATTGAAAATAGTTAAATTATTCACAAAAATTGAGTGCTGCACTTTTGGATTTTCCAATTTTTTTTTATTACAATATTAGTGTCTATGGATACAAATATTTTCATGTGATATAATCGAAAAACTATCTTGTATTAAATGTTATAAAATTCTCACGTCGTGTTTTGCGCACGCTATTGTTTTGCAATAAATATAATCAAATTCTTCACATCATCAGCCTTTATCAGTCCACTACTGGACATATGCCTCTCCTGATCCAGTTACTCCTTGCCGCCCGGCGCAGATCGTTGCGCCAACGAGGAGGGCGTCCCACGCTACTTTTACCCAGACCTCCTCTCCTCCAGACTCTAACAACCGTTTACTCCAACGATTGTCGGTCGACCTGCCCATTGCCACTTCAGCTTGCTGGCCTTTTGATATATGTCGGGGACTTTTCTGACTGCTGGAGCTTTGACTTCTGAAGCTAACTTTCATTATCATGTAAAATACATGATTTAAAAAATAGATATAAAAACAAAACATAAAAACCTGCTGAGTTTCTAGCCGGATGTTCTCAGTTGAGGTCGTATTCTGATCCGGTGGTAGTGTAAGAAAAAAAATGTAACTGACAATTTTTAAGTGCCTACGGGGGCACTTACAAATTGTCAGTTACATTGTTACTTTACGTGTCTATACAAAACTTTACGTGCCTATACAAAATAAAGACATTGAACAGGAACGGTTTTAAATAGGACCACTCCCCCTCTTCCCATTGATTTTAGAGACGGCGGTTAAGGGACAAAATTCAGAGTGGTCTCCTTTATAACATGACTATTGGTAAGAACCCCCATAAAGTGACATCATCTCCAGCAGCGACGCTCAGAAGGTTGTTTAGTATTACTAACAGGATATCGCATACTCCGTCGATACCTTTGATTGAATGTCAATATAACCGAATTAAACTTTTAAAATACATTGCAACGATCAAGCATTTTCTCACAATTTAATAAATGCTTCGTACTAAAACTATCACGAGAATTATTATCTGTTATTTACTTAGCGCTAAGTCTACCAATTTAGGGAATCTCTACACTTGTCTGGGAGATACCGGCTCAGACTATTGACACTTTAATGTTAATGATATTGTCAATATTACTAAAGTTACAAGTATTTCTTTTTATTTCGTTGTTGTTTTATATAACTTGGCCCATTTTCGAAAAGGTTCCGTATTAGAACGGTAGTTACAGGCCAAAAATTTGTTAAAGAAAAGAGCTAGGTATACAAATTTATAGAGATTATAATATGCCCTTGTTAAGGTAGGTAAATGTTGTGAATTACTTTGTATACGTACATGTAAAGGTGGCGGTTCGCACAGCGACTGAGACAGGAGGCCAAGACACCGCCACCTTAAGGTTTCATTAAATTTTATACTAAATTCAATACAACTCTAATTGACAGGCAACGCGCAGTTGGTGCTGGGAGATCTACAACTCTAAGGCATTTTTTTATACTCTATCGTCTAAAATAATCAGAGACTGTGTTTGCTGACTACCTTTTATACCAGTTGTCTCTTTTATGCTGCTCATACTTTCATTCTCTACTCTCATACATCTCTCTACATTCATACTCTAAGGCATTTAATTTTACACAGCTAATTGTAATATACATCTACAACTTACAAATGAATTTTCAATTATTTATCTTGTGATGAGAATAAATATGGTATAATAGTTAACATCTAAATATACTACATCGCGTAGCGAGAATAAAAGAAAACGAAGTCAAAATTTCGGAAAATTAAGTAAAACGACTCACCCCCAATATCGTAACACAAATCTTCAAATGAATTGCTTTCGTGCTAAGAAAGGACAATCATTAATGTTATGACGAAACGTATACGTCCCTTTTGTTCCCGTCGTACGATATGCCCAAGAAACGTTGAGCCGGCCGGCGAGCAAAGCCGGCGATGCATTGGCGACTCCTCTGGTGTTGCAAGTGTCCATAAGCGACGGTGACTACTTTCCATCAGGTAGCCCGTCTGCCTTATCGTTAGGTTTACGTATATAAAAAAAAGCCAGTCACGGTAACATTCACCCGTCTTAACGAGTAAGTACTGTTAAATATGGGTAATCTCTTATCGTCTCGGAGTTCGCGACTGCTATTGCTATCGCCGATCAATCGGGGGTCAAGTGGGCTTGATCCAACGGACTAGACCCTTACAGTTATAAGTAATGGCTAACTGACTGAGTAAATTTTGCCAAACAACTTTAACTTTTTAATAACGGACTAACGGTGTTGTTGATTTAAATCTGGTTTGTAACAAGGCTACACTTATATTGTGTTGGTATTTAAATCAAAAAATCAAATATGCAGTCCATTTGTTTTATGTATTCAAAGAATCATATTTTTATTTATTAGATTGAAAAAAACAAACAGGTGGCCAATGCCGCCCATGGACATCTTCAGTTAACCTCAGATAATATCAATGCTTCGCTTGAGGTTACCCATAGCGGTAATGCTACCCTTAAGACTAAGTTTGAAGGTGGTAGAACCAGTGTAGATCGACCGAGGAAGTACCACCGCCTATTTCTAGCGTGAAGCATTCGTTTCGATGGAAGGGTGTGGTTGCAGGCACATTTTCACACTAGGCGACCATCATAATTTTCGGGAGTAGCAACGCATCTGTGATTGACTTCAGATGGAACCCATGTTCTGTATGAATTTGATTACAGATGTCCATGGGCGTCAGAGACCACTTACCATCATGGACTGCATGCTCGTTTGCTACTTCAGTCAGATAAAAAAAAGTTAGAATACCTCGGGTATGCGCTAGTGTTAATACTGCTATTATTAGAGAGATATAGGCGTGTGGTAGTGCCTTCAGAATAGAACCACAAAATGTTCTACCAACATCAGATCGGATATCAAAAAGAAAATAAATTTAAAGGTACACATTATGAAAATTAAAGCAAATGTCTTAATGTTCTATGAGCTTTCGGAAGCATTTACATATGGTTAGCAACACTATTTTCTTCTGATACGACTACCGAATCTGAAAATTACCTGAACTAAAAACATCTAAGCAAAGCAATCGGGTTTCTCTTTTTCCTTTTACTTTATATTTATCTAATCATTCTTCCATACATACGTAATTACTAATTATATCAAAATAAATTGTAACTAGGCAAATAATTTTATATATTCTTTCTGTAATTAGCAGCTCACTAAAAAAAGTGTCGAAATAAAATTTATTTTAGAGCTAAAATTTGACGTAAATCATAAATTACAATCAATTAAGATCTTAATTTACAACAAAAAGAAAACGTACTCGGACTCGGACCACTTTCATGGTTTTATATCTGATTCGATTGTGGAGAAATTATCTGTTTAAACAAATTGTCTGCCAGTCAAGTTGACACGTAAGTAAGGGCAGACGAACTGTATTTTACTGTCAGTTATATCATTTAAAATTAAATGTTTAAAAAGTGATGGAACCAACAAATACAGGGGATGTATGAGCTCCACACTTATGTTTAGAGTATAGCAGACTATGCGTTTGGTGTGAGTGATTGTCGCCACATTAGGTCACCATAATACTCAGGATTAGCAATGCATTTGTGACCGGAGTCAGGTCAGAATATTTGTTCTATTTAAGTAATACTTAAAATGTAAGTAAGAATATGTACTTACATTCGGGAGGTCCGAGGTTCAAACCCAGGCACGCACCACTGATTTATGTGCGTATTAGACATTAATTATCACTGCTTTTCGGTGAATGAATACATCGCGAGGAAATCTACACACCCGAGTGTTCTTTTAAAAAAAAAGTTCTCGGAAGTGTATCAAGTCCTCTCATTCTGAGGGAAGACCCGTGCCCAGCAGTGGAACAATGATGGGTTGACGAGAGAAGTAATACATCACTTATGGATATAGATATCTTCGATGCCAGATCTCCTACCTATTTCCGATTAGGACTGCGCCTGGAATTCTTGAATCCATCCTCCGTTTTGTCAGCTTCGTCCTAAAGCCATGCCCTATATCTTACTGAGAGAAATACTTATAAACTACATTAACACAACATTACTCATATTGTCTGAAAAACCTCGACAAATGGATGGATAAATCCAAATGAACATTTTTTATTGTTAGACCTAACGATAAGGCAGAGAGGCCACCTGATGGAAAGCAGTCACCGTCGCCTATGGCCATTTGCAACACCAGAGGAGTCGCCAATGCATCACAGCTTTGAAGGAGAGCTCTTTTTACACCTTTCTTGAAGATCCCCATGTCATAGCGCTCCGAGAATATAACTAACAACATATACTAAATGTGAAATTTTGTGACGATGCATGTGTTTGCTATTCTTTAACGCGAAAACAACTAGGTAGTCCCCTTTCGCTAAAATGGATATACAGCTACAGATAGTACTAATTTTAGAATTTTTAAAATGTCATGGCATGCTCAGTGTCAAGGTTAACCTGACTAAAGGAAGCGAAGAAGCGGAATAAGCTTATCGTCAACCCATTATTGTCCCACTGCTGGGCACGGGTCTTCTCTCGGAATGAGAGAGTTTTAGGCCATAGTCCACCGCGCTTGCCTAGTGCGAATTGGTTGACGATGCTTATTAAAGTAATAACGAAATAATCGACATAAATAGACCGCTTGGCTTTTGCGATAGCAATTTGGAAGGGCAACCCTAGAAGCCCGCATGTTTGCTTCATCAATCATACATGCTTTTATTTTTTCAGTCCATTACAAAATGATATGGTTACAATACCGTAAGCGGTTGTCATAAGCGAGCGATTTGCATCGCCACGGACATTCACGACTCTAATTGGACAAGCGAGCGATCTTGACATGTTAATTATGTATGTAGTAAGCAATTCACGCCAAACTCCAATTTCCGGACTTGATTTTGTACGAAGAGATACCTACCTACCTATACCTACCTATATTTAATGTTATTCTGATAATGTAAATAAGTATTGTATTTCAGGTTTTCAGTATGAATTTTATACTAATTCCTTTCAGAAACGTTTTACACTATTTACTAATAGGAAAACCAAAATATTAAAAAATCAATCCAATCATATTTAGTCTCGAATGAGAGTTTATCAGAGCCCAAGGACCAACCAAATCGCACTTGGCGGTGGACTATGGTCTATAACTCTTTCATTCCGAGAGAAGACCACCAGCAGTGGGACAAGCACCGTGCCCAGCAGTGGGACAATAATGGGTTGTACCCAATATTGAAAGGGATTATATACTAGTTTGTTGTATCTGTTACCTATTCAATCCAACATTCAATATGGAGTTTTACGCCATAGTCCACGGCGCTGGCCAAGTGCGAATTGGTGGACTTTACACCCCTCCGAGATCTTTTTTTTAAGAACTCTCGGGTGTGTAAGTTTCCTCACGATGTTTTCCTTCACTGAAAAGCAGTGATAATTAATTTCTGATACGCACATAAATTGCGTGTGCAATTGAAATGTGTCAATTCCGCGATAATATTAGTCTAAAATCAGGATATATTGTGCTATTATTTTCGTTCAGTTTCCCAATTGTAAATATTACATTAAATCAAATAGCTCATGGTGTTAATATTAAACACTGATTCAAAATGTTCTTCAGAAGTGCCTAAAGTTGAAAAATCATAAAACATTAACTGCGAATTCGATTCCAATTTTATTGTCTTGATCGATTTTGCGAATCGATTCGATGGAAGCGATCAATATTCGAAAGTCACCACCAGACGGTCATACCAACACCGTTAGCAGGGCTATCTCACGTTTTGAATTGCAATTGTGTAAAATTTACTATATTAGTGTCATAACACATTAATGTTCTTACTAATTACTTATCACTTACTTTTTTATAACTTTAAGGGCACATTTCTTTATCACGCGTGTTCGCGTTCGCATGCGTGCCTAATGCGCACCTATGAATTAGTCGCCGCAGTCTATTCGCAACCAGTAAATGTGTGTAAAATGAAGTCATAAAGTACAAATGCGCAAGCGGGCATAAACACGCGTGACAGGAAAAGTCCTTTTACAATAATAGAAAAGCATTCAACGTATATCTTGATTTCATACACATTGTCAATCAACATGGTTAGTTTCAAATAATTTCAGTTCATTATCAATAAATTCTAAATAGCCAAAAACATACCAACCTGTAAGTTTTGGATTATATTTTTCTTCGAATGAAGTACCTACTAATCTATGTAGAAAATACAGTTAATGGTTTTTGTGCTTCAATTATGCTATTAAGTAAAATTCTTCACATTTTAATATTTTCAGTTATGTGTCAACCCTACCAGTCATTCAAATAATAGGCCACGAGCATTTCTTTTCAATTATACACCGAGGAGATTGCAGGGTTGGCACTGTGATAAGTGTGTTACCGATACCGAATGTTTGTTCGGGCGCGAAATCATATGTATTAAGGTGAGTGATTGCCGCCAAATTATCGTGTTCAAAACTCGCTGGGAGCGTTTATGGTGTTTTGGGGATTCCTTTTGCTTTTTTAATTTCATGCGCATAATTATAATGTGAGAAATGTGAGTACGTACTCGTAATACACGAGTTGACTGTTGTGAGTTTCGTACTTCTTGTGAAGTCTTGCAAATTACGAAATATTTTTAAACACGTAATACAGGGTACTGTGTACGTAGCCGTATGTATGAGCGTATAGTTGGTTCTGATTCCGTAGTTGGGCGACCATTAGTACTCATGGGCTGCTTATGCGCTTGGGTTGCAGTTACTATCCACCATCAAGTGACAGCAAGCTTGTTTGTTACTTCAATCTTAAAAAGACATCTGCAGGCAATGTTCGGTAGGTCTCCGGTAAGGATAAATTTGAGCATTATGTTTGAACTATAGTAAGATAGTGCCATATTTTTTAAGTTATATAATACTTTTTTAAGTTAACGCGAAGGAAAGCAGGTGGGCCAGAGTCGTCACACAATGGATACCTGAAAACGGTTATCGCCGAAGAGAAAGGCCTAAAAAAAGATGGTGGGACGATCTGGTCAAATATTCAAAAGACTGGCAGGCCCTGGCGAAAGATAGCAGTGGAGGCATATGGGGGAGACCTTTGCCCAGCAGTGGGACAACATAGATTAATAAAAAAGTTCTTGGTCACTATTTTAACAATGTATGAGCGAAAACTCAAACAATGATTATTTCGAGGATACTTTATAAACTAGCATTAAAAGTGCTGCATACGTTAGCTACTTTACTTCCAAAACAGTAAATCAAAATTATAAGAAAAGTATAATAAAATAGAAAAAATTTCATAGAGCAACAACTCTATTGATCTACGAGAGCTGAATATGATTCAGATCATTACCAAATCCAGAAAAAGTAGAAAAATCCATTTTTAATAGTTTACAATTAAACTTTCTTTAAAATCCTTTATGCGTTTCAATTAAATTTATTATAGGACTTTTTTAGTATTCAATACATACGAGTAGGTTTCAAAAATGTCAGTTATACTACATGTCTATGTAAACCAGGCCATAAACACAAAAACAAAACCACTCGGAGACAGGAAGTGAAAATTCCTATCAAACCCTGCTGATTTTCCCATGAAACCGAAGAAAACGAGGTTGTTTCACACCACACCAACCGGAATTGGGACATGGTGGTATCCATCAACAAAAACCAGCAATTCAGCGAATGCCACAGCATGGGAGCTGTCCATCTTTACTCTGTAATGGTTAGTGTCACCATAAACGCGGAGCAATTTGAGCCTCGCTAAGAAAATTTTATCTATGCTCAAGTGCATTTTAAAGGAATTTGCTAATTAGAAGGGTCCAGTGCACAACCCTACTAGTATTAGTAGGCGACATTACTTATTTTCATATTTCAAGATACAATTTAATTCCCAAAAAATCTCAGTAAAATGATTATCAATATCGCTTCATTGTATTACTTGACCACAACAATTAGGCGCATAAAACAAAAGTGGTTCAATACCCCGCATCTCGTTTCTTACCCCGCGCATCCCCTAGTGACGTGCAGTCGTGTATCGTCTAGGTGTTTACTTTAGCTAGCACGTGTTTAATGTTATTTCGTTATAATGTTAAATTGAATTGAGTAACTGTTGAAATTTTAAAGTCATTATTAAATTAGTTGATTATTCGTCAATAAACCTCAAAATGATAAGGAAAAAGACTAATCGTGGAGGAGAAAGGACTCTTACATTCAAAATACATTTTTTTTAACAAGAGAAGAGTATTGGGCTCAGTACTCCTATCTCTGCAACAGGCATCAGTCTCTTACACACATAAAAAAGAAAGAAAACATTCCATGTCTGCGAATATATTAAACACATGAAAGTGCTTTAAAAAACACTCGACTATTGAAAATACACCACTATGGTGTATGTTTTAATAATGGTATACCTAAGTACATACTTTTGGTATTTGGTAATAGAATATACTTCGTATCGGGATGGGAAATCCATAGTTCTAATAACGTTTCAACTGTCGTGCGCCTAATTGTTTTGGTCGAGTAGTACTTATTCAGTTATTTTATGCTACCTTAACTTAACTTTATCACTAATTATATTTTAGCGAAGATAATACATGTTTTGTACCGGTTCACGACCCCCGTGGCGCAGCGGTTGCTGTATCGGTCTGACACGCAGTGGGTCCCGGGTTCGATTCCCGGCCAGATAGGTATCTGAATGATGAGTTTAGATTCATGTTCTGGGTCTGGGTGTTTGTGTATTCGTCTTTGTGTGTGTCCATGGCACCTACGACACAGGAGAAAATCCTACTGTGGGGCTATGAATGTAGAAAGCGTTGAATGTAGAAAGCGTTTTTGCTTTCCAGATATTAGATCCTCTTAATTAATTTTTATAATTAACTTTTGAAATACAAGTCCAATTTGAGTTGGTTTAGCTAATTTTGGTTATAACAATGACAGCAGGCAAAATTAGTTATTGTGCTAAAGTATTTGTTAATTCTAATAAAATCACATTGCACATTACAATATCATAAAAAAATAAAACTAAACTTCTTAACCAGGACGTCCTGTGTCAACAAAACTTCTGGTCAAACTGGTACTGTCCGAAATTCGTGGTACAACCATAAAATGGCAAACACTTCACTGTTCAAGCTTAAGTAAGTAAATTGTCATTACATACATTACAAGTGCTGGTGCAGTTCCCTTGAATAAAAAGTGCTTAAATTTTGGCATGCGTTGCAATGCCTAAAAATAATTAAAAAAAAAATACAATATAACTATTGTTATTGTTGTCTTAATGTTTTTTCCCTTGTCTAACTTATGGGTACGAGACATGAGCTCTCTCTCACCACATCATATAGAGCAAAACTAGTAACATGTCAAAATGCTACGGAAAGAAGCGTTCTCGCTCTCAAGAAAAGTGATAGAGTTAGTAATACAGATAAAAGAAATAAAACAATTTATTGATATTCTGCAAAGAGTGGACCACCTTAAATGAAAATGGATAGGATAAATGATGCACTCTAAAGATAAAAAGTGGAGTAGAGTTGGTTGGAGTTGGAGAACTTATTGGTTTCCTAAAGAATCCAAAAGACGTAAAGGTAGACAAAACTATAAATATATATGGGAAGACGAAATTATGAAGACACCAGGGCCATACTGGAGAAGAGTGACGGGGGATACGTCTCATTGAAAGAGTTATAGCCTCCTATAACCTTTGCCAAGATGCAAACTGGGATAAGGGGGCTAATATAAGTTGCGCGATGTGCATATTACATATTTTTTACAGTTTTATCTAAGGTCATTTATCAAAAAAGAACCGCAACTCTTTAACGTTTATTGAATTTTCTTTATTAGTAATAAAGGCTATTTTATTTAATATGATCGTTGTCTGATTATGATGGACATTGATCAGAATTATATAAATTTTCATCAAACAACAGTAGCACACGAATGTGCAGTTCCTCTGATGACAAGCCAGCACTGCCGCCAATGGACATCTATGAGCAACCCCTGATAAGATTAGAATTATACCTAACATTTTCTACAGATACGTTGCTACCCCTGAACACTAAGTTGGAATACTTCGGATAAATAATTCTAACCACCAAGTCGCACTTGGCCAGCGCGGTGGACTATGGCCTAAACTCTCTCATTCTGAGAGAAACCCGTGCCCAGCAGCAGGCCAATAATGGGTTGATGAGAGAGAATTCTAACCACAGTATCAATATTCCACACTTCTAATAACGCTGGATAAGATTTGCCTTTCCATTAGAATGGGTTCTGCCACCTTGCAATTTCTTCATTAATATACCAAACCGGAATTTCCCAAATTCAATCAATTCTCGAAGCATATGCTTCCTTACAGCTGTAGGTACTCCTTACTCCTCCCATTAAATTTCTGCAAAATTATACGAAACCAGAATTTCTTAAAATCGATTCAATTTTCGAGCGAATGGTTCGTCCAGTTCAACATTCCTTACTCCTCCTCCTTTTTATATCATTCTTCGTTATGACGTTTTTCAATCTCGAAGCCAATTTACAGGTACAATGTAGATAATTGGTTGGCATAATGTTACTAGTTTTACATGTCCGTTTGTCATAAAAACCTATCAGTCCACGGTCGATTAATGCCTGACTATGCCGTAGAAGCGCTAACTGGGCACATTATGGTAATGCTCGATGGGAGATGGATGTGGCGTGACCACTGCGGAAACTGTTCAGGGAATTGGCTGAGTGGACGCTACCAAGCGTACAACGTTAACACTTATAATTTCAAATGTCACTTATCGTTTTCTATGGCCTAAGGTCCACTGCTTTATATATAGAGCAGTGGTTTAGTTGAGTTATTTGTTTAGAATTACTCTTACTAGGTCTATTGATATTAGAGATCTAACAGGATTAAGTTGTAAGATGTAACTTGTAGTATCTTTCTATAGATACGTGGATTACTAAGTTCTTAAAGCATTATTGCAACGATTACTGCTCTATATATAGAGCAGTGGATCATAGAAGAATCTACTCGGGATTGCAAAAATAAGAATATATGCACACTGAAATCATCATGGCTCTACAGATAATAAACTGATTCATTTAAACTATGGGACATATACGTGAATTGACTTAAAATTGAGAAACCTAACAGCTTTCGAACAACTGATGAATTGATAAATTATATTACCGGTACTGCATAGTTGGATTAATAATTTACACATTTATCTTAGATAAAGCAGGCACATTCAAAGATAAACAGCTAAGAAACATCTCCATTATAATAATGATGCTATGTAAGTTTCAGTGTTAAATCATTTGAAGCTTTCAACACATACCAGCAACCAATTCCAGAGCTTTCAAAAAAGCTCAGTAAATTACACGCTTCAGTCGGTTCACGTTTAAATCTCCACCGCGAATAGCTTATTTTTCCACATTCATTAAACAGTATATTAAAGCCGACACAACATTATCAGCTATGGGTCGGTCTTAATGTATCCGTTTAAAATATTGTGACGTTTTGTGAATAATCTTTGGTACGTGAGCTTACTATATTAAACCGACCAATTCGCTTAGACCTCTCTGAACGCGTACATTTTCAACATTTTCAAGCAATTGTTTATATATTTTACCAAGGGGCGGATCTTATTAATTTGGTCCGGTAATTTCTCTCGATGATAGTCACTTCAATGGCATAGATTTACAGCAAAACGTGCGGCCGTGGTTCATCTGTTTACAGTCTTTATTTGACCGTCAGTCCGTTTGTCCTAATGCCTAATGCTTATAATGCAATAGAACAATTCCACAATGGCCACATTCGCTTTGCATGTGAGTATTAATTGCGTTTGAAGGACGTTTAGACGGTCAATATTCATCTCGAGAACAAATAATTATGTCTTTAGGATATTTAGTGCTTGCGAATACCATTTATTAAGAGTCAATATAAATAAAATATTCAGTTATTTTACTACCTTTTGCGACGTTAAATGTAAATAGCTTTTACGCCTGGAATACCAGTGCAAAGCAGTAGGACGTAAGCATTTTCTCATTAGAAAATGCTAAATGATTTATTTTTAAAATAAGTGAAAACTGCGAACTAATTTAGCGAGAATGCCCAAATTAACCTAAAATAGCGTAGTACGTTTTATTCCTCTCTTAAAAAATAAATATTGCTGTGGGGAAACTTAGTGATACAGCTACACAAAGACAAAGTACGTAAATGACGTCAATAAAATATATTATTTTTCATAATACCTATAGAATATGAATTTTGTGACATTCAATATTTAATTAATATTTTATTATTATATTTACAAGTATATGCACTTATTAACGAAGTACTACTGAGTCGTCTTATAAGTAAAACAAACCATATTCATATTTTAAGTTGCAAAATGCGAAGCACCTGTCACTTAACGCGCGAGTAACGAGCAAAGGTTATAATAGCTTCAAAAGACATGGAAGCTCCACTTTTCTATCATAATTTACTTAAGTCATATAGTTAAAACCCATTGTATTGTATTGTATTTAAGCAGATATTTTTTATTAATAATGCCGTTTAACGGATTAACGCGAAAATAATACAGTTGTATTAATTTATAATGCCAAATCGCATTAAACATTATTAAGCAAATTTTACTATTAATCAATCAATTATTCAAGAAGCATTTGTAGTATCAAGTCGATATTGTTCGTCAATAATTTCTAGTTCCAGAAGATTGTAACTAAATAAAGCGCTGAAAAAAAGAAAACTTGCATATGCAAAGTCTCAAAGTTTAATATAAACTTAAGACAACCTAAACTGAATAATTTTCTTTATAAATGTCAATAGAAAAGATACATATTTTACATACAAAATATAAGTAATACTTTTTTTTACCACAACATGCATACTCTTAGCTATTAAAATAAATATTACTTTAAATAATATCCATCGCTTATCGCTTCTTCGCTCATAGTAAACAAAACCCCTTAGCCGTTAAAATAATTGCCCTAAGGGTCCTTCATATCTGTTTTTAGCTTACCAATATTGCATTATGAAATTTATATGACACAAAATTTGAGAATGTTACTTTATGTGTCTCGGGGAGAACATAAAAAAGAAATACGCTGATACTAAATGAAAAGTAAACATTTGCTTCATCCTATTGATACCTGTACATGTTATCTGAAAAAGCACATCAAAACAACAGCAAAACATATCAAATAAGTCAGTTCCGTGAACACAAGTACGTATAATCTCTTACAATATAAAAAAAAAATCTCATTTAATATGTGTATCTTTTATTAAGTCAGAAGAGTATTAAGGCAGAAAATTATTACAAGAACGTAGCACTAATGATATAGAACTTTATCTAAGAATATGTCAATTTTTTTCTCTTTTAAATAAAATTAGCCTAATTTAAAACGATCTTTTGAAATTTTAGCACAAATTTATCAAGAGAAACGTAACTTACTGGAACAAAAAACTATAATGCATATTACGTACTAATAACCTATATATCTTTCTCAAAATAGCATACGACTAGTACTGTTTCCACGGAACCCTTGTTAATCGTTAGCTCAAAACAGTTATAACAAAACACCACTTACCTTGAACATCTTCGTCTTCTTTTTTCCATCTTCATTTCACTGTTCTTTCAAAATCGTAATGTTCTGTTCACGTAAAGATTGGCCAATCTTAGTCTAGATCGAAGACATCGGTGCCAAGAGAGTCGCCATCGTAGGATCAATTAATTGAAGCAAATACCTATTAGATTTCGAAACTTCAATTACTGGCTCGCTCGTGCCATCGATGTACAAAAACTATCAACCGACCGCTTCGAAAATACCCCTCGGGGGTATATGCAATATGATTGAAGGTACCAACTTAAAGCGGTGGGTTGGCGTCAATGAGCCAAACACTATCGGACAAACCCACATCAATTATTGTTAGTTTTTTTTGTTTTAGTTGTTGAAAATGAAAGTATTGGAAGATGAACCGCGTGGTCCAGTCGGCGGCGTCCGAAATCAAAGCACGCCAGAATTCCATGGAATGCGATCGCATGGCCTTAGGCCTTTAAACCATGCGACGAATTTCCATGGAATAGTGAGGTGCCTTAACTGGGGCCCCTCGGGCGCCGCCCCTACTCACATCGTTTGTAAACCAGCCTTAATTGAACTCTCAAATATATGCATATGAAACTATACACGAAAAAATATAAAAAGTTAAGTAGAGGTAGAAATGGCAATATTTGAAATTCCAATAAAGGTAGGACATCACTAGGAACATATTCCGGGAAATTCCGATAGTGGATGGATGGAAGGTAGGTTGCTTACAAACTAAACACAATATAAAACTGATGAAAATTTTTGAACATTTTATTTTTTATAATTTTTTTAATGTCTCCTCCGTTTTCATCTACGACATTGTACAAACGCATAATATAAATTATTCGAAACGATAAAATAAGTCATTATTAAAAATAGAGTAGATTAAATCTTTCAAAAAAAATATTTAAATAGAAAAACTTGTACAACATTGCATCTAGTATTAAAATTACTCTTGCCTATTTCGTTATTATATTGTACATATTTACAAAAAAATGTATTTTACAGTAACAATGATCTAGCGTCTTTAGGTATTATTTCTATCACATTGTATCAACCAGTCGCCACCGGAATATAATTTAACAGAGTTCCGACGAAGCGACTTGAAACTTACGTTTTATTATGGTACAAAGAATATATACATGCCTAGATGGGACTTCGGCAAACATCCAAAAATAAAAGCCTAATCGCCGCTTTACCCGCCGCAATTAGAGCGGCTCTTCCCTGCATAAATTAAAAAATCGATCAATTTTTCAAGTTTAATTTATTGAGGCATCTTCTAGGCATGTATAATATCTTTGTAACTTAGTTTTATTATGGACGAAGGTTCACAATAGTTGATCACTCACAACCGCATAGCATTTATAGATCCACAACAACTGAACGATACGAGCTAATAAGAAACGAAATAAAGTGTAACTCGTTTCAATAGAGAATGTAATTAAAAATGGCATTTCGTTACTCCGCTCCGTACAATATATAAGAAAAACATACAAAAACATTTTCAATTGCATTGCCGATTGAAACAAGTTACTACAATAAACGGATTTATAACGAACAGCAATTCGATTGCAAATATATCGTCCATAAAATGAACGCCGATGTAATCCAAGCTTAATGTTGAGCTGAGCCGACATAATTGTCACAACAAATAAATTTGTATCACGTTAAGCGGCTTACGCACAATCCGTGTTATCGCACTATCCGTTTCAGATTTAACGGCGAAAGTGTGATCGTAATTCTGATCATCTCAATTTCATTGTACATCAAGTATGGATAGTGCGTACAGTCAACAATGAGCTCAATATTATATCGGTGTTCTAAATACATTTTGGTGTACAAACAGTGTACATACGAGTACGTGGTGTTTATTGGTGGTACGTGTGCCAATGATGCACGGCCTTCGCGTTAATGGTAATATGACCACCTTTGTCAATGCGAATATTCAAACTGTACGAACTAGCGCGATATTTCACAGCGATTCGCTCGAAAAAATAAAAGATTTTTTTTTTATACTTAAGTTTAGGTACTTAAGTTACACTGTATTTACTTTCGCGATAGTTTTAATAAAAGTAAAATTTAGCATCTCAAAGATTATCTTATAAATAAAATATCATGTCTGTTTCTAAGTACATGTATAAATCAAATGAAGAAATATTTATGTTTGAACGCCTCGGATACAGATGTCAAACGCACGACGTGCAAGAACCTTATAATTATCTTAATTTGTGCAGTAAATTTCGTTGTAAAGTGAAATATAAAAAAATGCACATCGTAAACTTGATATCCAATACCGGACATTAATTAATATAAGTACTTCGTTTCTTATTTTCGCAGTCAATATATCTTGAAGTAACTTTTTATTAAAATCCACTTGCAATGATGCATTCAAACTTTCAAAACATTATGTCAAACTTAAGTAAAAAATATTGTCCTTAAGAAAGTAATAATCTACTTACTTAATCTCGGTAAACTGTATTTCATATTCGTTTTCGTACTTAAGTTTGAAATAAGTACTTACGTTTGAATATCGACACAGCAGACTAGCGATTGGTTAACTTAAGTACAGTAAAGAGAATCTTAATTGACCAATTAACATAAATAAAGATTCAAATTGCCCAGATCTTAATTCCACTTAACTTCACCAAATACCGAGATATCATCAAAATATTCGGACAATCCGTAAAATAATACTGTGATCGGACAGTTCATTAATTTTAAGTACTAAGGTACTAATTTCAGCTCACTCTGATTTTATAAGGCACTATGAAGACACTGTTCTACAGTCTTATCGTTCACGCCGAAATGTTAGGATACATCATTCATTACTTAAAAACTAGATTATTAATTAATTATTATGTCTCAACATCAAAATCACTAGGTCTGGTCATACTAGATCTTTGCAAATAGTGCAAACCAAAATTTTCTAAAAAAAAATGTTGATACTAGTATGACTGAACCAGAAACTAACGCTTTATTCATCGATTTTGTATAACACAGAATAATACGTTACGTCGGCCATTTTTGTATTTATTTGTTACTTAAAAATGGCGACGTCATCTTTAAATATTCAAACTAAATTATTTGAAGCCTATTGATAGTATCAATGGCTAGCACCTTTAAATCGATCAACAAAGCGTTAGTAAAAATTTCAACAGTTTAAAAGTGAATTCAGTAAACACACATCATGCCTTAACTAATATAGTCGTTACACGTTGGATGGATCACAAACACTGTTATATGGACACTAAAGCGCAAACTGGGAATGTTACGTTACTTTCGATACAGGTATCAATAATGACACTGGCGATAAAGCCAAATAGAACCCGCCGACTAACAATTAACTACAGTATAAAAATATATTAATATTTACCATTAAATATATAGCTCAGAACAATTTTAATGTAAATAGAGATCACCTAATAAGAAATGGAGAAACCGTTGCAGCAGCACCCAATATTTTAGCACCAAAACAACTTATCAATGATAGAGGAATTGTATACAATGATTTTGGGAATGAAAGGAAGGATGAGGATGATAAAGGTGCAGCAGAACCTAAAATCTAATCGATGTCTTGGAATATCAACCACGTTGTACTTACAAACTACGACAGACGATGGCACTTGTTTAATGGCCTGAGAATTAATCGAGTAAAATGCATTAGAGTAAAACCTTAAAGTTAATAAAATAATAACGCGAAATTATAAACAAAAATTTACATAGCGAACGTAAATTGTTTTACCGTGCTAGAGGACTTGTTTCACCACTGCCGACTAATTTAAAGCGATGTAAGTAGAAAATAAAACGTTATAACTTTTATATGAATATATTACTCCATTCAAAATACAAAAATCTCCTGAAAATCCATTTGGCTAATGCGTATCTTTGTAGGAAACAGAATCAGATCTAGACTTCCAAGAATTTTTTTTCGTGTCTCCAAAAAATAATGAACCAAGGAGTTTTGATAGGAAAAGTTGTAGTAGACATTTATGAAACCTTCAACGATAAGTTTATTCCATTAGTGTTGACCATCGTTCAGTGGTCCGCAGTGAAACAAGTCGTCCGCAGTGAGCCTCGCTTCTCGTTTGATTTGGTAAATCGAGTCACGTTCCTTCATGCGATATTTGTTTGTTCGTTTGTTTCCTGAGGGTCTGTTGGCTACTGTGTATTGTTCCTTCCCGATGTCAACTATTTATGACGATTTTATGATAATAACCTTCTGCTCCGTCTTTAAATTTATGAGGATTTGAGTCAGATCGTATACGGAATGTCCTTTTAGAAAATATAACATGTTTATTACAAACTAGATTGAACTGAAGCAGAGCTTGGTAAGATGAACTAATATTGTACTACTATTAACATACTATGAATACAGACGTAAAATGGCGTTATCAAAGCTTTATAATATAAGAATTCATCCAATGCAATTGTTAACCAATGTACAAAGAACACTTTAAATATTACTTTCGAAGAACTACAATAACTTATCAGATCAGTTCCACATAGGTTATTATTAACCGGTCAATTTTTCTGCGGGTCCGTAATTTTAAAGCGCCAATTGGAACCGTTAAGCGAAAACCACAATAACAGAACATCGGAGAGGTGTTCGGAATTAAGTCATAATTTAAGGAAAATCGCCATTTCGAAAGATTCTGTGGAGTTTGCGAGCGTTTTATATCGCCACCTACGTGTTGATGTCATTCTTGCGACAATACTAACTGTTGTTGTGATGTGGTTTCATAAATGTTGATCCTATAAAGTTATTTTTAAAAAGAATATCGAAGTGACCGTCATTGTGCGATTTAATTTTCTATTTTTGGTTGTTTTGATAGTACTGGCATCAGTTAAAATACTTACATCGACGATAATGAATCACGTCTACACAGGTATAGTAAATTAGAATTTTCGAACCAGAACAATATTACGGAAAGGTAATCGAGTAACATTACGTCACCGTTTAAGTCAGATCTTGATAAATTCCCTAAGTTTGATTCATTTGTCATGTCCACTATGTTCTATGCCATTGTTAGTGGCTTATTCAATGGACACGTGTTACCGAGGTATCAAGTTTCAATTTGTAACTCAATTTATTAAAAATAAAGGCTCTTTAAGCCAAATCAGACAACAATATCGACACGAAGACCACCGGCTTGCAATTTTTATATGTTAATCGCGTGGGCGGCGCCCGCGCTGTCGTAGGCGGACGGAAGTGAGAGCTTGAGATTGGGTGCCTTGCATCTTTGTCTAACACAAACAAACATACGTTAGCATAAGTGGGATGGAGCGGAGTCTATTCGCAATGTCACAGATCAAGAAAACACGATACAACACTGCCAAGGCTCTTTAGTTTATGACCACTTTCGATTCAGTGACGCAACAGAGGATTGGAATTCTCTTACAAGTGGACATTGCTACATTGGTACACATGTGGGTCCATTGAGAAAAATATGGTCATTATTCCATTTAAGCGCCCGTTCCAAAATTTCGATATTCAAGTCACGTCTCGAGGCAGACTTTAAGAAATTGCTATAAACGTTGGTTCCGCGGCGAATTGCCTCGAAATCAGTACGGTACAATAAAGGCATATTTAAAATTTCGTTTACTTTATTATCGTAATCATAATAAACGGCAATATTTCAAGAGCCTATGTTTATCATTAATCGATGCTGGATCTTTTAAATAAATATTCTTTTCAGTAGTAAAGAACATTACAGTACAGTAAGCAATAATAATAATAATAATAATAATAATAAAGCCCATTTATTTCCAATCTACATTTTTTTTTTTTTACACTTAAGAAAATGGTAATAATTATAGTTCTAATTTCTAATTCATTCGCTATCATTATTTTCTTCTTCTTCACTACCGTTGATTGGAACCCCTTCTCGGGTAAAGGCCTCCTCCAGCTTTTTCCAAGCCTCCCTATCCATAGCTTTCTTTCTCCACTCTCTTCCTGCTATGGCTTTTATATCTGCTATCCACCTTTTTCTCGGTCGCCCTCTTTTCCTTTTTCCATGTGGACCTTCCCATATGGTTGTCTCTAAAGTCCATCTTTTGTCTGTACATCTTGCTATATGTCCTGCCCACTGCCATTTCTGTTTTAGAGCATGTTGTAGGGCGTCTATAATTTTAGTTTTTCGTCTTATTTTTTTGCTTTTTATTTTTTGTAGTTTTCTTATTTTAAGTACGCTTCTCTCCATTGCTTTCTGGCATGCTACTATTTTAGTTTTTATTTTTGAGTTATATGTCCACGTTTGGCATCCATATGTAATAGTAGGTAGAATGCAGGAATCCAAAACAATTTTCTTCAGGTGGTGGGGAAATTCGCCTTTTAATATTTCCTTTTGAGTCCAAAATTTTTTCCAGCTCATATTACAGTAAGCAATAGTAAGGGTATTATCCCAAAAAACAAACGAGTTTAGTACGAATGAGCAATAAAATCAGACCTAATGTTATCCCCTGCAGAACCCCATACCCTTTGTGTTAAATACCTCCGACCGGCGGCGATGTTAACAGGATTCATCGATTTATCTACGACTTTGCGCACGTAGGGTGCATGTGATAAGACAATGCGTTAAATATTTTTTTTACTTTCCTTCGAGATTTTATCAACTGTCATAATATACTATTTCAGAGCTCTACTAGAGATTTCCTATCATCTTTTTTAACAAGCAAATTAACGTCTGTCCCCAGAGGGAACTATAGATATTACTACTCTTAAAAACATTGACACGCCCTAGAGGGTTACGATAACACTTGATTTGGACCAAAACATAAAATTACATATGCCGAGCTGTAAATCAATAAATTTGCTTTATATAGAAATATATCAAATTGAATATAGCGTTTAGGTTTCCTTAATATAATGAGGATAATCTGAATAATTGCTATTCCTGAAATATGAACGGGAGATAACAAGCCGTCAATTTATAATACAATTTACTCATTACTCATACATTATTATCATTCTTTAACGCTTATTACAGACGTACCTTTACCTTTTAAATATGGAAGAACAAATTCGAAATAATTACTAACTGCAGTTTTCAATATTAAAACTAATATATTAATAACGGGGTTCTTTTTTTAAGTGTATGATATCGTACCTATGAACAAGGATCAAAAAACTTCAGTAACTTGACCTAAAATCAGGAATCCTACTAAAACTTCATTTATTAACACATCACTTTAATTTGAAATTGAGATTATGACAATTATCACTTACTAGGATATCAAGCTTACTTACTTGCTCTGTTAGGGGTGAATGTAATAACATTATCCCTAAATAACGCTGTTTACAAATATTAATCGCACATTTTCCACGAATGGAAACTAAAGAGTCTATAAAATTATTTCCACACCAATATTGATAGGAGCATGAGAACGGTGATGAAAAGGCAAATCGTATGAAGATATAAATTGTGAGATAGGGCAGGTTTATTAACATAAATAACAGGGTTGCCAATTAAGAGGGCCTCTGGTCTCGTCACTTGCACCACATACCGTCGTAACGTACGATTAGTGTTGCCAACTTACTAAAATTTACAGGATTGGAAATATTACGTAACTTGAAAAAAAGATAAAGTTGTTGAAACAACTATTCAGAACATAAAGTACAAGTATCTTTAACACGTCCATTTAAAAAATTGAAATACGTTCTCTAATCAATCATCAAAATTTTCGATAAGCTTGCACTAAGAACCATGAACTCTTATGCTCATAGTAGAGTCAAATGCAGAAGCTGCAGTGGACTGTAATATTAGACAAGTAATAAGAACCTGTAATAGGACTTTAAGCTACAGTAACGAATCAGAATCATACGCAGATGCTTCAGGTGAATCTACTATAAAACCACATACTATCTCGTTTGATAGAAAAATATTTAGTACGTTAGGATATATATCTGAAGGTGGTAGAACCAGTGTAGTTCGACCGGGGAAGTACCACCGCCACACCTATTTCTAGCGTGAAGCATTGCTTGCATTTCGATAGAAGGGTGTGGTTGCCGGCACACTTTTACATGAGGCGACCATCATAGTCCTCGGGAGTAGCAACGCATCTGTGTTTGACTTCAGATAGAACCCATGTTCTGTATGAAGTTGATTACAGATGTCTATGAGCGGCAGTGACCACTTACCATCAGGTGGACTGCATGCTCGTTTGCTACTTCAGTCAAATGAACAAAAAAAAATACACAATGCTTGAAGTTTTTGGAATGTCCTCTGAACTAAAAATCCCTGGACCCAGCATCTGTAACGTACACCGCCGGTTTACGAGAGTTGCCGATCTCCCGTCAGTTATGTTCGGAATCCGCGCGCTTCCTACGCCGTAGTATTTACTATCAAGTCCTCAATTAATGTATTTGCATATATTACCTTTCGATTAAGGTGAATATGGTAGTTTAAGCTTTGGCAAAATTTGTAATTTATCCACTCTCAATAAAATAATTTTATATTTAACTGGATTACATAGTTATTCATAGGTTGCAAGTTCATAATTTTCTTATGTAATTGCATTGCAATGCATTCAAAATCAAAAACTCGTAATTTTGACATGCTATTAATATTTAAAACTACACTTGGTACTTTCTTCTTATTTGCTATTAAAAAGAAACAATCTTAAATTGACTTGAAATAAAAATCAATTATAAATACAATTAGAAAACAGTTTAATTTTCCGTTAAAATTATCATAAAGAATGATCAAGCGATTGATATAGAAACTGTGCCACCCGTTAATGACAGTAATTTCGATACTAACGAGATAGTGGCTGATGCTGACGTTTAAGCGATGAAACTCAATGTATCATTACACGAATTCGCATTCACAGCACGTAGCTGGTTTGCGTTGAACACAATAATTCTGGAGTAGGTAGGTACATCTAGTTGGTACACGTATACCGGTCATACATAAATCATCTGAGTGCAGTAGGAACGCACGTGCGTATATGTAACACAAGCCGGGTAGTTGATTGCGTACCTACGATGAACAAGATAAGGAAGCACAATCATTACTACTGAATGGAAAATATTTCGAGATTCTAATTCATTGAGCAATAATTATTTGACTATTTTATGAATTGTACGTTCATTATCCTATTAATGCAATAATTCTTAACCGACATGGTCTCCAGAAAATGAATTGATTTCCTTATAAATACTCTTTTATATTTAAACTTCGGTGACATTGGTTTTATAATCTCAAATTAGATTCTCATCTATCAGTATCAGTATTATAATGTATCAATTCCGCGATAATACTAGTCTAAAATCATAGATTCTCATCTCTCTACACCATCGATTTTATTTAATTTTGTATAAACACAATACGTATTTTTGAATAATTAATTTCTCGAATATTGAATTTGTTTAGCTACTCCTATCATCCGTGAAAACCACTGCACCTTTATCCTAATCCGACCGTCCGATGTTTATTCAATCCCTGCGTTAAAAAGCTAAAGTTTTGAATTACACATTGTCAATGAATACTAACTATAATAATATAATAAAATTCGCTGTATGTCTATTATTATCTTATACTTTTGCTTCGTAACTGTTACATTACTCAGCCTGTTATGTGCAGCACGTTGTCTTATTCATCCCAACAACGTATAAAATCAGCTTATGCTAAAAAACCAAAACCTATACTAACAAGAACGGTTTAGCAAAAAACCGATCACAAAACACATCTTTCAATTCTCTATGCAAAGTCGAGCGGCGCCGGCGTTTAGGAAGGACGCCGCCCACGCGCTACCACTATGAGCCAATACAGTCCGATTATATCACCGCTTGTAGGTGGCCATATAAGGTCAATTGTTCAAAAACACAAACAAACCACGACTGGTTATGCAATGACCCATTTCGATTAGGTTGATAGTCTATTCAAGATTGTTGCTAGAGGTTTTATGAATGTATTCGAGATAGATGATCTACATTACAACTATGATAACATTTATAACATATTAAAATAATCAGAAAATGATAATGCAATATTTAAAAATATCAATAACGTAAGAATGAACGTGAATTAATATAAGGCATAGCAAATAAAATATGAAGATATTAAATCGAAGGATCCGATACTTGCTTTTAAATTTTACGTTTATAATTCCATTTATGATTTGGAAGATCAAATATTGATATGGTTTGATGTAACGTGTAAAATTGAAAATGAAATGAATTTAAAAGGTAAGTCTCATTGAAATTGTAATTGAAATATTCAATCATATATTTAAATGTACGTCTACAGGATCACTCACTGGCTAGCGTTAGCTGTTCAGACATCCTGATCATGTGCCGATTCCATATTTTCTATAGTCGCATTGTTATCTACACTCGTATCTGCTGATCAGACGTTTTTACATGCAGACGTAGCGCTTCACAGCCTTTACATCTGACAGACAAAACATGCGCTTATTAATGTACATTAGGATTTCCAACTGAGTTTCGGACATTTCCCACGTAGTTCAAGCGGACCGGCGGAACCAATTCGAGGCACGTCTGTTGGATTAGCATTTGAAAGCTGTGTTTGTGTAAGCTCTAAGCTCGCCGATAGAACGTTCAATGGAAAAAGTATGATGGATCGCTCACATACATTTGTTTTCAAAACTCAATAGCCCTCATATTATGCTTCGACAACACACGAACGCACTCGGAATAAGTAAAAGGACCGTACGGACGTAAGGAAAAACTGAATATAGAGTGAAGTGCGGTGTTCAGGCCATAAACGCACTTGAATTCTCTTCCCATGCCTTTTTCAGATACACAGTTTACTGTCCTACTATCGCGGTCTATTTTTACTTTTTGTTTGTAGTTATTACGAAATGCGTGAGGTAGGATCGCGGAGAATACTAATTAATGCTCAGATTGTTTATATTTTTTCGACCTTGCCGAAACATAACATGATACGAACTAAATATAATCAATCCTATTATAATTCTATTCTAAAAGCAGAATTACTTATTAAACCGGTCGCTTTAAACAATAGCGTAAAGAAAACGCTACGTAAATTCACGTTAAAAGGTCATGGTCCAAAGACGAAAAATTACACCAAACAGAAGCGTACGCCGGACGACAGCGAGATCAAATTACACAGCGCACGCACACGATATTGGGCCATAAATCCGAACAACAGTATGACAATATCATCCAAATAAGTGTGCACGCGATCCCGGCCTTTCCCACGTAGCTGTCACCGGTCGTAGCGCAGGCACTACACGCGGGCCTATCGCCGCATCTACACCACTCCAGTGGACAATCGTCCTAACAAAGCCTCACCGGCTACAACGGGCCCAATCATTTCCCACGCGCTAACGGTCGAGCCTCAGCTGAGATCCTAGTTTGAATTTATAGCGACTCTCCTAACTCCACAAACGACGTCCAATCCCGGCCGGCCGCGGCCAGCCGGCGCACGACGCCCGCCGAACCAGCATTGTAATGTTCGCACGAGATGAGATCGCTCAGCGGAGACGCCGAAACGGCGCGTCGAGATGGCGATATAAAAGGATGACCGATAACTTGTGTATTCTTTCGATGACAGAAGAAAACATTGTTTGCGTTTGTGAACAATAATCTTAAAAAATCACCGTCATCTCGCTTTTGAGAAACGTCCGTCTAACATGAAAAATTTGATTCGTTGTCTTTTGAATTTAAATACTATTTCCATTCCACATTCAACGTCGGCCTAAATTCGCGGAAATGAGTAAACATATGTACCTACATTAATTTTCCTCAACAGAATAAATTGTGATCTCTAAATGTTTAGCTTTACAAAAGATTCGGCATTAACATAATGGTTCAACTTTAATCACTTTCTATTTAAAATACCTCTGCAACAATTAAAGTCAAATGAAGCGGAAAATTTTGCAAAAATGATGTCGAAATAAACATTCATAATAATCGTTTATATTTATGTTGCAGATGCAATTATGGAAATAACGTAATAATTTGCCGCAGGTGTAACGTTATTAAAGAATAATGTTAGGAGGTATAAAATGCATGAATGCATGAATCTACACAGTACCTACATTTTGATTTGATATGGTGTAACACAATATGCGGCAGGTCGGCGCGCGGTGACGAGGCACGCACCCAGTTTACGCTATTCCCGGCGGGCCTAATTTTAACCATCTGCGTCTCCCAGTCTAGTTTTAGGAAGTGGGCCGACTTGGATTCAGCGAATCAATCGACTCGAGACTTCCACTCGCGTCCGACCGCTACTCGAATGCACGCCGTGGAATCGAGTCCGATTCAACTCGAGAATTATTGGATTCTATACACAATTAACTGCAATATGGTGGCAGCTAACAGAAATAATGATCTTTTACCGGCGATCGTTTACGTTGTGCCTCACTCCGGGATGAAATTACAAGCAAAGCTCTTAATTGGACTCGGATTATATCCGAGAGCGAATGACGCAATCGTCGAATGCCAATCGGGGGATCTATCGCAGATGTTTGCGGATTGCGCAACTGGAAGCATAATCGCAGGTCCAATTATCGAAATGACCGAGACGTCGGGCGCATCGAGCGGGAGGATACGGTCCTGGCTAAATCTATAATGGATGAGGCGCGTCCCGCGTCAATCCAGTAAACGAGATCGCATAAACGCAAACACGCATACATAACTAATCAGTTCGAAACAATCGATGCGCGCTTATTCATTAATCTAATGGAATTAAGCGACGCGCATTGGGGAAACGGGGCGCGTTCGAGTGCAGCGGCGAATAAATTTCAATTAGAGCAATCAGGACGGTCCGTCGCGGAAGTTTCTGGATACGATGGGCACGGGATAGCGGAGTCGCACCTTGCATACAAAACTCGTCATGTCCAGCGCATACAAAGGAGGACCTCCGCAGTAAATCATTAGAATTGCGGTAACCGAGATGTGAGCGGAATCGTGCTTGATACAACTCGGAGATAATGATGTTAGGATTTCGGATTAGTTGGCACTCGATTCTAGGATGTCACCGTGAGACGGGCGCTTTCTTTCCAGCACGCTTACGCATGACGTACACGTGTTTCGCTCAGACAATATCTCATCGTTGTGTTTTGCTTTCCATTCTCTGCAATAACTAGTTAGCATTCCGTATTGTGATACGTAGGTGGGTGCAGGGTTTTGATAATAGAAACATTAACTTTTCGTTTTTAATTCGGAGTTCATACGTCAATTTTTTTGTCTGCTCGCATAAATAAAACAAGTTGTTTTCAGATGGCAACATTTAGATTAGGTGAAGATGTATGATATGTACGATAATCTTTATATCCGCGAGTGTCATGTACTGACACTTGTAGAATGACTGGTTTTCCTGTAGTGACACGCAGCATCGGACTATATATTCGTCACCACTTGCGATCACTTTGTCGCCCTCGGCAACAACATTGATAATGGACACTGACGCGTCATATGGGACATATAAATACAATGTAAACATAATGCACAGTACGAAATTTGCGAACGCGAAACTCGGCAAGTCCGCACGCCAATTTGTAAGCGGCGACATAAACCGCGGGTGTAACGAAGGCCCTAAACAACGATATAAGCGGTCCCATCAACTCCCCGCGAAATATCTCAACGGTTGACAAGCGGGCGACCCAAGAAGCGAACTCGGACTTTACATTCGCCGACGTAACGAGCGAAGACGCCGACTCGCCCATTGTATTTATGCCTACACAATTTATTTATTCGGCAAACATTACGGAGACACAAAATCTCGTCCATAAATACATGTGAAAGCACGTATCAAGTATCGGAATGCAAACGGCGGAGCTCGTGTCTGAATTATGCAACAGTACGGCGCGGGCTCAGGTCTGCCGTAATAGTACAAGGAGTGGACTCAACTCCTAAAATAATACCCGCTGAGCGACCGCGCCTCGCGCACCACGAGCGGAACTCTCCCATCAATCCATTATGACGCTTCCAGCTTCCTCTAAATCAATCGCGACCTACATTTGCACTAGAAAATGTTTGTCCGACGTGCTTCTTAACATTCACGATGTAGCCGGCTATTAACGTAGTCGGTAGAAACTTAGTTAAGAATGTAGTACTAGATTTAAGACCAGCGCGACGGTTTCACAGTCTCGTGTACGCAATGTAACATTTCGCGGTAAGAATTCTCCCACGTCCACGGTCTTGCTATTAAACCTTTTATGATAATCATTCACTTTAAATTAACAAACGCAAATAGGTAATTAATTAATTATTTAATGATTTCCATCATGCGGAAATAAATCAATACGGATATTGAAACGAATGGTGTTGCTATTATGTAGAAAGTGTTATGACGAAAATTAATGGCATTTCGAAGGATAAAATTGCATGCAGTCCTCGTAACATTATTGATATCCGTACACGTACGGCCTATAATATTCAGTAATACGATTGTTCAATTATTAGTACTTGCGGTGAGATGATGAAGACATTTCTGCGATTGTCGGAACTCGAGACAATCAATAGAGGTCCATTACACAAATGACACGGCGCGAATCGGTTGCACGGTTTTACTCATGGAAATTTTCACCAAGCCCGACCGTATTCCTTCGAATCTCTTCATTGGTACCGCAATCGGTGACACAGTAAAGGCGGTTTTTCGATTATTACCCTTATGGAGGATTTACGGTGGGTCCATACATCTTTCGCCGGGGTGGTCGGCCGGTGCGACGCTAATTACAGGGCCGGGTCGATCATTTAATGTGAATTTCGCAAACATTAAATAATTAAAAAAAATTCAAGCCGACGGTGCGTTCAAGCGCGGAATAATAAATTAATGATTTCGCTGAGCGCGACGCTCTACGCCGCGATACTTTGGATTTTAGGGCAGCGACTCAACCGAGAAATTAATCTTAAAATTAAAATATTATACAGAATTTAGAAAACATTCACCCGTTAACTCAAAGGGTATCGGTTCCTGATTAATATGCTAAAATAGAAACAATGCCAAATGTGTCTTGAACCTTTTAGCGAATATTAATGTACTTATAGATAAATAATATATGTAAGTCGATTGAATACTTCTATTTAAAAGACCGCAGCTTAAACTTTCGAAAGTTGTCGAACTTAAAGTGAATAATGCTGTGATATATCATTTTTTATTTCACGTTAGAGACATAATTGAGGCAATAACGCATAAATTACGACAAGTCTGAAAGCCGATATTAATGCCCATACAATCTACAATCAAGATAAGAAAACGATAAAAGAAACAAAAACTAGAACAATAGCTTTAGAACAACGTTCATTAACTGATGTAAGGAGCGGCGAAGAGAGTGGTGTCGATGATGTTGTTGTTAATCCTTAAACCACACGCGGTGACGATTACAACGCACCTATTAGTCAAATTAGGCTCATTGTTGAAACACGTCAGGCTTGCACAAGACCAATCGGCTTACAGGCGGACAATTATGTAGCCACATTAGCCGCACAATACGATGAGTCAACAGAAATTGCGTCTCGGGCGTTTATCAAAACAATAGTATTGATAAGTTAATAAACCGAGGTGCGAGACGACTAACGAGCGATTACCGAGCGACGTCTAGAATAGACGCACGAGTCTCGTAAGAGCGCGCGGAATACGTTATGATCGCGCGTGAGTCATCGGTCCATCGGAGAGGCGGGCCCAAGATTGTCAACATCTAAAAAACACAGAGAATTTACGACCCGTGTCGATAACTCTTATAGTGGCGGCACTTTTTTTTCCCAACCAGCGCCGTGCCTTGAAATAGAATAAAGGCATCGCCGGCGGAATCCGAGGAAGAAATCCCGCGCACTGAAAGCGAAATCGCGTGTTTTGCGGTATTACGAAACAACAAGACGGCGAATTCGAGATTAGGAGATCTGCTCGTAGCGAGGGCACTGACCGAATTCCACATTTATACCGCTAATTCATGCACAAGAGCATCTGCATCCTACGAACGCGTTACGAGCAGCAGGCGCGGAACACGGCTAATTCCGTATACATTCGCGCCAGACTTCACCCGGTACACTCTTTGAATACTTAAACAATCATATTTATGTGTATGACTTAGCAACAAAGTATTCACCGTGCCCCAGAAAGAAAAGAAAATACTGTTGACTCCAACCGATTCAAGCATCAGTGGGATCCGTATCATGTCAGTTACTAAAATGAAATCATAGAATTCTTAACAGAGAAAACGATGTGCGGGAAAACCTCCATGAAGCACTATCTGTTGTGATCATAATTACTTGAATATTTCAATCGAATAGACTTATCGACAGTGTGTGAACAATGAGCGCACACTTTGGCGCGGACATGTTATTCCCGTACGTCAAACACGACCGACCCACCTGAGCCCGAGAGATTTTTATCGAGGCGAGCGCGAAACGAGAGAATCGACGTAATCGATTTCAACATATCAAAGCTGACAAGCGTTATTCGAGGTCGGGGGCGAAGGCTCAGTGGGCGCCGGATGGCTTCGAAATTAAAACGATATGCAAATGAGAAGCGAGGATTAATCGTCGGGCGCAATCGATGGGACGGCAGCGAGATCGGCCACTGAGTACAAATCGATGAATAAATAGTGTCCGATTAGCGGCGTGAGGTGTGTTCGTTCTTAATGGATGGATCGAATCGAATTGGCGAGTCCCATTGATAAATGTTAAATTCGCCGCCTTTAATAATAAATGTACCTATATCTAGATTTCAACAACTCAATAGCATTAAAGCTAATATTAAAGAAAGCTTTACAGGTAAACCTCGAGTAAATAACCACAGCGACTTATCAAAATTAATGTACGCACAGTTTCTTTGTTTCAAAACGTATGTATAAATAACTTATTGAGACTGTTACTTAGTCCTTATAGGTATACAACATATATGAATTTATAATTCGTAGAAGTCTCCTGTTTAGTTTAGGATTATTTGCAGATGTTCGTTACTGTTCACCTGATATGCATAATCTGAAATCAAATTATATAACAACTAAATTTGTTTTATAGCATGTAAAATCATATAATAAATCAATAATATAGCTCTCCTTAAATTCCGTACGCTTAGATAAATAAAAATTTCTTTACAACCGACATTTTTCTTCGGATACATTAACGGGTCCTTTATTTTTCATCCTCATAAACAAATATTAAACTTACAGAAGCGGAAAGCACCCGTATTACTCGAACGCTCCTACCGATCAACGCTACCGTCGAATTTGAAAGGAGAATTTATAAGAATCACTCTCGAAACCTTCGAAAGTAATTTTCAATTAATTTCTTGATAATCCGGATCACGTGGCTCACGGTCCCAGGGAGACGGGCCCTTGATAATTGGAAACTGTCTCTAGCCTCAACAACACCTGCTACTTTGTTAAAGATATTTTTTGTTCTTTTGCATTTTTAAAGCCAGGATAAACTGGTGCCAGTATCATCTATTTTAGTCGCCGATAGGATATAATGAACGGTTCGAATAGATACGCTGCTGTGTCACTAATAAATATTGTATCTACACAAGTTAATGATAGACTAAATAAATCTGCTTCTGTACACAACACTTAGAAACTTTTTATTATCTCCTATAACTTGAATTACAGCTGCTATTTTTAATAATTTGTGAATTACTTCATTACATTATTTTTTAATTAAAATCATCTACGTTATTACTATAACATCAAGCATATCAATAACAATGACTATGTATCGAATGATAGACCGATTCATTCATCATAACGATTCAATTGGAACGCGCTCAGACGCACCCGCTTCTGAGGCGTCACTCATAAACCGTGCAACCGGTTTTTAACTATAATTACAAACTCATTTCAAACATTATTATTTGCTACCGATAACCGCTCTATGGCATTCGACAGCGCTTCCACGTCCATCATCAATTTCATTGATAGGATTCTCAGATGAATGATTTATTAAACGACTCTGGCCAAATTGATTTCAACCTAATAGATTGGAATAGAAATGTTTAACGGCCATATGATTTACCGTGTCATTTTTAATACGCTGTTTAAGCTGCCCATATTCATACAGTCATCAACGCCCCTCAGTAGAACCGTGAAATTGTCAGTCATTTTGTACATTCACTCTGATGTTTGTTTTTATCAGAATGTATCTGTCAATTTCGATATGCAATCGCTTATGTGCAACTTTCGGGTATCATTAACAGTAATTCCTCGAAAATACGTTGCGCAAAATGCGTAGGAACCCGTTTTCGATAACCGCTCAAATCCTCAAAAATTAAGCCGTCAATTACGAAAAAAAATACCCGAGAGCTACTTATTTACAAAAATAACAACAAAATACTTTATTGCCTTTATAAATGTATATTACTCTTCTTATCGATTTAATTTACAAGCTTACCTAGAACGTGACTATCCCGATAGTCTAATCGATGCCTCCGGACGGTATCTGGAGCTATCGATATCGACGCCAATTAAATAGCAAAACGGGATTACTCTAGTGCCATCTGAACTACCGTTGTGGATGGTGCGACATGTGGGGGTGAGATAGATGGGCGTGGGAGTAGGGCTGCCCTAGGGGGCCGATGGGGAGGGGTGAGGGGCAGGGCGGGTGCTGGTGGTGGTACTGCTGTATCGGCGACGAGGCCAACGGGTGGTGATCTATGGGATACTGCGCGGAGCCCGCGTACGCCAATTGCCTCACCTTCATATCCTCGTCAACTACGTTATACGTGAGCTCGGTTTCCTCGAAGCCAGTGGCCGCCATCCGCTGCTCGCTGGTGGTGGGCGGGTCGGGCGAGTTGAGACAGGTCTGTATGAGCCGCTTGCCCGAGTCCGACGTGATCATGGGCTGCAGCTTCCGCGTCGCGAACGTGTACACATGTCCGGTCTCGGACGCGACTAGTAGCATCACTTGTGTACCCGTCAGGGTCGAAAGCTCGTATGCCTGGAAATAATTAACACAATATTAATCACCTTCTCGCGGTTAGAACAACATGGCGAAAGATATAACTTTTGTGAACATTTGCATTTGTAAATATGTATATGCATGAATTGGGAACTAAATATTAATTATGTGATTCGTATATTCTTATCCATTTTACCCCCCATAAGTTTCTAGGTATTTTCACTACAAAATAAAACTGAACTCTTGCGACTGTTTAATTCCTTGAACAAAAAACAGATTTTAGGATTGTACCTACGGCATACACATATATTTTCTACCCGACTCCTATAAAAGAAGGTTAATGTTTTTCGCCTATTTGTTTGTATAGTCCATTACTTCGACACGCTCTGCAGCCCTAACGGCTAGGCCGATTTTAACATGTTTTCCCTTTCCAATTTAAGCTGTTTTTATAAATAATAAGCAATTATTTTTTTTGAAACTAAATACTACTATAAAGGTTGAAAAATCGTTACGATTCATTTCACCTATAGCGAACTTTATAAAAAATATAATACCAAAATCCAAATCAATAGACCAAGTTCCGACTCCAAATTAAGAAACGGAAACAATCAGCTCACTAACAAATGTAAACCGTCCCTGAATTGTCTGTCAGAATACAAGTCCTGCAACCGACCTTTCACCTCTCCCACGCCCCGTAATTCGTAAGCAAACCACACGTTTCGGGAGCGAGATCACTCTCACGGCACTCTTTGTGTGCCGAGGGAATTATCACACCCACAGGCGCCACCCACACATTGAACCAATTTACATGTGCCGACGACACACCAAAATCGACCTCAGACCTCCGATATACAGGTCTCAGTGGACATTGTCGTTATCAGTATTTGAAATCGGACAGTATTTGAAAACGGTTATGTAACCGATATTTGGTTTTCACTTGATATCTAAAATTTATTTCTGATATCGATATCTAAACACAGGAGATTGTTTCGGATAAGGGATTTCTAATAACTACAGTAATTATTAAACCGTCGTCCTCGTCCGTTGTCCTCGTTAAATAGTGAAGCATAAATTGTTATTGATTTTGTTGCAATCAAAAGCGCTCATTTGACACATAAATATCTACTTATATTTTTTATTAACTTCGTCTATTACTCAATTCGAGTCAAATGTACGAAAAATGTCCACCAATTCGCACTTGGGCAGCGCGGTGGACTATGGCCTATAACTCTCTTATTCTGAGAGAAGACCCGTGCCCAGCAGTGGGACTATAATGGGTTGACGACGATACGAAAAATGATTTATTTTCTTCTTTGGTAATTCAGTTTTCTACATACCTTGGTTTTTTTACAACTTTTAGCTATATCGCCTATATCGATATGATACGATATATTACTAAAAACGGTTTCAAGTTGCGATACTGTATCGGAACCATGCCTACTCTAGAGCCATTGATGGACGGACAAACGAAATTGCGGTAGCTCTTCACGCCCAAATTGACGCTAAGCGCAAAGTATACGCGCTTGTGGGTGTCGGGCTTTTAATGACGATTTCGAATTCAATCTTGATACTAATTCACGTTGCGTAATTTGCACTCAGATTTTACGTTTCGCAAACAATTACGTTGTAATGACTGCTGTTATGTTTGTGAGGCGTTGTGTTACTTTAAATTTAATAGCAGTATTAACGTTACTTTGCATATATATTGTTACATGCATTGTAACTAATGTTAATATCACGGGAAGGTGGTAGAACCAGTGTTGTTGGACCGGAAGTACCACCGCCACACCTATTTCTAGCGTGAAGCATTTCTTGAGTTTCGATGGAAGGGTGTGGTTGCCGGCACAATTTCACATGAGGCGACCATCATAGTCCAAGAGAGTAGCAACGCATCTGTACTTGACTTCAGATAGACCCCATGTTCTGTATGAATTTGAGTACAGATGTCCATGGGCGGCAGTGACCACTTACCATCAGATGGACTGAATGCTCGATTGCTACTTCTGTCAGATATAAAAAAGGCGTTCATAAATACATTACGTGACCAGCTCTATGTTTTATTGTAACTATCTCCCAGCATATAAGCCAAATCATATAATAGCTATGCGGCGACGTGAAAGACGAACAAACAAACACACTTTCACATTTATAATATTAGTATGGATTTGTTTATTAAAGACTTTATTGTCATGCATAGGAAACATCGGTAATAGCTGACTTGCATACATTACATTGATGCATAATGAAGGTTGAAAATGCAAGACGAAGTTTTTTTCGCCTTATGCACATATTTATCTTATTCATTGTTATGAAGTAAAGTTATATAATTAAGATAAACAAAATGAAACATAACATCCTGTAATAAATGTAACGCATAATATTTGCGCTGACATATAAGCAAAATATCAACATGGTATTGATTTGTAAATATAATTGAATATCGAGTTTAAACCGAATTATGTATATATTTTAATATTATACTAGCTACACCCTGCTTGTACACGTTGCTACGCCCTCACAAAAAAAATACACTTCGCGAGCTCATGAATAACAACTTTGCTAAAGATCATCACATGATGAAATGAATAGTTTACGATACTATAGAGGATATACAGACAAACATCCCTTTTTTATGAAGAAGAAGAAGACAGAAGTAGGAAACGAGTATGCCGTCCACCTGATAGTAAGCGGCTTTTGACAACCAAAACTGTCATCAACATACCATAGTCTTACCTGTTGTACAAAGGTTCGTTCTACCCACGAGTACTAAGTTAAAAAAGAAAAACGAACTAGACGTAGGGTAGATAGGTTAATCTATCACTAGTGCTTGTCAACGGTTTCTCCCCGCCACCGCAGTTTCGCCGTGACCACGATCCATGCAACTGGGTCGAAATATCGGCAAAAAGAATTTGAAAAGGATTCAAAAACCGCATATCGTGAGTACCCGTTAAGTATTAAAATGTGTCAATTCCGCGATAATATTAGTCTAAAATCATATAAGTTAAAATATCTCAAATATGTAAGTCTCACTTACACATATCTTAAACAAGAACGAACACGAACGAAGCTTGCTGACATAGCTCTTAAATTAGCAATCTGGAGTGGCAATGGGCCGGCTACATCACTCGTTGGAACGACAACCGATGGGGAAGAAAAGTCCTCGAGTGGCGACCACGTTTAGGCAAAAGGAGTACAGGTACGCCCCACTACCAGGTGGGCCGATGACCTGAAGAAGACAGCGGAAACCGTTGGATTCAAAGGGCACAGGGCCGGTTAGAGTGGCGCCATTTAGTTCAGCAGTGGACATCAAAAGGCTGATGGATGTATGGATGATAAACAAGAACACAACAGAACTAACGCTGCCTTTTTGGCAAAACCAAGTGTTGCTGGTGCCACCGGTGTCGAACCAACGAGGGTTCTACTATTTTTAAATTCATCAATTCACGTTATATTCTGATTAAAAAATAGAGTATTAAGATTAGATTTGAGTATTTTGCCAAGTATCGTTTACTAATATTAAAAGTCTGTATGTATCAATCTTGTAAACGAGATTGACGTTACAACCAGGATTTAAAGACGGTTTTTACTAAAAAAAAATCGCCAGGGCCACTTAATTCGGGAAGAAGTACGCTTACTAGGCTTGCAACTTTCTCTCCCTTTTCCATTTAAAGTCATATCATAAAGTATATGACGACCCGTGTGGCGGAGCTGTTACCATACCGGTCTGACGCGCAATGGGTTCGAATCCCGGCCAGAGAGGTATCTGAATAATGAGTTTAGATTCATGTTCTGGGTCTGGGTGTTTGTGTGTTCGTCTTGTGTATTCATGGTACCCACGACACAGGAGCAAATCCTAGTGTGGGGCTATGAGTGTAAAAAGCGTGTTTTTTATATTATTTTGAAATGCAATATTTATAATCAGTCATGTTGCACGTTTAAACACATAAACACGCCAGTAATCAAACGGACACATGAGTTAGATCGTCCGATAACAATTACAGAACCGTGGCCTCAATCCCAAGGGTTACTAGAACCAAAATGTCAACCGAAAAGTACCAGTCAAGCGCGAATCGGGCTCGTACGAATATTGTCCCGTACAACTTATAAGTAAACCATAAACTTTATAAAACTGAATATGAAATCCAAACAGTTATAATTAAAACAGATGAAAAGATAGCTTTTCCAAAGAACCTCACTGTCAAGATTAAATACCAGGTTTAGATTAGTCATAACTCGTTATGGGTTTTGGAGCTTAAAAGAAATCCTAAAACTTTCCTAAATCCATAAAAACATAAAATGTTAATCAAGTACTATTTGTATTTCTATCATACCAAATCAGTGGTGCGTGCCTAGGTTTGAATCACGGACCTTCCGATTGAGAGGGTAAGTTTCAACCATTAGGCTATCACTGCTCTGAAACTTTGCTAAGTCAGTCCTTAGAAAATATAAAATAGACAATATGAATACTGCAACCTCTTGTTTTTCTATTACCACACTGAACACTAAATCGATCAATCATCTATATGAACCATTCAAATACAATGTTCGAAACCACATTGAAGATCTTAGAATAAGGGTATTATGTATTGTTACGGGTCGATACGATAACATTGGTAAAGGTCATCTGATTTGCTAATTTTAAGCCTTCAATTCTTCAAGTATTGATGCAATTATAAATGATCACGTACAAAGTTATATAATTTTCTTATCTACAATATATTAAAGATTGAAGTAACAAACGAGCATTTAGTCCACCTGATGCTTTGTGACCATTGCTACCTACGTGACTGTGGTTCTATTTACCCTGAAGCGTGGTTATATTTAAAGTCATTCACAGATTCATTGCCACTACCGAGGAATGAAATGTTTTGTTAACAATTAATCAACGGAAACCATTAAACCGCCAAAATGTATACCTAAACAACAAGCTTAATACATTATTTAATACGCATTTGTACATTCGAACTTCTTAATTTCTTTTACAACCTTAATGTAAGTATCGACTGTAAAATCGTGATTGGTTTCGGGCTTCACTTTAACACCTCGTTTGATTGCAAATCCATCTAAATTTGCCAGAAAATATATGAGAATATTTCTTAAAATAAAGGCATACTTCCAAGTGGGCGCAGTGGGTACAACAGGGTGCGGTTATGTCACCGATATTATTCTCGAAAGCTGTCAATGGCGCTGAATAATTGATTAACCAATTAAAGATTCTGAACCGAACGCCCCAGATCGTAAGATTGCGTTTCATTTGCAATTAAAACCGAGACATCGCACCCTACTGCACTCGCCTTGTCACCGATCAATAAGATGATTGATGATAAGGCAGTAATTAGCAACTCTACTCCTTGCGTCCGTCACACAAACGAAACGCAGCCTTGACGGACACTCCATGCGAAAATCTTCTTTATCGCACTCAGAATACATACCGTGGTGACTGTACGTCACTTGTTAATAAGCAACAGTGCCGAAATTGACAATTACAAATGTACGTTTAATGAGCTTTGTTGTTAAATATGATTAACGAGGCCTTGGAGAAATTTCCGCACGTTCGCGAAAAAACCACCAAAAAAATATTGTTTCTCATTGTTACTGCAGGAATTTACGGAACGACAACCAATCATACGAGCACACGAAGGAATCCTTTGATCTCCACAATAACTTTCTTAAACACTTAAAAAGTCAAAGTGCAAGATAACGAATTATCATATTAAGTCATTAGCGAAACGGTAAAATTATGTGCTTAAATGTCATTATTTTGAGTGAAAGATATATACGAATACTTCAATGTTATAACGACTAAAGTGATTGACAGATTATATACATTTTCGGACGAACGTTGAGTTTCATCGACGCTAAAGAATAAAATAAGAAAGTTGTTCGTGAATGTATGTGTAAAAAAATAAGATTGCAATTGATAAATTCACCAGATATCAATCGAGAAATTGAAAAATGAATCGAAATGTGATAATTAAAATGACACTTCAATTTTATTTATTCGTATAAACATACAAACAAAATAAAAAATGGAAGTAAATCTCCAATTCAAAAATGAATATAAGTTAATTTCTACACTCATAGCGCTTTCTATACTCATAGCCCCACAGTAGGATTTTCTCCTGTGTCGTGGGTGCCATGGACAGACACAAAGACGAATACACAAACACCCAGACCCAGAACAGAATCTAAATTCATCATTCAGATACCTGTCTGGCCGGGAATCGAACCCGGGACCCACTGCGTGTCAGACCGGTGTGGTAACCGCTGCGCCACGCGGGTCGTTATTGTCCCACTGCTAAGCACGGGTCTCTTAAAATGAGAGAGTTTTAGGCCATAGTCCACCGCGCTGGCCAAATGCGAATTGGTGGACTTACAAAGATGCAAACTTATACATAATATTTGACAAACATAAAATTTTATGATGCCTAAAAGAATATCAACAATGTTTGTACACAAAACCTATTTACCGTCAAATATGTAACTCCAACTAATACCTACATAAAAGATATTGCTTTCTCCACACAAACTTAATTCCTCTACCGACGACCAACTCTGATGACGCAAAGTAATCCGTTAATGAAATAATTCATTATACGCCTCGTGATTGACAGATAGCTCCTTAAAGCTTGCGAAATGACAAGTGATCCGGTTATGTCTACCGAACAGGTGCCGAGGAATCCGATATACTTGTTACGTGTTGCGCGTACGCAAATCTTGAACAGAAAATTGTCTATAAACGATAATTGTAAACACTGGTAGGTATATCGTAAGAGAATGAGATAATAATGAGAAATATTGTAAAAAAAAAGTATTTACTCTCTGGTCTCTGGTCACCCGTTACATTTTAAATTTTTATTTGTATGCATGAACATAATATAAGGTGTGTTAAGTATGCTTTTAAGTCTCAACAGTTCAACAGTCTGTAAGTCCGTTTTTGTGAAAAATAAAGTCGACTCACATTACTAGTACATGACTGCTTTAATCCCAAAAAAGAAAAAAAATCACATAACAGATGAACCTAAAAATTATAGTTAATATTGTAAGACCATAGCAAAACAAAGTAATATTCTAATATTAGAAAAAAAGGAAGATCGAATCGAATCGAAACTAGTTTTTTAATGTTATCAAATCTTACGTAACTTAAAAAAAGACTTCACAAATTTTACATATATTTTTCAGACATAATAACAAAAACGTAATCGCAAAAAAAATCGACCTCGAACAAGTGTCAAAATTGAGAATTATTACGCGCATTAAAACTGGTGTGTTCACTTTTACAAATTTAATCATCACAAGATAAGTAGGTCTACCAGAGATATGCCTGTCACAATTAATACCCAACCCTGATTGTGACAACATATATTACTTGTAACAGATATATACGAATGTGCGACAAATAGTCAGATATCAACTTTCACTGGTTTTCAAGTTATAGAGATTCTAAAGACAAACGAATGGCACAAAGTGTCCAGGTGGTAGTACCAGTTTGTCCCTGTAGTTCCGGGACCAAAATAGGACTACGGTACCCTCTGCCTGTCGTAAGAGGCGACTAAAACGGGCTTACGGGGTTGCGGGCGGCAAGAGTGGGAGCTCGAACCGTCCGGCCAAGCGACCCCGGGAAGGACGGCGGCAGGTGTGTTGTGGACCAGAAGGCGCGGTGAGCAGTTCACGCCCACCAAGGAAGAGCCCGATTGGGCAACACGCTGAGGACACCGGCGGCGGTCAATTGGAGTTCCCGGAGTCCTCTTCGCAGCGCCGAGGTTGCCACCGGGGGGTTTTAGTGCGGTAAGAATACCAAATAACCCGCATCGCTCCCACGACGTCGGGTACTTTTTGAAAGTTTCGACCTCGAAAACAAAACAAAAAGGTGGTAGTACCAGTATGGTTGGCCCAGGCAAGTACCACAGCCACAGCTAATATTATTCTAACGTCAAGAAGACGTTTCGGTGGAAGTGTGTGCTTGCCGGTGTGTGTTACTTTTATATGAAGCTACCATCTTACACCTTGGGAATAGCAACAGATCTTTAATCGATTTCAGATAGAATCCCCCTTATATATGAAATTGCTTACATATGTTCATGAATGGCAAATAACACTGACCATCAGGTGGACTGTATGCTCATTTGCTACTGCAAACTAATAAAATATTTATACATATAAACTGTCATAATTGAAGTCACTTGTTTAATAAAACACGCAAGAGTCGTTTTCATCTAAAGTCAGTAAAACATCATGGTTCCACAGAATCATTGCTTGTAATAATAGTACATAGTACAACAGTGTCAAGTTTAAAGGGGTAAGTAGAATCTTGACACGTATGGTACAATTAATTTCCTATATTAGACGATTCGTCAATTTCCAGACAGTAACGCATCTGAAGAGACCATAGGTATAAGCGAGCAGACAAAAACGTCAGAATCCCACACGCTACACTACTACAGCATTTCATCGCACAACCGTTTAAATCATCCGAACATGTCCCCACAAAAACAGTAACAGCCACCAGCCCGAGAAACTCCTGTACCCAGTACGATACTACAGAACAGTAGTCGAGTAGTATTTAAGCGATGACTCAGACAGTCAAAACCAGTTCGGGATACACGTATCGTGAGTTGATAAAAATGGGCAGCAAGTGCACTTCTTCAATGCGCTTTCGCAGTATTGCTCGTGTCTCACAGCGAACGAGCAGCTAGCAGCGATTAGGTCAAATATAATGATAAAAAATAAAATGTTAACCCTTTTTATATTTATTAATTTCCCGTCAAGGATATCAAAGAATCAATATACTATCACCCACACCCAGAACAGAGTCTGTCTGGCCTGGAATCGAAAGCAGAACCTTCTGTGAATTAGGCGGTTGAGGAGCCGCTCTACCAGGCAGGCCATCTAACATGAAATACAATGCCCTAGAAGCAGTTGACACCGTTTCATTCTGACACACATGCAGTTATCATGTGTCTACACGGAAAACTTTTATTATTAATAAACAAGCTAACAAATTAAAGTTTTAATTACAAGATATAACAAATACTAATTAGATTACTAATACATGTTACGTTATTTTTCGAGATGGTTCATCTTTCCACTACCGTTTTTTTTTAATTGATTAAACCTTCTAGTTGTCATTGTCGTAATATGGTGACAGATATCGATATTAATTAAAATATAAGCGATAAAATAGTTCATCGCCTGACATTACCAGTTCGCGATAAGACACCCTACGTAAAAACGGTTAAAAATTCCACCAACGACATGCCAAAGATCTCGTCAACCCACATAAATTAAACTGAAGCGCCCGTCTTTGATTTAAAGTTTTAATTGCGTTATGAAGTGGCGTTGGTGCACTCGCCTAAATGTTAGCGAGTGCATCGTCCTACATGCGCCGACAATTACATGAAATTGATTTAATTACACCGGTGGTTATATCGAAAAATATAATTAAACAATATTTATCCAGCAATTGGTGGTTCACTGAAATATAAATACCTTACGCGATAAATATCAAGGCTCTATTTTTTGGAAGCTATTAAAATTATTAATTAATCGTCACTTGTTATGGTGAAGGAAAAATTATAAAGGAGCCTTCATACCTGAGGGTTATCACATATTAGTGTTGATAGTTAATGATTTCAGACACGATTTCACTCCATAGTATAAAACAAAGTCGCTTAGATCTTTAAACTTCGCTACGGATTGTAATATAGTTTTTGTAATAGAGTGATTCAAGAGGAAGGTTTTTATGTATAATATAGTGGGAAAATGGAATGGAAAATAATATTAGATTTTTGAAGTGAAACATCTTTATCGGGGTTGGAAAAAAATTTAGTGTAACATTTTTTTGTTACGCGCCATCTTTTTCCGTTACGCGCCATCTTTTTCTTATCCCTACCACGCGTGATATTAGATAGATTATTATAGATTAGATTATTAGATAAAGTTTAATAAAAGCCTTTTATTAAACTTTATCTAATTTAACTTTATTTAACCAATTTCTGTAAAGTTGCATATAGTAAATTATTTTTTGAAAAATAACGTCATAAAGAAGTTTCACTTCTTACGAGTGTACGCTAGTACACGCACACATTTTTATTTACTTTTAGGCGGAACGAAGTTTGATAGGTCAACTAGTTAGTAACAAATCAACATTGTTTAGACTTAGAGATAGTGGTTATTATTAAATTAAAGACGGCAAAAGAGCCCTTCGTGGTTGCAGCAATGTTAAGAGATGACGGATTCTGATTTGAAGAGTGCTTTAAGTGAAACATACTTAGCCACAGCTTTCCAACTCAGAACTCAGGCGAGACAACGCAGCTATGGTGAACCTTAGGTAGTTAGGAAACCTATGTATATAGACTCTCCAATAGTATAGGTAGCAATTCACCTGTAGACGTATTCAGACGTTCAGGGGTGTCAGCAATCAAGCTGTATGGGTCGTTACCTACTTCATTTTAAAAATATATATCACAGAGATAGATATTTTTATGTAAAACATAAGTCAAGCTCACTGGTCTAGTGAGGTGATTAGCATAATTTCTCGGTATCATGTTGACAGAGTTCACTCTAGTGAACCTTGATAAACAACATAGTAACGTATCAAGCTAGCGACAACCCTTTGAGCTAATACCGATGTAGGCGGCATTCTGATAATGTAGTTATAGGCCGAGAGCCTGATAATAAATCAGCTAGAAATCTATGCAAATAAATCCAAATAAAATGTTCATCATGTTCCGTATTCTCATATTTTGAGTATTTTTATTGGTATTGTGTTAGTTTCGTAGTACCTATGTATCAGAATATGAATCATTTGTAATTTTTACCAATTCTTTATAGTAAGTTGAGAGTGCAAAATAGAAAAAAAAATACATTTATTGCATATTTAAAATGTAATACGTATATTTTTAATGTTGATGTAGGTAATCCTAAATCCTAACTATAAACATAAAACTATATGTTACCATTCGAAACTTAGAATTTTAAAAAATCTGCAATCCAAGGATTATCCACATTAAATTTTGCTCAGATTTGTGTCTGTGGTTTCCTGGCCTAATCTCGCGACAAGCTCTTATATGATAGAAAATTGTACGCTGCAACAAAATTATGGGTTTAACTAATACAAAATTTCAGTGCATTTATATAAAAGCTTATTTAAAAATATTTTTTTAAATACTATTTTATTTAACCTACTCTCGGTCTACACCATGATCGGCGGGCGATGAAAACGGCACTTTTTGCCAGATGAGATACAGAATCCGATAGCAGGATAGCTAATAGCTCTATAAACTAGATAATCATCTCGCCGGCGCTGGGAAACATTCGCCACGATGCCATGAAGTCGAAATGAGATGTTCCTAGAACTGTTTACATGACAATGTACTGAGTTACACAATCATGTTAACTCGTGTTTATTTTTATTTTTTATCTAATTGAAATAGCAAACGAGCGTGCAGTCCACCTGATGGTAAGTGGTCACTGCCGCCATGGACATCTGTAAGCAACTTCATATAGAACATGGGTTCCATCTGAAGTCAATCACAGATGTGTTGCCACTCCCGAAGACTATGATAGTCACCTCATATAAATGCCGGCAACCACACGCTTCCATCGAAACGCAAAAAATGCTTCACGCTGGAAATAGGTGTGGCGGTGGAACTTCCCCGGTCGAACTACACTGGTTCTACCACCTAAAATTGAAGAGAGGATTGAACACCTCCCAGTAATAAGCATAGAGGGCATCCATTTCACTGACAACTTAATACGTATCGTTAGAAGACGTATTATTGCCATTTTATAGATTTTCTATAACATTAATGGAGCAACAGCAACGTTTGCAGCCCACCTGATAAGCGCTCACTGTCGCCCATGGACATTTTGGCAACTTCATATAGACCAACTATTCTATCCGAAGTCAATCACAGATGCTTTGATACTTCCGAGGGCTAAGTCGCCTCATGTGAAAGTAACCCGGCGTCTACACCCTTCCACCGCAACGTAAGAACTGCTTTGGGGTACAACCTATTAATATCCGACTGCTGGGCACGGGTCTTCCCTCAGAATGAGAGAGTTTTAGGCCATAGTCCACCGCGCGGCCCAGTACGGACTTCACACACCTCCGAGAACTTTTTTTTAAAGAACTCTCGGGTATGTAAGTTTCCTCACAATGTTTTCCTTCACCGAAAAACGTCGTCAACCCATTACTGTCCCACTGCTGGGCACGGGTCTTCTCTCGGAATGAGAGAGCTTAGGCCATAGTCCACCGCGCTGGCCAAGTGCGAATTGGTGGACTTCACACACCTCCGAGAACTTTTTTTTTTTAAAAACTCTCGGGTGTGTAGGTTTCCTCACGATGTTTTCCTTCACCGAAAAGCAGTGATAATTAAAGTATAATACGCACATAAATCAGTGGTGCGTGCCTGGGTTTGAACCTCGGACCTCCCGATCGAGAGGGCAAGTTTTAACCATTAGGCTATCACTGCTTTACCTTGGTAATAGGTGTAGCGGTGGTTGCGGAGATCGGCGAGGGTCCTCGGTTTTTTTATTTATATCTAGTCTTGTCTTGACCTCAAGTTTTTGTATGTTTTTCATACTACCAAATCCTACTGACCATAAGACGCATTTATTGAAACAAAAATCCCAAATTTGAAAGTATCTCCGTACATTTTTACAAATGTTTTTCGCAATTCGTAAACGGTTACTCTCGTGTGAGCGGCTTGACAGACGTATGTAATACTCTCCACATTCGATTTAAGTTTTCAGTGCGCCTTTCTCATTCCTTTCTTTTCGTTTTTTGTTTGTTTTATGCCAATTAAAGTTAGCAGAACGTGAAGTTGGAAAAAACCATGACCTACAAATACGAAAATGATTGTAGAGAACCCTTAGGGTGCCTTTCCACCAGAGATGTGCTATGCTACGTTGATATGAATGCGTTTGATATCCACCAATCATATTCATTAGTGCACATAGCTTAGCACTGCTGGAAACGGATTTAACTAAGATATCAGATATCAACCAAATATAAGGCAAAATACTGGAGATAACTTTTATAACCAATGTAAAAAAAATAAAAGATATACAAAGAAATAGATATAATATAATAGTAGATATAATAGAAATAGATAAACCCACTGAGTTAGTTGCCGGATCTTCTTAGTTGAGGTCGTGTTCCGATCAATTGACCGATCAATTCCGACAATTTGTAAGTGCCTCCGTAGGCCTATGCAAAATAAAGACATTTCATTTCATATGTTTTTATATGGAAGTATGTGTAGCTATTAACAGAGCAGAGTACCTCGCCTCTTCCCCTCTACCGATAAATTGCATAGCTCAAGCTGCGCATCTTTCTCGCGCAGCTACATAGCTTAATATTGATGGACCCATATTTTTGTAGTTTAGATTTCACTTCTTCGCGGCATAACTGCATAGCACATCTCTAGTGGAAAGGCCCCCTTAAGATTCGAAAAGTTTTTGTTGAAAAATCTGTCTGAAGGCAACATCTTTTTATCTTTTTATGTCAGTATTTCTGAACGAAATAAACGTAACTTTTATATACATTCAGTTATATCGAAATCAATAAAAATATTATTAAAACAAATAATAAAACGTAATATTCTTATAAGGAAAAAATACTTCGAATTATTATTTATATTGACTTAATAAAGTATAAAAGATTTCATATGATAGTTTATGTTCTTAAAAGTCGGCCAATAATTGAAAAATGAGATTTTAGCACAAATAGACATAACAATGCTGCTACCGAAATGGAATCAGTGATCTACCACATTTAAATCACATATTGATTGCATTGATCGTACGTCCGTTACCCATAAACGGTAAAAAACGTTTACGAGAAATGTTTACGAAATTTTAAGTAAAATTACGACAGTATCGTTTAGTTAAACGGAACGACCATATTAACCACCCCTTACCGTTGGTGGCCATTACTAATTGACCGTCCAATATCGCTTTATTGACCTGTTCTATAAAGTTATTAAACAAAATTGCACAGTTTTACGCGCGAATGAGTGAAAAGGTTGTATTATCCAATAAAATTAAAATGTAATAAAACGGCCATTGTGCTTATGGGACATCATCTTCTTCAGAATCACCGGGTATGTGTATTATTATATTATTATTAGTCCTTATTGCGAATTTTATGTCCCTTCTCGGTGCAGTCTTCCGCGAAAAGTAATGCGCTGTGGTTTTCGGTGTTGCCAGCCACGTTTTTTGAAATTGCACAATTAGGACAGTTATAAAATTATTAGTATCTACGTATTATAAAAAAGTTGTTTTCTCATAGTGGCAACTTGAATTATAACTGATTTATAAGTTTATAATTCAGCAGTATTTGTTTTGTAGAGATAATTTTTATACGAAACGGGCAAGCTGTTTATATTTAGCGGATACTTTATCCCATAAATCAATAACGTGTAACCACTTACTATCACCACCCTTAATAGGAGAAGTCAATACAGACGTCAATTACTTATGAGGTCGTACTTAGAACTTATATACGATAAAATAGATTGTATTTTACAGTTGCGCAAATTTCATTTGAAGATAGGCAGCGTCGTTTTAAATTAATTAATAAAAAGCCCACAAAAATGGGAAACCCGAGCAACGCACCCACCATGGCAACACCGACCTAAAGGTTGACGCACAGGACAGGCGTGCAATTAAGCTCTGTTTACCGGGCATTAATTTTTGGCAATAAAAGAGGAGCACGCCCGAAATGTGCGGTGCGCATGCGCGTGGGAAGACGCGGTGGCTTTGTGCACCATTGTACTTGCAATTAGCAGTTTTTTTCGATCGCCCACTTGTCGTGAAATGTCGCATCGCGTAATGCGTTGTCCCAAATGCTTTCCGACAATTTGGGGCCGCCTCGCGTGCGGAGTCGCTACCCGGCGACAACGTAGCTAGGATATTTAGACTATACTAAAAAAAATAACATTTCTTTGCATTCATGTTGGGTGCGTTGGTAAAAATTGAATTAATATGAGTTGAAGACCGTTGCCAGTAGTTGAAGGTTTAAAAGGTAAGGTAGAATACACACCAGCGTCAGGGGTAATAATGTAAATTCGTCTTTACATTTTTATAGGCGAGAGTAGGCGTAGTTTTATAGGCGAGACTATGATGGTCGCCTCATATAAAAGTGTACCGGCAACCACACCCTTCCATCGAAACGCTAGAAATAGCTGTGGCGGTGGTACTTCCCCGGTCGAACTACACTGGTTCTACCGCCTTCAATTTCATATCGTTTGTTAATGAATGTTATTAAAAACAGAGGTTTTATATAATTAACGATCCGTAAGGAATAAGTGCTTAAACGCCTAAAGTAGGGAAGGAAACGATCGCCTAACAAAAATTTCATACTTAGTTCCTGTTAAATTGTTGAATAGTAGAAAATGCAACGGACGTCTGATACCCTTCGATAATATATTGCAACATGTGCGAACATATTGAACTAGTAATTACACAAATCGTTCATAATTATGTAATTACCCGAACATTATTTATACAACTCTACACTATTACGCTATAAATCAGTTACAATTGTACCTAAACAAGCCAATTAATGATATTTATGCTGGTTTTTATTCGTAATGTGAACATCATATTACAATTAAAATACTGATAATAATAAATGTAGTATTTTTTTTTTGATATAAAAGTAGCAAAAACTATGCAGGCTACGCTGTCCCTGGACAACTACCTATTAAGCACCACCAGGCAATATAAGGAGTCTTGCCTACGTCCCTGTGGGTCCGGGATCAGAATAGAGCTAAGAATCGACTACAAGTCGATTCTTACGACAGGCAGGGTATAACGTAGGTCATCCGGACAGGTAGGGGCATCTGGGGTTGCGGGCGGCTAGAGTGGGAGCTCGAACTGTTCGATCAGACGACCCCGGTAAGGAAGGCGGTATGCGTAGTCGCATACTGTCGTAAAGTCCAGACGGGGCGGTGGGCCCATCTACTCACCTGGGAGGAGCCCGACGAGGCAACGCGTTTAGAGGACTCCGGTTGCGTTCCTTTGGAGATCCCGGAGTCCTCTTTGTAACGCTAAGGACGGTCACCGGGGGGTTTTAATGCGGTAAAAATCCCACATAACCCTGCGTTGATATTATTCGACATTTTTTCCTCACATATAAATATAATGAAAAGTAACAAATAGTTCAATTAAAAGGGTAAGTGAACTCACTCAACTAACATTATTTTTTCACATTTTAACACAACAAACCGGCCGCAAGAATTAATATCTAATGATGGTCCGTAACCGGCGCGGTACAATTTGAGTGGCGTTTACATCATTAAGGACAGATGCTACTCTGATAATGAAATGCAAACTGTACTTATGACTTGAAATTCAACTCGTTATACATACTTTACAAGCTCGGGAATATTATGCGAACCATTAGCGGTGCTTAGGAGGGACGTTAGAATGAAGAATGGGTGTAATCTTTTTGAAACTACGTATAAAGGACTAATCAATGAATATTTTGCTAAAGGTGATGCAAGACTCAAAATTGTTTTTTATATAAACCACGTGGAGGAGCTGTCATCTTAGCGATCTGACACACAGTGGGTTCCGGGTTCGATCCCGGGCTAGACAAATAGGTATCTGAATAATAAAATTATGTTTCTGTTCTGGGTCTGAGTATCTTTTTGTGTCCATGGCACCCACGACACAGGAGAAAAAACAAGTGTGAGCTATGAGTGTATAAAAGCGTTTTGTACAAAAGAATTATCCATCCATCAGCCTTTTATGGACACTGCTGGACATAGACCTACCCTAAACGGTGCTACACTAACCGGTCCTGTGATTTCTGAAACGTATTATATAAAAGCAAAGAAGCATTCAGTCAACATGGTGGGCTTTTGTGAACCAATCCCGAAAAGAGTCTTATCTGACGTCGCCTACAGGCGAGTTGTAAGGTTGCTAACCATAAGGACTAATTAGACTACCTCGCATAAATGCTAGAATCTTTCTCACAAAACCACAACCTTCAAACAGGAATATAGCAGCGCTTAACACTGTTGTCATAAGACAGACATAGGCGGTGGTACCTCAGAAGTCAAATCAGAATCTAACACCTTAAAATCTAATTTACTTAAAACCTAATACTGGGTGAACTAGATACCCATTAATTATTCCTACATATAAAGCTAAGGCGTGAGGCGTGGCGCGGTAGCACTATTCAACATTGTATAAAATGATTAGTACATTAAGGCAGGCTACTGGCAGGCAATAAAGAAAACTAAATGCCAGTCAAAGTCAAGTTGGCGCGGACAACTGTTGATTTATCGTTAAATACGTCTATGGTCGTGTGTGGTGTATGACCACACACATGTACCACGACGAGGATTTACAGACTTGCATATAAATTAAATAAAATGAAGATTTTTTACACAAACACAACATTATTATGTTCAAGTTAATAAAATTCAAAACTCGTATCATGGTCAAATTACTTATAATACTCGATACAAATATAAAAAATTATAACGGCCCCTATGACCATTAACAAGAATCAGTCAGAAACGCAGAGGATCCCTAGCTGTATAGCTAGTTAGGCAGACATCTATATAATTTTGATTTTGATTCTTGTATTTCACACGTCTTTGTGCCCGTACCTAACACCTATAACACATAGAATTTTAATAGACGACTATGATAATAGCATATGCCATTTAATTTTGACTGATATTTGGACTGGCTTCTGCCTAGAAAAAAATGTGTTTAAAATCCCAATTTATACATAGTACCACAAATATAAGAATTAAGTCAATGTAACATTTGCACAAACGATAAAGACAGTTATATCAACAAAATTAGAAAACAAACAGCAAATTGGCGAGGCATTCCAGAATTTGTACGTTTTTAATATTCCCGATCCACTTTCACTGGAACCGGAGGTGTGAGGCCATTATGGAAGCTCGCAGACGGCAATTCCTATGGTAATGAAGCGACGGAGACACCTTGAGCAAGGTGAGACTGAATACCGATACTGGACTGACAAAAGAGGAGTCAATATATATGGCAGAAACGGTGATGTTAAAGATATAAGACATATTAACAGTGTCTACCATTGTAGCACCTGTTTCAAGTTTTGAAAATCCTAAAATTAGAAGGAAAAAAGTCGGTTACAAATTGAACTACAATGCTGTTACAGAAGGTACATTAAATTTATACTCAAATAAGGCTTAGATATTGTTGATGAAATATACATTGTTAGAAACAAAAGTTTAAGATCAGCGACATTTGTAGCAAATTTTAATAAAAAAGAGAAAAAACATCACTTTTCACAGTCGGTGAGCGTGCAGTAAGGTCACAAGAACGGTCATTAAGTGACGATACACAACTAAACGGCAATCATAACCATTTATTAGTTTTCAGGAAACTCCGGTTCCATGGTAGCATTACGTCTGTCGATTTTGATATATGTGAGATCTCCTAGATAAGGCTCTCTTGAGCTAGCAAAGCTTAGAGATGCGATAAGCGCCATTAATAAATACAATTATCTCCAACTGTCCAATCGTTATTATTTATGTGTTCATCGCTTTACTTGTAATATTCAAGCCCATTAGGATATCAACATCATTTCACTAACCAACGACTAGCTAATACAAGGATTCTGTGTACATAAAAACTAATGAACGAGAAAAAAAATACATGACTTATTAATAAGGTAGGTATCTATCAACAAGTGCATACTACTTATCGTACTACTTTGACAGCACGCATGAAAGAATTTCCTCTTCCTTGTTTGCATTACTATGACCTAATTGGCAAATGTGAATGATTGCCTACGATTAGAAGACAAAGAACAGATTCGTCCAATAAATTGACGATACAATTGAAACGTTAATCGACTCCATAAATAGGACGAAATCATAATAACGATCGTCGGCCAAAAAAGGGTATAGCATCGAAGGTTGATAAAGCACGTGTAGTCTCACAAACGCGGCATAATGTTACACCAGGGTCTGAGGAAACCCCAAAAACAGGTTATGAAACAGGGTTGCCATATTTGTGGGCAGCTCTCGACTGGATTAATCGTAAAAGGTCTAAACGGGCCGTCTTCGGTCTACCCGCGCGTACGACTCCACGTGGCTTTGTTTGCCATCTCGAGATCTATACGTCATCGTACCCGTAAGGCAAGGATGGTCTTATGCCATTTGCATAAAGGTCGTCCAGTTCACCGAGAACAGGATTAAAGACTTTTAAGCTTGAACGTGTTTTAACATCAATGTCGAATAAATACGTAAGCTCTTTCCAAACTATCTGCTAGCACGCATCTGCTCGAGGGGACACGTCCTACAAAAATCAAGTAGCGAGTACAAGCGACACATGGAATAGGATGTGTATATTTTGTAGAAGTTATGGAGGCATTTACCAATTGTTAGTTACAATATTTTTTAACACTGGTACCGGAGTACATACTCCACTGAATAAATCCGGCAAGAACACTTAGAGAGTTCAACCGTTTCAAATCATATGGGTCAGTTTAATCATACGTATAGGTTATTTTTCTTTACATGATATTGTTTTTCACATATGAAATTAAAAAGCTAGCCACAGTGCGTAATTTATGTAACGCGACTCTACTATCCTAGAACTTTTTTTCAACAAAGGTATAAGTTAACAAATATCGCTAATTGTATCCTTAGCTTGTCATAGCTTAGCCGGTTTGAAAATGGATTAAAAACCATTTACGAACGTATCTAATAGTTTACCAATGACATCAATCCATTTCAGCAATAAGCAATAAGACAACCGTGTTCGTCGTCTATCGTTTTAGCATTATTCAAACAAGGTGGTTTAGTCGGCGAGTCTTAATTCGCAGCCAGTACGTCATTATAGACATCACGTGCAAAAGAACATTAGTTGTTAGTTACGCTATCAGAACTTTACACAAAGTACGAGCTTTACGTCAAGTTCCTTAACGACCTTATACGCGTTATAACGTTAATCCTGGATTACGTTATCGCTTACAGGCATTTCGCTAATGGCGCGTCAACATAAACCCTTAATCAAAATTAAGCACGAACTGACATTAAGTATCTTTAGATGTCTATTTTTTACGACATACATTTCTAGCTTTTATATGTCTATTACATGTAAAAACAGGCGTATTTAAACAAGAACTAAAAACTATACACGAAGCAATCTTTATCGGTATTCGCAAAGAAATTTCTGCAATGCTACGGATGCGTTCAGTTTAATATCATCATCGGCGCGTCCAAGTGTAAGAACGCCGATAATTTCTATTTCCTGTATACGATTACGGCGCTTTTACTTCACGGATTTTTCAATAATTGAGTTAAGAATCTTGACACGCCGTGAGGGGTTGCCGATCCCTCACTCCCATTAAACTGATCGAGACGCCAGTAATGATCGAAAAGTGAAAGCGGTGGACTCGCTTCATTATCTCTCACTGCAAGATCGGAAGCCACGCGCTTAATCACGGTTAAACTACACGAAAACGACAGACAGACATAAAAACTGAGAACATATATGCGAAAAACCATAATAACTCAACAATTATGAACACTTTAAAGACTAAATTGCGATGACCCGAGCGCAAATTTAAGTTTGATAAAGTATGCTGGTTGTTTGTTTTAAGTTCTCCTCAGATGCGCTCGAAACTTGATTACGGAAAAAAGGTAATGATTCCGTACGGACCAGTCCGAAGATCTTTCCTTGAATAGCGGTACAATATGTAAATTGCGTCGCCTTGATATACGAGAGAATTTGGAACAGAAGAAGGTTGGGAGGTGTGTGAAAGATAACAATGATACGGTATCTGAGCTTAAGTGGTGTTCTGGATAAGAGTTAATTACTGCTGAAGAAGAAAAAAATATTTTAAAATGTACGGAAAATAATGTAAGTTTTAAACAATAAATTGATATTGATACACAGGTAACCGGATCAATAGAATATAATCACCAAAAATTGTAAATTTATATAATAAAACGCCTGGCTAAGGAAAACGACATTAAATACCTAGATACGTAGGCGAGTCGTTTTACTAGAAATTGTCTTGTTTGTGAAATCATAAAATGTTTAAACACAGTTGTCTGCTTAATTTATAGGTCGACACATAATAGTGTAAATAAATGACGCTGGTCGACTATCCTAAGGAAACAAATATATGGAACACCTGCTTTTCACTAAAGCATATGTACTACATATCTGGTACTATCAAATATATCTCGCGTATCACACGATCGAAATTAATTTCCAATAATGTGACGACAACAGGACGATTATATACAATAACACATGATCGACACCGCCTCGTTTAACTGTGATGTTTATGCGGGACTTGCTCTAGCAACAATTAGCCGATAATGAAAACAAAACGTAGTGAATGTTGTTTGGCTTGTTTATGAAGCAAAAATCTGTATCGATATTGAAATTGTCATTCAGCACATAATCAAAGATTGTAGCTACGGGCGACAGAGGCTGCGACAGGTTGCCGGCGACAAGAGCGATTAGCGTAAACGACGGCTTAACAATAATTACAGATCACTGGAACTATCTGCGTTACGATGGTTGTATGGGAATTGCGTTCAAGAATAACCACTTGACACCTGTTCAGTATATGTATTTTATCAAGATCCCAGCATGCTGGATCGTTTTTAATTATACCGACCGTATTGAATCTACATTAATTGTTAAAATTACCGCTGGGCATTGAGATGAAAACAATGCGTTGTTAATAATAGAATTTATATACATACGCTTTTATTGCTATCATCATATCGAGAAATAAACACGCATCCGAATATAAATTGTTCACGATAAGCTAACTAAACTCATTAAGCCCGCACAAAGCCACTGAATTGTAAGTAGCTATTTCATTTAAAACACAAAAGGAAGATCGAATCAAAGGACCAGATCCTAATAACACAACAATAGATTCTAGAACCGACAATGCCCAATCCACGAAACAATAGGCAATCCTTGATTCAATAGAGCTGTGCCTTTTAAGTATGCAATCTATAGTTACTAGATGAAACCTAGTGTCACATGCAAATTTAATGTGACCGGTATCGCTATCAATAGCTGTGGTGTCGATAATTGCACGTTTATAGGCTCGTTGCCAGTTTCATTCATAAACAAGCGAGATTACTTTATGAATGGCCGTCCTGCCATGCCCTTAATTTATTGTGTCAGCCGATCGACTTCCATAAGTTTCCTGCTCGCCTATTACCATTTATCGAATGTTGTCCAAGCAGACTATCATTTCGTAGGCGCTAACTTGACCTTGATTTACGAAGTTCATTGAGAAACATTATCGCGCACTAAACCACGTCCAATTATCTCCGAACGTAATTTCATCGCAAATCGAAGGGAGTGCACACTTTTATAACTTTAAGCGGCGAAGTAGTATTAAAAATGAATTTATTAAATATTATTAACATTCAATTCATTACTGGAACACGCGAAAAAAAGAACATAACTCAGCACGCTATTACCAGAGCTTATGAACGTAAACCTGTCCGACTGTTAATAATTCTTTTCTTAATGGCCTCTCATGGCTGAATAAATTTTAGTGCTAAATAAACAAGCTTTATCTGTGATCTCCACAATGCAACGGGTCCGAGGGTAACAGGAGCCGACTGAAGCGCCGCGACGACGATACCATCACACCGATATGCATCAAGGAAGACCAGTTGTCAATACATTTCACCTGCGAGCTGAACCAACTTGATGGCCTGTCGGTGACCAGAACGAGTTCCCATGAATTGTGTGGCTTGCAAGACATTTTTATACCTCTGTCCAACAAGATGTACCAGTGCCCGTAGCTTACATGTTAATGTATCTGCAATCGGACCGAGGTTTATGTCGATGATCGTTTCTTTGTTTCGGGATAAAGACGCAGTCGGTAGAATTTCCAGTTGCCGACACAACTTCAATGCGGACGATTTAGATCACTTTATAACATTTTTCTCGCGCAAAATAATAGCCCCCATCTCCATATTATGCAAATGAACAACAGTGCCACTAAATAGCATTAAGGGGAACGAATAAATATTGCGCTAACCTTATTTACTGGACAATTCAGACGTCCAAGCAAACAAACACAGGTGGTCCCAATAAAAGGTTCGGTGGAAGGCAAGCGCCTCTTAGAGATGCCGCCCTCCCTAAAAGGATAATAATACGTCGTTTCCATGCTCCCGCCTCACAGCGGATCCCCGGGACTCCGGGAGAAATGTAAATTGTCCCGCCACCTGACAAATAGCTTAATTAACGACTAACACGCGACACGAGAATTATTGAGATTATCCGAATGGTTCATTACCGAGCTTGCGTCGCAGCGTTTATGCACAATTATGACCGCTTTAATGGTCGTTGTAATGTACCAGAAGGTCGCTCTAGATTTTTTCTCAAACAAACATTTGATACGCAGTATATATGACTATTTTACGACATTTTTAGTCGTTAGTCTGTCGTGATTTAATTCAGTTGCATGACAATCCGAGCGCCTTAAATGCCTGGAATACAATGAACAAAAGGTTAGTGGAAACAGCGTCCTAAATGGCCCACGTATAGTAAGTAATTTAACGGAGGCTTTATATTTCAAGGTTAAAATGGAAGTTATGTCAAGATTTAGTTTTTTTTCGCAACGCTATGCGTCGGTAGGCGTCCCGTGGGCGCGCACGTGACGACTCAGTGACTTTGCCTGACGCCGCACAACCGCTCGTGTGGGCGGCCGCCGCTACACTGACTGCCACCGAACGAATCGCAGATTGACGTGATCGGAACGAGTAGTCTATTTGTTTTTAGTTCAAAAGGAAATCCAATAAGCGTTTATCAACCTAAATGCTGAACATAACTGCAATACAACAACGTTGTCACAGACAAAAAGAGTGTTTTAACGACCAAATTCTTTAGGTTGCCGTGGGCACATCAAAATGCATTTCACATCAAAACGTCGCGCATTCTGGAAAACGGTGGTGGCAAAAAGCATCTTGTGGCAAGTGTGCACGAAGGCGGTCAGTGGCTCGAGGTTTCCCAGCGAAATGTGGATATTTGGTGGATTTTTTAATTGACGAAAAAACAAAGACGCACCATGCTCTCTCCTCTCCGGGCGCAATCAAATAAAAACTTACTCGTTAATGTTTTATGTATGAAATTCGCGATGCCGATACATTATGGATGGGGCCCCGCTGGCTACGAGGTCGGATATTTTGACGGAGGCAGATATCGCAGGGCGCTATGGTGGGCGCGGGCATCTCCTGTTATTTTTTCGTGACGTCTCCCACAGATTACATCTGCCTGTCGAATAACGAAGCGTGGCCGTAATTCCACAATTTAAATTTACATCGCAAGGAAACATTTTCGTTTCGCCCAAAATAATTGACAAGGCAACGGTCTACCGAAAACAATAATCGTTAATATTATTTTATGGTAAACAAAACAAAAGTTCCGCAGTATATTTTCCTTCACACTCCCGGGTTCCTAATTATCATTCGCATATAATTTGACATTGTAAATTCACGTACCGAATACACATTTTAACAAAGTTTACCCAACAATTGGCAACAATTCTGACAACTCACATTATAACTTCTTGCAGAATTCATAAGGGACATTCAACAGAATTCAATTTCATAGCGACACATAGACGTGTAAACAATTCTAATTTACGGTGACCACGTTGACATGTTTAGATGGCACACCTGAAGGACTATTTCGATCGAACCAGTTGCGCAAGCGCAGGTGTCCGATACTAGTATGACCATAAAATGTTTGAATTTTCAAACTATTTTTTCTCAGCTTGTAAGATTAATGCGCACGTCACAAACGTAATCTAATATGTTTATCCACTTTCTGTGCATCTATTTTAATTGTAATTAAGGAAATAGATAATAAATGCTAATTTTATACTTTACGCTACGTACACAAACAAGAATGAGATATTTTTAAATGTTGTTCTTTAAAACAATCAATTAAATACCATAGTAAATATATAAACTATTTTTTACTACACCATTCTAAGAGAATATTAATTTACTTATATTTTTGTTAATGTGCTTATACTTTTCTTTATAACATTTATTTAATGGCATTTATTAAAATGAAAATGAATGTAAGTATGTAGTACGCACATAAAGAAAATCTCTTCTAGGGAACGGGATCAAAAAAAAGCAACGCCATATTTATCCCACGGCGCTATCCCGTAGTCCAAACCGGATCCCGTCACACTTACGGGAACTAACGAACTGTCCCAATCATTAACGATAGCGAAAAAAACTATGATTTTTTACAATAATTAAAATGTACTACGACTCTTTTTAGTTCTATATTTAAGATTGCCTTATGTACGTCTTTTTATTATTTGGTTAATATGTCATAGCTATTTAATTAGCAATTAACACGCCATGGATAGAAATGTATAATGTCTTATTTTGTTTAAGACTACGGAGGCATTTATAATTTGTCAGTTACAACATTTTATCTTCCACTATTAGTTCCGGCAAGGAACTCGGCGAGTTTGCCTTTTTTTCTTTTTCATTAGAATATAACTTTATATAAAAACCTTTTTATTGTTGCCGGGACATCCGTGCTCAGCAGAGAGGCAGTAATGGATCGACAAAGATGTAAAATAATAAAATAGTAAAATAAAATAATTTATTAATAATTAATTCCTAGTATGAAAACGTAAACTGAATTAACAGGTGGTAGAATCAGTGTAGTTCGACCGTCACACCTATTTATCATTTTGGGGGACTTGCTGTGTTCGGTCCCGATATTAAAACGAACACTTATGCAACTGCATGTGCTAAATATGGTTTGTTTATTCAGTAAATAAATAAGTTCTAGCGTGAAGCAGTTTTTGCGTTTCGATGGAAGGGTGAGGTTGCCGGCACACTTTTATATGAGACGACCATCATAGTCATCGGGAGTAGCAGCGCATCTGTGAATAACTCCAGATAGAACCCATGTTCTGTATGAAGTTGATTACAGATGTCCACGAGCGGCAGTGACCACTTACCATCAGATGGACTGCATGCTCGTTTGCTACTTCAATAAGATAAAAAAGAGTATGTGTGTGTGGGTGTTTATTACTCTTTTACGCAATAACTACTGATTTTGACTGAGATGGGTTTTGACTTGAATTAACAAATGGATATTCTCTATTGTGGTAAAAATCATGATGCGGAAAATTTAGTATTAGATCTTTTGATTGAAGCATCATCATATAAATTAAAGAAAAAACACAGATAATGTAATAATAGTCCGAACCAGAACTCACTGCATAACTTGTAATAGGTAGGAGTAGTAGCTATTAAATAAATAGGGCAGGATACTGGAGCTAACTTTTGTTACTCATGTAAAAACAAGATGGAAAATAAAAAAATAAAAAAAAAGATATACAAAGAAAAAAGACAAACCCACTGAGTTTCTTGCCGAATCTTATCAGTTGAGGTCGTGTTCCGATCCGGTGGTAGTGTAAAAAAATATATATAAATGTAACTGACAATTTGTAAGCGCCCCCGAAGGCCTATGCAAAATAAAGACATTTCATTTCATTTCAATAGTCCTTAAGTGAAGGTGTCTATAAGTAGTAAGGTACACTAAGAAGAGCCTTAACTTACAATTAGTCCTTATTTGCAACACGCTAAGAGTAGAATTATTCTTAAGCAGATTGAGTTTAAGTAGAACTGTTCATAAGCGGAATCGACAATCAACGTCATGTGGTGTTAGTTTATCTACTTTCACATAAAAACCGTTCACCCGCTGTCAGCTCACCTCTTACATCCCGCTTGAGCGCTATGTTTGTCCACAGGCTGCTCATTACAAGCGATAATGACCGGATCTATCTGCAAGTGTAATGCGATCCCGCGCTCATTGTGCGTGCTTGCTGAAAAACGCGCGCAAAAACCTTATCTCTTATCTGTTTCGTATTTATTAGCTCAGATACACCGTCCGCTTCTATTCAACGTAATTAATATCGCGATATCGCTCCGTTCGCTGCTTATTGATTCAAGAACCCGAACAGTAATTCGACGACCCGCGTGGCGCAGCGGTTACCATACCGTCTGACACGCAGTGGATCCCGGGTTCGATTCCCGGCCAGACAGTTATGTGAATGATGAATTTAGATTCTTGTTCTGGGTCTGGGTGTTTGTGTATTCGTCTTTGTGTGTGTCCATGGCACCCACGACACAGGAGAAAATCCTACTGTGGGACTATGAACGTAGAAAGCGTTTATGAGTGTAGAAAGCGTTTAAGAAGGCCCACGGTTCGCGCTTGATTCGATAAAACCTGTAGCGTTTATCGAAACACACTGATTGATTCGTAATAATAAACTTTGGACGAGAAAAAATGTTATTTATAACACGCGCAACAGATGTCTTCACGTCAACTCTTATTGTTCATTAAAGGGATATAATGACCAATTATGGGAAAAATGTAAAAAATTACACAACTCTACATATCTCAACGTCGTACACGTCATCGGCATCCGTGTATTTTAATTCACCTTTACTTACAGAAAAGTTGCACACCTTTGCTTTTCAATTAACTATTTATAAGGCTGAGCTTCTTAACATTATAATGTGGCCATTTGGTAAATTGTCAAGACGTTTGGTTGGCGCTTTGCAAAGAATACGCGTCCCCGCGTGCCTCACTGTGCAATTATACCGAGTATGCCGTTTCATTTAAAAGTTTCGGATGCTTTAGTGAATTGATTTTTAATTAAGCGAATTTTGTTTGCTCATTGATTAAATTTACTTTAATGTACATTTAGTTAAGGTAACAAGTAGTACAAGTAGTACATTTAAAACATTCCTGAATAACTTACGGTCGGATTCGAAGAATCGTGGTCACATCGCCGGGTGATTCGGCAAAACAATCGCTTGTTACACTTGACCGACACTCGAGTAATGCGGTCCTTCATAATCGTGCGCATTTACGAGCGATTTTCTCGAAAACTCGCCTCGTGAACATTTTAGTCGTGATCCCGGGAACCCTTTGATACTGTCCGACGCCTAACGAACTAGTGTCCGGTCGATAAATTCGCCGATTAGTCGAACAGGCATCGAGACACTGTCGATCGTCGAGTAATCAGTGCAAGCGGGCTGTCATCTGTCTATGGCTAACCTGTGCGGAAGATTGATGTTAGAATGAATTTTTGAACATAAACATCGAATCCGTTTTGCGTGGGAATATTCATTTCATTCAATTTCAAAGTCAACTTTTTGTAAGCACGGTGATGGCTGTAAATTAATTAACATCCATCTACTAGGTTTAGAAAGCTACACTTAGAGTAAAAATGCAACGAGGTTTCATACGAAACTGGCTCGGCAAAGAAACCCGGGTACTAGGCGCGCATAACAGTAAGGCGTTCACGCTAAGTGTCGGTCGCTGGGGGCGGGCCGACACGCTAGGTTCCCTTTCCACTAGCCAATCAATCTTCACCTCCCCGACCTCTCCTGCCTGCGACCAGAGCGCATTAACCTTAATGAAGTGAAACAGTAGTTTGCGTAGAGGTCTCGTTATAGTGGTCAATACTCTTGGTAAGATGTGAACTCCTAGTTAATGGCTTGCTTAGGCGGTAAATCTTGCGAATTATGCGAACAAAAAATTCGCTATTCATTGATTGCAATCAACCAAACTAGATAAAATAGGCGATGCCTAGTACGTTTTACTATATGTATTTTCATCTGATTAATCCAAAGTTTAAAAATAACTAATGAACTAGGTATGTACTACAGATTATTTATTAGTAAATGGAATGAAATTTCAATTATTTAACATAACTACTTTCATTCACATCTTAATTGAATTTATTTCAAAACAAAACGATAAATCTTACCAGCAATTTTCGAAATCCGCAAAATTACTTAAAACATTTCATTCCAAACACATTTTAAGATCAATTTGTATTAAAAGTTATGACCATCGTTTCATACTTCCGAATTTATTTACCAACCTTTTGAAAGCATACAAATACGAAGTTCATTACGAATAATGATATTAAAAAGAAATTATATTATATTCAAAACTGAGCTTGCACTTTCAAAAGCCAAAAATTATTGGACGTGTTTTACTTCGTGTTGTTTTAAGCCAATAAATTCATTTTTACGAGTCAGATATTATCTTACCCTTTGCGTATATCAGTCGTATCTTTGTTAATAAAAAACAACCATTCATAACAGTAGCCGAAATTTTAAAACGGTATGTAATGAGTTAATTAAACAGCATATGAGTATTGCAGTAATGATTTATACGACGTTATCTTGTTTTATAAAATACCATTTAAATTTTCATAAATCTGTCCCTATAGTATATAAGTGACTTTGGCATGTTGAATTGTTATAACAAAATTATTATAAAAAACTGAAATGTACCGATAGTAATCATTTATTATAAATCGAGTTACAATACAGATCAGCATTTTCATAGAAAAAGTGCAATTAAATCATTGCAAATAATAACAATTAGAAGACACTGAAATGAAACAAATAACTTAAAACATATGAAATCATATTCCAAAATTAAATTACTTGAATAGACTATAACGATTCTCAACGGTTAACAAATGAAAAAAGAAATAAAAATCACTACATAACAAAGTTTCAAACAGGTTATTCTCTCTCTCATCACTCTCATCGACCCATTATTGTCCCACTGCTGGTCACGGGTCTTCTCTCAGAATGAGAGAGTTTAGGCCATAGTCCACCGCGCTGACCAAGTGCGAATTGGTGGAATTTCACACTCCTCCGAGAACTTTTTTTTTAGTACTCTTGGGTGTGTAGGTTTCCTCACGATGTTTTCCTTCACCGAAAAGCAGTGATAATTAATTTCCAATACGCACTTAAATCAGTGGTTTGAACCTCGGACCTCCCGATCGCGAGGGCAAGTTTCAACCATTAGTCTATCACTCCTTACTCTCCAAAGATCCATAAAAACAACATTCAAACTAGATTACAAACTAAATACAAAGGAAAAATTGTGAAGTTACAAAGAATCCATAAGATCCAAACAACATTTTCTCAAAAGAGCAAACACATCTCGAATCTCGAACATTACAAAATAACCGTGAGATATGGGTCAGACGCCGCGCCGTAATTACTCTACGCAACATATAATTGTTTCATTTCGGTTCTCTCTAAAACTTGCTCTATATTAGTAACATCTATAGGCACAGGCTAGCTTGTTTTCTTTGCCTGAGATCGCAAAAAAGCGATTTTTGTTCGACGATTTCATACGGTCCAAATAGATTTAAATATCATGGTCAACATGCTAAATTTAATGTTGACCATGAAGAGTAAAAGAAGAAAAGATGGAAGGGTATGGTTGCCGGCACACTTTTTTATAAGGCGACCATCATAGTCCTCGACAATAGCAACGCATCTTTGATTTACTTAGATGGAAACCATGTTTTTTATGAAGTTGATTACAGAAGTCCACGGGCGGCGGTGAACACTTACCATCAGGTGGACTGCATGCTCGTTTGCTACTTCAGTCAGATTAAAAAAAATAAAAAAAGTGTATTTTTTTACGAGATAGTAAATTTAGACTTAAGTACTCGTGATAATAAAAAACTTTCTTTCATAACTAATAAAATTAATAAAAATATGATTAATAAAGATCACGCTACATAAATATTATACTACAATAACGATCAATCGACATTATAAATGCTACAATTAAGTAAGTAAACGGGATAGATTAATTTATTGAAATAGTAATGATAAACAACATATGTACATTGACAAAAAAATTGAATTTACACTTACGAGTACGAGTGCTGAAGAAAATAAAAATAACAATTTATTAAATAATAATTTTGGAAGTACCGGATCATCTACCTATTCTTGTGCTAGATGAAGAGAACACTACAGGAGGACAGGATATGCATAAATTTATTAACGCAACTCCACAGCGATACTTGTAAAATTTAAGAGAAAATAAGATCGTGTAAAAATGGCTCTTATCCGCAGATCGCGTTACCGCCAATCGTCCATCACCCCTCTGTCTTATTACCGACTGCCGATCGAACATAAATTCCCCCGATATTATTTGGACATGAACGTCGCAATAACTCCAGATATAATCCAGTCGTAAATTTCGAGAGAATAATTCGATCTTTATGAAGATTTTATCGATTATCGCCCACCGAATCGGGCGTGGCAATCGTTGATAATTTATAAATCGTAGACACGCGTACGTTACCACTCGACAATAGTTACAAAATCTCAAGATCTTACCACCGGGTCGTGTGGGAAAATAATCTCAGGCGCAATCTACATCCGAGCTGGTTCCTAATTAATTTAGTAATCGCTCGTGACGACTTATTCCGGCCCTAGACCCAACCACGAACCTAACGAAATCACGACTCTGCCAGACAACGATAATCGTTATTTTAAATTTATTAAAATGTCCTCTTTAAGGACTATATCGGGACGCCTATATCGGACTGTATAATTTATTCCCGCTGCGGACAAAGCTCTTTAAAATGAAAGCTATCATAGACTAAGGGTCTTATTTCACTACAATGTTCACCACTTCCTTCGTTTTGGAATCTTCCCGTGCCTTAATCGTGATGCAGCTTCATCTGATTATCTGACGGGTTTATTTTCAATGAAGCCATTTAATTTTTATTTTACAATATAATTCGATCGTGTTTATCTTGAATTTAATAACGTTGTATCTGCTCCGATCTTTTAGCACAATTATCGACACTACTTTTAAACTTATTATAAACTTCTGGCTATTCGCCTATGTCATTACAGTATCTTGAACAAGATTCATTGAATCATAATCATTTGTTGTAATTAGAAATGTAATCCGTTTTCTGTTTATTGATAAAATAGATGAAATTAAATACTTTTCCTATAATTGTTTGTTTGTATTCTCACCAAAATCTACCTTTGGCGCAATTTTGTTATGACGTAACGTACTATCGTATGTTTAGTTTTGGGCTATTTTTGTGAAATTAGTAAGCTAGTACCTTCATTACCGCGCTTTTGATGTATTGTAATTGTTTTGTTTTCCATTAACTATGTTAACTATCAACGTATGCTAAAAAGTATCTTTAACGTCTATCTCTATGACATCTTTTCGAGTCTTAATTTGATCGTTCTTGTCTAATTTTTCAGATATTTTAGCTTTAGATAAATAAAGTTATTCGCGTTTTCACGAAATATTGTCTAGACATACCATCTTTCTTAGAATTATTATCGTCTGTTCAACGTTTTTGCTCTAAGTCTAATTACAACATTTCTATTTAGCACGCCTCACACGCAAAAGCGTGTGGGTGTACCTTACTCTCAATATGCCGATCTGTGTCGATTTTGCAGGATAACATCTATCCTATATTATTCACTCTCTTGAACCATCTTAAACTAAGGTTTTGAAACATTGATTTTTGACTTTAATTATAAGAAACTTAATGCCTAATGATGAATGACTTACTCTGTCCAACCCTTGGCAATGGCTATAATTTACCACAAATTATGTTACTCCTTGCATATAAAAAACTACGTTACTCCCGCGGTTTCGTCCACTTTAATCACGTCTACCACAATACTGTATTCTACTGTTTATCTAGGTCATACAATATGTGTGTACCCAGCCAAATCCGACCGGTAGTTTATGAGTGAAAGAGTAACAACCAGAAATACAATCTTTCGCATTGTTATTATTTATAAGATAGATAAAAAAAAGATGTCCCTCAGCGAAGTCCACAGACAAGCACTCCTACAACACTAAACGCTGTCTTTTCCGAAGCACACCAGCAATGTCGTGTCGCAGCGAGTCCCCGCGGCGGTGTAATTACTCTCGCGGACATTCGAGATCAACTCGCTGCACTGACGAGTTATTGGGTTTGCGTTTCCGGGAATTTTGAAGCTAAGAAATTCCGATAGGTATACAGACGTAATAGCAAAGAAGAGAATAGAAAGTAATAAAATTAGAAATAATGAGTACTTCTCACAATTATGCCGTTTGATATTTCTATTATCAATAAGAAAAAGAAAATAGATCACGAGTTTTTCTTAGATTACTTAACATTTAAGAAATAAAATTGTGATAATTAATTTAGTAGGTAACACTATAATGTAACCTACACTAAGTGACATGTTATTTGTTTAAGAAAAATGTAATTTTCTCTGTAAGTGAATTTGTAATTCTTATGAGAAATAATCTTTAACCTATAATAGACAATAATAGAGGATAGTCAATAGAAGTCATACTAAATAAATGAACTACTAAAATATTTATTCAGCCTTCTTTTGAGGTTCACTGCCAGACATCAGTATCATCAGTTCTCTTCAGGTCAAGTCAAAAGTCAAAATGAATTTTGATATTTATTTTTCTAATTAAAACTCATATTATGTATACGTCCACCAATTCGCACTTGGCCGCGCAGTGGACTATGGCCTAAAGCTCTCTCATTCCGAGAGAAGACCCGTGCCCAGCAGTGGGACAATAATGGGTTGACGACAGATAGAAGTATACGTCGGAAAACAGGAGCTAGTCGAAAACATGATTGTGTGTGTTTATACTTATGTGCAACACACGAAAACATAAACACGCTTTTTATTTTTACCGGTCTGGCGGTGTGCCGTACAATAACGTATATTATCCTTGCTTAAAATAGAAAAACCGTTCAAAACAAAGGCATGAAGGTCAACGCGTCAATTAACAAATCACCACCATCTAAGCATTCTGTCTCAGATTGAGAAGTGTTTAGGTAAAACAGTCAAAACGGTAACTAATTGCTACTTCCGGATAAAGATTTATTTTATCATTATATAAAAATAACAAACTCGCAGGCCAACTGATGACGAATGGCCAACTGCTATAAGCTGCTCTGATAAGGTTAAAATTTATAAGTTTAGCTAGAGATGCGTTTAAACCCCAAGTTGAATCTGATAAGTATGTCTTCCACAAACTACCCTTCAAAACAGAACACAGAAACACTCAGCTGTTATTAGATAGAAATAGGTGTGGCGTGGTACCGTCAAATCATAAAATGTCCTACCACCAAACAGGAAATGACGAAGAAATAACATAACACAATAACCATCACGATATATTCCTGTAATGACCGTAAACATCTCAAAGCTTCAACATCGATAATTCAGTATATCGTCCCAACCCAGTAGCCTCACAATTATGAACCGCATACAATGTATTAGCGATGAAAAGGGCATGTTCCGACAAGTTGACGGCGAGCATGTTCCGCTAACAAGCACCAGCGCCCCGCTGGGCTACAAGCCACGGACCCACGGACCTACTCTACATGCAGCTGACGAGTAAATTAGTAGCTTTTTGCATTGTCATTAACCCACTAATGTACTAATGAATGTCTGGTCTAAAAGCATAAAAACTGGTACAGAACGAGAAAAGTGCTACGTTTTGTCATTTTCAATTGTTCAAGCAACAGCCGTTATGTCAACAATAGCCAGGTCTGGAAATAAACTTCCGAATAAAGTTATACAAAATAAGAAACGTTACGTTCATTTTTGCAAATATTCGAGCTACGTATATTACGTTGAGATTTCCTGTTGCTAGTTATGTCCTGAGACTTGATAACAAGATAAGACTGTTCAAGTAAGGTGCAATAAGACCTCTCCTTCAAAGCACCGGGCATTTGCGACTCCTATAATGTTGCAAATGTTCATAGGCGACAGTGACTACTCTCCGCCAGGTAGCCCGTCTGCCTTATCTTTAAGGTTTAAGTTAAAAATACACACAAAATTCATTAATTTCATTCAAGAAGTCACAAAATAGAGCAAAAGAAAAAAACATATAAAACAGTAAAATTAATACTTATTTTAACACTATAACTGTTTTAAACAACTCCATCCATTCATCATCCCTTTTAAGTCCACTGCTAGACACAGGTCGTCCCTTAGGGTATTTTTACACAGGAAGATGGCGCTGTCGTTCTGGCTTTTTCCCTTTAGCCGCCTCCTACGACATCCACGCAAAGAAAGGGTTGTGCTATTCAAGATAGAGCCTACACGGCATGGCTACACTTTCACATGAGGCGACTGCAGGCAGGCATCTGTGATTGACTTTAGATGGAACCCATGTTCTGTATGAAGTCGATTACAGATGTCCATGGGCGGCAGTGACCACTTACCATCAGGCGGACTGCATGCTCCTTTGCTACTTCAGTTAGATAAAAAAAACAATAGTTAGGTACTTAAAAACGATTAAAATTTACAAGTTTATTTGATGTAATAAATCTAAATCCTATTCCTTACAATAGCAAAATTCGCTGTAATTTGTATTAAAATTTACTCACCCTAACATGGCAGTAAGACTATATACATAACAAACATTGTCCATGCAAGTCATAGAACGTAGTTAAATAAGGTGTTTAAAGAATTCTCGTCTCTCGTCAACCCATTATTGTCCCACTGCTGGGCACGGGTCTTCTCTCATAATGAGAGAGTTAGAACAGTGATAGCCTAATGGTTTTAACTTGCCCTCTCGATCGTGAGGTCCAAGGTTCAAACCCAGACACGCTGATTTTTCCAAAATTATGTGCGTAAGGAATTAGAAATTAATTATCACTGCTTATCGGTAATTCTTGCCAAATCTAGACTACACCGATCAACTAATACAGACTGATTAAACAAGGAATTAAATACACGTCAAATGAAATCAGTGAACAATACCGGCATTTAAATCGAGCGAGTGCGTAGGCCTTTACCGGCGGATCAAAGAACATCGACTCCTGCGCACATTTGACGGACGTACACGAGCTGGCGTCCTCGTAATGAAGCCACATCCAGTACATTTTGAGATAATTGAAGGGATCCTTGTTACGTGAGGCACGCTTATTACGTTTTTATATATCGTTATGTATTTCGAATAATACTATTGTTGTATTTAGATACTGTATTATAACAATCGTGATCTTCTATAATTAAACTGCACCATAATTCTGTGCCCTTAGTAAAAAGGAGTATAGGTATGTCTGATTTTAATGAAATTGACTTCTAAGCAAATTGATAAAAACACGGAGAATTTTCGATAGATTTTCGTGGAAATCAATTTAGCCAGTAAACGGGTATAAGGCTGTTATACCCGTTTACTAGGGGCACAGAATTTCAGACAGTAGTTAATACAATTATTAGATAGATAGAAAAATAATAGACGCATTGTAACATTAGCCTACGCAACCAGTCCACGGCCAGCCTACAAATTAGGACACCTCGTTAATTTCAAAAACTAGATTCTGACCTAAAATATCAAACCACTAATAACGACTTTATGCTATACCGCGTGTTCCTTAGCATGGGCTTCCTCTCCTAATAACAGTTGGACATTCACCACGCTGGCCTAATGCGGATTGACAGTTTTTTTGAAATTTTGAAATTAATATAACGTCGGGTGACAAGAAAAACTCACAAACAACAACACACAACACTACAAAATTGTATAAACCCGTTTTTTTCACTTAATACACTATTCTTTAACAATACATTATTATTACATAAATAATATATGCATACAATAACCTGTACGATATTGTATTTAATGATATACCTTCAGGACATTACATATAAATTAAATTTTGGGATCAAAATATTATTAATTGATAACTTCATGTTACATATTCTGTAGTTAGTTTTTCCTGTCACCCGTCTATATATAGGTGATAGTTAGATACTTCACGATTTTGTCCCTCGCCGTTAAAACGTGTAACTCAAAATTTGAAAAGAGTAAAACTTCGTAGGAGGCAATAACAATCAAAATCCAACAACGGACCCTCAACATGAAAGGTTGAAATATACACATGTAGGAGAATAACAAGTATGGAATCAATTCAGTAATATTGTAAGCCCGAAAGATTATTAGGAATTTAGGATGGATAGATGTTTGTCACCTTTTCACGTAAAAACCATTTACTGGATTTGGATCAAATTTGGCACACAGATAGCTTAGCACCTGGATTAACACAGATTCTTTATCACGAGAATTAAAATGACCTATACAACGGCACATTTTTATATGAGGCGACCATCATAGTCCTCGGGAGTAGCAACGCATCTGTGATTGACTTCAGATAGAACCCATGTTCTGTTTGAAGTTGTTTACAGATGTCCATGGGCGGCAGTGACCACTTACCATCAGGTGGACTGCATGCTCGTCTGCTACTTCAATCAAATGAAAAAAAAAAAACCAAACATACGAAACCGCAGGAAATAACTAGTGACTTAACGTCCACCAATTCGCACTTGGCCAGCGCGGTGGACTATTACTCTCTCATTCTGCAAGACCCGTGCCCAGCAGTGGGACAATAATGAGTTGACGACAAACGACCATAACGATCTTAAATCGTAAATTTTAGTGTTCAATTTAATTTATTCCTAGACTTAACAACATTCCGTATTCGGTACATCAATTATTTCCTAACCCAGACGGCAGCTTCATTACCAGGGGTTGTCAATCGCGGGCGCAGCGTAGACGTCCGTCAAATGTACAGTACTTGATGCGTCCTAATGGTCAAATATGCGCACGCGCACAGGGTTAAAGCTTTAGTTGTTTGTATGTTTGAAATAGGTAGTTGCTTTCGGCATAATATACCTAATTTTATTTTAAAATGTCAATATCCAATATAATAGGTAGTTGTAGTACCCATAGTAGTATCCATATCTCCACCAATTTGGCACGTGGCCAGTGGACTATGGCCTAAACTCTCTCGTTCTGAGAGAAGACCCGTGCCCAGCAGTGGGACAATAAGGGCTTGACGAGGTCATGGAAAAAAATACTACCTAATATTATAAAGGCGAAAAGTTTTAAGGATGTTTGTTTGATACTCTTTCACGGAAAAACTTCTGGGCCAATTTAACTAAAATTTAGCACACATCTAGTTTCAAATCTTGATTAATACATAGGATACTCATTTCCATGCTAAACAGGGCTGAAGCAAACAAAGCCACGGCGATAACAACAAAATACAATACAAAATATAACTGGGGATAACCTAGAACAATATGTTCTATTAGTTCTACTGCAACTACATCTTCCAAGCAGCTTTGCGCAATAGTTATGCAATTAAGTGTACATAAATTCAAGATAATAATATTTACTGTTCGGAAATTGACATAATGAAAAAAGGGAAGACCAAACACTTAAAAATTTTTTCTTCCTTGAAATGCAATAATTAATTTAATTCATAACGAAGTATAAGAAATGAATTAACACACAACAATGTTACATATGTATAATATTAATAACTACATACCTAGGTAGTTAATGTGAGAGACTTAACATGAAAACTAATTCAGTGAAAAGGTTTCAAATTATCTATACCTCTATTCTCATATTCTAAAGTAAAGGAGATTATTCACCTGTTTTTTTTCTTGACACCCTTATGTCCTATGGACTATTAGTCAGATTTGGTTACATCTTTTTGTGTATGGCTCATTAATTTATTGAGAAAGGCCTAAGGTTGTAATACATTATAATTAGTTCATAAGAATAAGAAATAAAAATATTTAATTTTGTTCAAACTACAATTTTATACCAATTACTGTATTGATTGCAAAAACATTCTTATTAGATGCTTAAATCATACTTCCCGATATCAAAGTATTCATTTAAAAAATGCCTATATCAGTCATATATCAGGCATTGCACCAATTAAAGTCATAAATATAAGCAAAATCATGTCTATTCACTAGCACACAATATTGACTAGAGAATAGATTAATTATAATTTATTATCAGCAAAAGATAACATTAAATATTCAATGTTAAACAATCAACACACCTACATATGTGGTTGTAATAAACAGAACACACATATTCCTTGCTTTAGAATGTCATGGGCATACAAAGAAAAACCCAGAACCAGAAAACTCTTAATTTAAATTTACTTGTCTACCTAGAGTTCGAACCCGGAACCTACTGCAACAGAACATTATTGTGATATCTATGCCGCATAAGTCTATTTATCCATTTTGTATATTTTCCTGTACTGTATATAGAAATAGTTAAGTATGTAACATAATAAGTGATCTACCTAAGTATATATATTTTTTATTTCATAGACATTACAGGTAAGTTCGATATTTTTTAAACATAGAACATTAAATATTTTTCATTGGCTGCAAAAAAAGGTACTCATATTTAATGAAAATATATATCAGTACTTATTTATTGCTTGTGGTAATACCTACTTATTATTTGTTTTTTGGTGTTCCCCTCAGCCAGGAGAAACATAATTATCTTTCTATCTCACGCGGGCGGGAAGCCAAGCCTACATGTAAAAGTTATTTCATCAATAACATTTTCTCAGACTACACTGATAACACTACCTACAGCCACCACGTTGTAAAATGTGTCATGGTTCCGAATAATTACGACGCTATTTAAATACTTCAATCCGCCGATTAAAATTCTTCAGAACTACGTATTTATTAATAGAAACTTAATTCTTTCTCCCAACACATGTTTCTATAGTCAATCGTATTTATATAATAACTTTAAATATTTCGTAAAATCGCAATGCGAAAAGCGATTTTCTCAAATCCTAAGTAAATGATAAAATGGAGTCGAGTAATTTAATTCCTAATTCGAAAATTTTAAAACTTCAATTCAATTTCGGTAACACTGGCGCCATCTCTTGACACGAATTCAAACAACTTATGTCAGCTGTCATTCGTGAAATGAAAACAACTACTTTAACTATAGATTTTTTACATATTTATAAGACAAAAACAAGTTTTTAAACTGTAAATTGTACTGAGATTGTAATTACACTTGTTAGTTAACGTTTTAAATACCACTGTAATACTTACGAATGTTTATCGGGTGACAGCTGTCAAAACTTTCATCACAAATGTTCACAAAAACACTAGATTTACTGTGAAATATCACGATTTCCGAGCCGATTTAATTAATACAGCCTTAATTAGATAGAAAACATAAAATGTGACACCTTTTCAGCAATATTCCATTGAGTATGGCCCAAATTTAAAATATAACCTAAACCCATTTTAAATATCTTAATAATCTTTAAGTTTAAACTCTACATAACAAGAAAGTCAATTTACTGCAATTCTGAGCACCATTCTACTTAAATTTTATATCAACTTTGTGAACACATTTTTGAAAACAGTATAATTTTAAAAAATCCTAATATGATTCATACTGATTAGTTGGTGTGCAAAACTAAGTAAACAACAAATGTTTTCATTTATTTTAAATTGTCACACACACAACATAATTATTTGTTTCAAAATATTTTATTATTTTATATTCTACTCCAATTGTAAACACTTCACATGTTTGATGAGAAACGGGAAACTTAAAATCACTTTTTATTATGCTTTCTTATGCAACAATTGCAATTTTTGTTTTATCATATGGTTGCAAATGTTACATAGGTATTTATGAAAGTAATCACCTTAGTAAGTATTTACTAATCCATAGTCTATTTCATACTAACTTGACCAAGTTTTGAATGTTAAATGGGCTCGCTTATTATTTTTAAATAATTTTTCTCACTTTAAGAATTAGTGCACACCGATCTGACCCAAAATCACTGTCTGCTTGATGAATTAAGAATGTGATGCACTTCCACACTACCATGTGGCCAATCCTGTCATATGGAATATTGCCAAAAGTGGTCCGCACCCACCTTCTTCATGATCCCCGTCTTCCGCTTGGAGAACGTGGTGTACCGCCGGAGCTTGTTGTCAATGTACTCCATTTTGATTTTGACGCGCCCCTTGGTCTTCTTGCCATTGGACGGAGGAGACTTCTTCGGCTGGAGGGAGGCGTAGCCGTCGTCGGCGATGTCGGGCATGGGGCAGTGCTCTAAGCCCAGGCTCTGGGAGGGTCTCTCGTCGTAGCACTGGTCCGAGGGCCGCTTGACGCCGCGCGGCACCGGGCACGGCTGCATGCCCGGCCGCAGCCCGCCGCCCAGCGAGCTGGCCGGCCGGCCCGCGCCGTACATGTCGGGCACTTCCCCCAGGAGTCCCATGCCGTACGACGACCCGAAGCGGGGCTCCCGCGCTCCGCCGGGCGCGTCCATTATAACCTCGCAGTACGCCACAGTAACCGGTGCGCGGACGCGCCTTGCACACTTCACCGTTCGAACGACGAACGGAGACTGACCGAAAACGCGAAAGAACCGAGGGCGGGACTGACGACTCGGCCGCTCGGACCGCGACTGACTTCGCGCGGTTCCGTCCCGCGCGCCTCGACGGCTAGCCGTCTCGCTCTCGCGCGAAACGTCAGCGCGCCCCGCGAGCGGGACGGGGATGTCAGCGCCGCGTAACCCGACACATCCGTAGGAAACCGGGAACCCGCGAACGTTTCGGTGCCCGAAATCCGTATTAAAATAGAGCTTTTATTTTTGAGTTTATTTCGTAAATAGAAATAATAGAGTCGGAAGCGAGCGGCGCTCGCGCGGCGGCGGAGCGGTGGGCTGGCCCCGAGCCATATTTAGAATCGAGCCGTGCCAAATATGGCAATGCCGGTCAAATGGGGGCCACTGAAATCCCTCCTACTCCGCAGCTGGCGATTTTCACGTCTAATAATTAAAAACTTTGTCACGTTTCTTATTGTGCACCACATACCTATGACTTGAATTACTGCTTATATACCTGAGTACCTAGGTACTCATATACGTTGTAATATTAGTAACGCATATCTACATGGTCAAGTACTTATTTAATCACAATATTACATAGTCAGAGAGAGCATTACCAGTCTTTAAACATTTTCCAAATCGTTACAAAACGATTTTAGCTTTGTATACATTAATTGATTGATTTATACAGGAAATTAAATAGTTAATTAATATTTATTGTATCTAACCTGTTTACGAATTTGACGCCCAAAGTCAGTCAGTAAATACGATTTGATTCCTAATTTTTGGTTACTTACGAAATTTTAAGCTATCCTACCTTCACATATCATCATGTGAAACACTATACATCATACAAATAAGTGACATAGAGACGATATTATAAATCCTACAATAATCATTAGGGGATAAGTGCTCAAGATGGCATACTCTGATAAGATGACACAGCAGCTTTATTCTTCAAATATTGTGAGATATTAACACAGTACAAAGAGAACCTTTCTTTTATCTGACTGAAGTAGCAAACGAGCATACAGTCCACCTGATGGTAAGTGGCCATTGCCACTCATGGACATCTGCAATCAACTTCATCTGTATGACGTTGATTTTATGTTCTGTAACATGGGTTCTATCTGAAGTCAATCACAGATGCGTTGCTACTGCCAAGGACTATGATGATCGCCTCATGTGAAAGTGTGCCGGCAACCACACCCTTCCATCGAAACGCAAGAAATGCTTCACGCTAGAAATAGGTGGCGATGGTACTTCCCCGGTCGAACTACACTGGTTCTACCACCTTCAAAACTTACTTAGTAGGTAGGTATACTTAGTACCTCTGGTATACTCTGGTATTAACGAGTGCCCCTGGCTATCGATAGCACCGAAGTTTAGTATGACGGACAGCGAACGTGCATTGTAAACTAGATGACATTTTCGTGATTTTGGGACGAGCAAAATTATTCTGATGATTTTATTGGGTGGTAATAAATTTGCGTAACGTACGAATCTTACATTTGAAGCAAGTTAAATCGTGAGAAGGGATTTTTTAATTGCTCTAATACTAATATCGATGGATAGGTCCTATAGGATTTAGTCACGATATTTAACTGAAACTTTATTATCAATTTGTAAGATGACATACTCCGTTATCACATCCATAGAAGGTATACTTATTTTGCTTTTTACCCGTATACCTATATATACAAACTTACATATTATGTAAGTTACTTACATACTATGTAAGTTTTTACAAGTTAACTTACATATTATGTAAGTTTGTATGTAGGTATGTTCATCATCATATATTAAAAACACTAGTAGATTTGTCAAGTTTGAACATTGACTTTTTGGTTTTCCTGTGATCGATATACCTACCTCGTAATTGAATTCGTGAAAATGGTAAGCTGGGCTGTTAAAGTTCCCCGGGTCGGGGAAAGTATTTCCAAGTATTTCGAAAAACAAAAAATACACTAAAGACATAGCATGTCATCTTACACTTTACACGCGTTATAATAAGTGCAATTAATGTTGGTTTTTAAATTGTACATTTTGTTATTTATCTTAAAACTATTATTATTTAGTTGATTATAAAACATTTCAAAGTATTGGTATCATACAAAACTTGGATGACTTTATTTATTTTAGACATACCTATGTGTTGAAAACTTATGTCATCTTAAGCACTTTTCCCCTAAGTAGGTACCTACCTACCTACTCTGTACATTGTAATTTTCATTTGTTTTCATATATTTCTGGTTATAATCACAGATTAATAATTTGTACTGATATTACTGTGATTATGTAACTGTACTATGAATTTTGATGTTGTTAATCTGTGACCATGCGAAAATTTAAAAATACCGAAATTGTGTCTAGAATGAACTAGGAATGTATCTATTTTTTAAATTCCATCTCCTATTTTTTTATTAGTGATGAAACTATTTGATGGTTATTTTTTGTTATGGATTTTTTGGTTAAAAAAAAACCGATAAAAATCGCATAAAGCGACTGTTTTTGACATGGGGTGCGTTCCATTAGACGTTCACAAAGTCCACGCTCACGATCGCAGATTTTCCCGTTCCACTAGCTAGTGAGCGTTACGGACGTATTCTCTAGTGGAACGATCACTTCGGCCCACCTTATTAGATGGGTTGTCGTGAGCGTAGGTCATGAGGTCATGAGTGACGTTGTCGCCGCGACCACAACGACCGCGGTCGTCTTGTGGAACGACGTTTTGGGCGTTTAGGGCGTTGTGAGCGCCATCCGGAATGCACCCATGGCGTGCGTAAAGGCACAATTGCGACTTGAATCTGGTAGATTAGGGGCTAAAACACCTAAACCTTTCATAAAGAAGACCCGTGCTCACTAATGCGACAGTAGGTAGCGACTTAATAATGATGCTTTCATGATTCAGTTGAAAACCTAAAAAAAACTTACCGCATATTTCTGCAAATGAATCTCATTTTATTATTATTACTTAATTATTCAATACCGTGTTTTTTTTTTGTTATATTCCTTTTTTTACATATTTTCCATACTATTTGATTTTATCTTTATATAGCATATCCAAGGGTTAATAATGTTACGTGATATTGAAACAGTGGTATTGGAGAATGATGTACGCACCTATAACTGGCATACATACCAGTTCATTTATTTAGATATAAGTTATTTTGTAATATTGTATGTAATGGTGTTGGTGAGTCTGTAATAAATAAAGAAATAAAAAATAGATGCTAAAAAATAAACCTTTTACTGTATGAAACAGCCGGACTTTTATGTGGGTTAACATTAATATATTAATACGTGAAGCAAAAACTTTGTTAAAATACCCGCTATTGCTTTTAAATACGGCTTAGCTAATTAAACCTCTTTTTGAAAATTATTACATTTTATTTGAATTTGAGAAATATTCGTAGGTACTACTTTTACAATATGAAATTTAGTTTTTGAATTTTGAAATTAGGTACGATCGACTAGTATTTATTATTATCTACAGAAGGTGTGTATCTGTGTAGGTAGATTATAAGCTATGAAAATAGAAATTAATTCGCTTTATGTCAATTTTATGGTGTTATTAGCGAAAATCTGCTAGTTTCGGCCTAACAGCCGCCCACCCTTGTCCTTAATACGTTTTTCCATTTTGAGCCTTTTTTATTGGAGTTAGTCACGGTTCATTCACCTTTCGAATGTTTCCAAAATAAAATATTCCAAGACGATCCAAGGATCATATTTTGTTCCAAGAAATATAAACAATTGATTGAAGGTACCTGTCATCTCTTCTGAGTATCGATTGATTAAAATTGCAACGTTGTCTATGACAGATCAAGTTCAGTGTTATTATCTATGGTCAGACTTATCAAATTACAAAGGGAGTCTGTACAAAGTCATTAGAAAATACTTAGACATAGACTACCGGATGTTGCATAATCATAAAATGGGACCCGTTGATGGTATCTAATCCACATAGAGCAGTGATAGCCTAATGGTTGAAGCTTGCTGTCTCAATCGGGAGGTCTCAGGTTCAAACCCAGGCCCGCACCACTGATTTATCTGCGGATTAGAAATTGATTATCACTGCTTTTCGGTGAAGGAAAACATCGTGAGGAAGCCTACACACCCGAGAGTTTTAAAAAAAAAGTTCTCGGAGGTGCGTGAAGTCCACCAATTCGCACTTGGCCAGCACGGTGGTCTATGGCCTAAAACTCTCTCATTCTGAGAGAAGACCTGTGCCCAGCAGTGGGACAATAATGGGTTGTCGAGAGAATCCACATTAAATTCCGTCAGAAAATGGTCTCTAGAAATTTGTCGTCTTATTTAAGGAATCAGTACCGCCTTATATAAACCCATGTCGGTGATAAAAACATATAGGTAACCCCAATTTAGAAGTTAGATCAAAAAGTATCTTTGAAAACTTTCAAATAGGATATCGTTACTTTCAGTGACTTATCTGAATTTATCGAGTTACTTCACAAGTTTGGTTCATTAGGAGTGAAAGGGGAAAAAGTTTGGACAGACGAGACGAAGAAAATGGTGATTTCGACTTAGAATTTTTGCTACTTTCTCGTGTATCTGAGTTCGCACGAAGTCTGTTAGGTTAATCAATTTTGTTTAGAAAACTTTAACAATAAAATGTGATACAAAAGGAACCATTTTGTGTTTCATCGATAAATTTCGGGTCTGTTTTTTCTGTATTTCCTTTGGTATAATTGACAACCAGCACACACTTCCAGCGCGGAAGATGTCTTGCGTTTTTTGTCCGATTGAAGTAGCAATCCAGCAAGTGCTTCTCCTGATGGTAAGTGGTGCCAGCCACCTATGGAAATCTGGAGGCAGTTTCATACTGATCAGGGGTTCTATCTGAAGTCAATCATCATACTCACTAGGACTAAGATAGTCGCCTCATATAAAAGTAAACAGGCAACCACATTTTTCTACAAAAACGCAAGAACTACGCTATTTGTAGCGTATAAAAGTTGTAGTAGAATAGCGATGATACTTCCCCGGTCGAACTAGATTGTTTCTACCACCTGGCAAAATTATTTTATGTGAGATGATCGTTATAATCCACGGGAAAGGCAACGTATCTGAGATTTCCATTCAAATAGAACTCCTGTTTTATGTAAGGTTGTTTTTTTTTTATTATAATCCAAAACCTCCACAGACTGATCGTCCGCGCCTTTTTCCGCAATAGTTTTTATCTTATTTAATCTTTATTTCTTAGCTCCACGTTAGGCCATCGCTGTCACCATCACACTGTCGTGTGCTGTGGTGGCAACGTTTGCTGTTCAGGAAATCTTACACGCTTATTATAAGACCATTTTTTTTCGTGGTATGTATAATTTAGTGCATTGTAAAGATGTTTATATGTTATGTTTTCTTCTTCTTTACGTGTAATTTTAACCTATGTGTATGTGTGAGGTGGGTTACAGATGGACGTTGGACGGCAGGAACTAGTTACCTGGTCACTAGGTATAAGGTGGGCATTATTGTTAGCTATTTTAACGTTACAAAAAATGTCACCTGTAAGAATCCGTAAAATGAAAAAGTAGTCAACAGCTGCCGTACTCATTTAAAATATACTTAATTACAGAGTTTAGCCACTTGCTAATCACTAGAAGTGTGTTAGGTTTCCGCCGCATTGAAAGTTGGTGCAACGATGGTCGCGCCGCGCATTCCGCGCCATACTGGGCGGTTGACGCAATGTTGTAGTGACTACATGTTACCGTGCTTGCTAAGACAAAGACTCTTATTTTATTATTATTGTAAACTAGCTGTGCCCGCGACTTCGTCCACGTGGCACGCAACGGAAGCCTGCAAGGATGAATATTTTTCCCCGTTTTTTTCACATTTTCCATTATTTCTTCGCTCCTAATAGTTGCAGCGTGATGTTATATAGCCTAAAGCCTCGATAAATGGTCTATTCAATACAAAAAGAATTTTTAAATTCGAACCAGTAGTTCCTGAGATTAGCGCGTTTAAACAAACAAACAAACTCTTCAGCTTTATATATTAGTATAGATAGATTCAAGTTTGTGAGGATATGTATCTCTTTCACGCAAGAACAACAGGTCGGATTTCGCAGAAATTTGACACATACACTCAGTTTACCAATTCGCACTTGGCCAGCGCGGTGGACTATGGCCTAAACTCTCTCATTCCGGGAAAAGACCTGTGGCCAGCAGTGGGACAATAAAGGGTTGACGACACACACGCAGTTTATGACCCAGATCAGAGTTTCTCAAACTTTCGACTCCACGTACCCCTGCTAAAGGTTCTAAGTGACAGCGAACCCCCTTAACTTAACTAATTAAATCCCATAGAAAAAAAATTGCTGTTGAGAAAAATAATGTTTTTTATTCAATAAAAGGTAACAAAAAAGTGGCAATAGAAATATATTTTTACTACTATTAATGTGATGGGTGCTTTTTTATGGTATGGTATGTGCAAGATGTGGAATGAGCTTCCTCCTAAGGTATTCTCTGAGCGCTAAGACTTGGGGCACTTCAAGAAAGGAGCAAACAAAGCTCTCTTCAAAGCCGGCGTTGCATTAGCGACTCCTCTGGTGTTGCAAATGTCCATAGACGACGGTAACCACTTTCCATCAGGTGGCCCGTCTGCCTTATCGTTAGGTACAAATATATTAAAAAAATTGACTTTTTGCATAATTTTAGTATGAAAGTAGCAAAGCATGGAGTCCACTTGATGCTAACTGCCTGCAATGTATGATCAACCCCAGGTGAGATCTGAGTCTTTGGGTTCTACCACCTTCGAACATGGCATTCGTTTAAATAAAATAGTAAGGTATTAAAATGTTCCAATATTTGAAACTTGATTGCAACTATTATGTGCCACTTTACTTTATCGATCAGTTACAGTTACAGGTAACGGCGGGGCAGGGGGTGCTAAGAATCTCCGGCAGAGATCCGGCTACCGCAACCGACGACTTCTGCACCTGGCAACATACAACACCAGGACACTGAGGACCGACGAGAAGATACGGGAGCTGGAAGAAGAGATAGACATGTTGAACTGGAGTGTTTTGGGATTGTCTGAAGTCCGAAGACAGGGTGAGGACACGATAATCCTTAAATCGGGCAACTTGTTCTATCACCGGGAGGGCGACCACCTGTCTCAGGGTGGTGTCGGGTTCCTCGTCCACAAATCCCTCGTTAATAACGTGGTAACAGTCGACAGTGTGTCGTCAAGGGTAGCGTACCTTATACTCAGAATATCAAAACGGTATTCGCTGAAGGTCATACAGGTATATGCGCCGACTTCGACACACCCAGACGATGAGGTCGAGGTTATGTATGAGGACGTAAGTAGAGCCATGCATACCTCAAAGACCCACTTTACCGTTGTTATGGGGGATTTTAACGCAAGACTGGGCACGCGGAACGACAGCGAGCGGAAGGTGGGGCCCTTTGGAATTGGACAACGGAACCACCGAGGCCACTTGCTTGCCAACTTCTTGGAGAGGGAGGGCCTCTTTATGATGAACTCTTTCTTCAAGAAGAGGGCACAGCGAAAGTGGACTTGGATAAGTCCTGATGGTTCCACTAAGAACGAGATAGACTTCATTTTGGCAGACAAACGACACATATTTAATGATGTCTCTGTGATCAACAGGGTGAAAACCGTAAGTGATCACCGGATGGTAAGAGGCACATTAAATATCAACGTAAAGCTGGAACGGTCACGCCTAATGAAGTCTACGCTCCGACCAACACCTGTCCAAATCCAGGGCTTCGAAGAGTTTCAACTTCAGCTACGAAACCATTTCGCGTGTCTCGATTCTTGCGTTTCTGTGGACGAAATTAACACCAAGGTAGTAACAACTGTCCACGACGTGGGGTCTAAGTACTTTAAGACCAACTCCAGTAGTAGGTCTCGGGTTCTCTCAGAACATACTCTCGGTCTCATGAGGGAGAGGCGAGAACTATGTGTGCAGTCTCCAGCCTCAATGTCGAAATACAGACTGCTCAATAAACAGATCTCTCAGAGTAGGCGACGCGATTGGCGTGCTCATAACACCCATCGCGTAAAAGACGCTATTGAGCGGAACCAGGGCTCGAGAGTGTTCGCCAGGGATCTGTGCGTTGGGCAGAGCCTGCTGACGAGGTTGAAGACCGAATCGGGCACCATGGTTTCGTCTAACTCCGATGTTCTGAGAGAAATTGAGAAATACTACGGACAGTTGTATGCTTCCGCACGTGCTCCCGCCCGTAACAAGGCGGGCGACAAACGTGCCAAACTGACCCGAATCTATACTGAGGACCTCCCGGACGTCAGCCTGTATGAGATTAGAGAGGCTCTCAAACAGCTGAAAAACAACAAGGCACCTGGCGATGACGGAATCACAACAGAGCTGCTAAAAGCTGGCGGTAAACCCGTACTAGTGGCGCTCCAAAAGTTGTTCGATTCCGTCATTACTAGTGGGACAACCCCGGAAGCGTGGAGCAGAAGCGTAGTGGTGCTGTTCTTCAAAAAGGGCAACAAAACTCTTTTGAAGAACTACAGGCCCATTGCGCTTCTGAGCCACGTGTATAAGCTGTTTTCGAGAGTCCTCACTAACCGCATTGCACGCAGGCTAGACGACTTCCAGCCTCCCGAACAAGCCGGTTTCCGAAAAGGCTACAGCACCATAGACCACATTCACACGCTGCGGCAGATTATACAGAAGACCGAGGAGTATAATCTGCCGTTATGTGTTGCTTATGTGGACTATGAGAAAGCCTTCGATTCTATCGAGACCTGGGCGGTGCTGGAGTCCCTTCGGCGATGCCAGATCGACTGTAGGTACATCGAGGTGCTGAAGTGTGTATACACTGCCGCCACCATGTCAGTCCGAGTACACGACAGAAGCACAAATCCAATCCAACTGCAGCGGGGAGTCAGACAAGGCGATGTTATATCGCCGAAACTGTTCACCGCTGCGTTGGAAGATTTGTTCAAGCTGATGGAGTGGAAAGGTCTTGGCATTAACATCAATGGCGAACACATCACGCACGTTCGATTTGCCGATGATATAGTCATCTTGGCAGATTCGCTGACGGACCTCAGCACAATGCTAGGCGACCTCAACAGTGCCTCACAACGGGTGGGTCTTAAGATGAACATGGACAAGACGAAAATCATGTCTAATGTCCATGTCACACCCGTATCGGTAGTTGTTGACGGCACTCCTCTCGAAGTTGTCGACGAGTACATTTACCTGGGACAAACGATCCGGATGGGTAAGTCCAACTTTGAGAGGGAGGTCACTCGAAGAATCCAACTCGGCTGGGCTGCGTTCGGGAAATTTCGTAGTATCTTCTCGTCCACAATTCCTCAGTGCCTGAAGTCGAAATTATTCGAGCAATGTGTGTTGCCAGTGATGACCTACGGCGCCGAAACGTGGTCCTTCACTGTAGGCCTCATTCGGAGACTCAGGGTCGCTCAGCGTGCTATGGAGAGGGTTATGCTCGGAATTTCGCTACGAGACATGATTCGCAACGATGAAATCCGTAGACGAACGAAGCTTACCGACATAGCTCTCAAAATTAGTAGGCTGAAGTGGCAATGGGCCGGCCACATCGCTCGCAGGACCGATAACCGATGGGGAAGGAAGGTCCTCGAGTGGCGACCACGTTTAGGCAAAAGGAGTACAGGTCGCCCCCCTACCAGATGGACCGATGACCTGAAGAAGACAGCGGGAAACCGTTGGATTCAGAGGGCACAGGACCGGTTGGAGTGGCGCCATTTAGGGGAGGCCTATGTTCAGCAGTGGACATCAAAAGGCTGATGGATGGATGGACAGTCTAGACTTGCCATCAGTTGCAATCATCAATTTGTAAGCGGTCAGGTTTTTTGTAAACGGTCAGATTTTGTGTTTTTTGTTTTATATAATAGGTAACTAGCTGACCCGCCGAACTTCGTGCGCCCTAAAAGTCAAAAATTTAAAATTATCAGTGTTTCCCACTATATTTTACATGTCTTATACGTAAAACCTTCCTCTTGGATCACTCTACCTACAATAAAAACCACATTATAACCCGCAGCGTAGTATTAAATATCTAAGCATACATAGGGACAGATAGCGGGAAGCGACTTTGTTTTATACTATGTACTTAGTGATTTATCTTAATTAGTGCTTTTTTTAATTTATGTGTCAAAATAGTAACTTAACAATATTATACCTAATATATAATGTTTTCTAGTGATTTTATTAGTTTCGATTTGATACTCAAATTGTTATGATAATGAAAAAATCACGCACCTCATTTTTTCGTTTGACATGCGCCAAAGATATTAATACACATGAAGTCTGTGCCATCCTGACAACTGAGTCGATTCGATATGTGCTATTGACCCTGTAGTCGGGGAGTAGAATACGGCTACGGTATCCCCTGCCTGTCGTAAGAGGCGACTAACAGGGGGCCTCTGGGGTTGCGGACGGCTAGAGTGGGAGCTCGAACCGTCCAACAAGCAACCCCGAGAAGGACGGCGGTATGTGTGGCTGCATCTCGCCGTAAGCACCGGATGATGAAGGGGGATGGTACACGTCCCCCAAGAGATGAGCCCGTGAGGGGCACTGCGCTAGGGGCCACCGGTTCGTTCCGTTGGAGTTTCCGAGTCCCCTACTACAAGCGCTGAGAAAGGCCACCGGTTTTAGTGGGTAAAAATCCCACATAACCCGGAGTCTCTCCCAAGGATTCGGTGTACCTTCTGAAGGTTTCCTCCCCGTAACAAAAAAAAAAGTACATGCATAGGTATAGGGCATATATAGGTACCCTCGAAAAATATTACCTTCCTTCAGACCCAGATAAGTAATAAAAAATGCTTCATTTTTTGGCGCTACTATTTGGTAATATGTAATTTAAACTAATAACTACAATAAATATAGATAATCAAATAATCATCCAAATATCTTATCACTTCAGTTAGCATTCGTATTTAGTAACTAACAAAAAACTTTAAGAAAATATGAAGAAGTAAGAAATCAAAGTAAGCAGTTATTGACACAATATGAATATTGTAACCGTTATGATTTCCGGTAAGGACCTTTTGACAGGACGAATAAATTAGACAATCAGTTTAATCGTTTGTCTATTTCCTGTCTACACAATTAACAATATTGCGGTCTTTGACATTTCACATTGTATTGCAAGTGTAGTTGTAATGTAGTGTGAAAAAGTACGATAAAATTGCATCTGCTATATTAAAAGGTCACAGCAATCTATACATTTGGTATCAACCCAGGTTGGATCGAGAGTTCGAGACCTATTGGATTAGTCCTGGATGACTCGGCCATATCCACACTTAGGCTAAGTTTGACTACTTTTCGAATACAGAGACCTAGGTGAACTGCACCTTCAAAAATCAAGAAGATCATGAAGTTGATCACAGATATGCAGATGGTCACTTCATAATGTAATTTTAAAGGCCTCTGGCACACGCCCTACGAAACAAATGACACACATAAACACACACGAAACATAGAGTACCAAGTGCTGTATGTTTCGTCAAAGTTATTTTTTGATTAAAAAATGCAATATTGATTTATTTATACCTACGTAAAAAAAGAAAACGAAAATTATTAAAAATAATTTTATTGTTGTTATTTCACTAAATTGCATTTAAAATTAGTTCTTAGTTAAATTAAATTACTTTCCTGTTCTCTACATACAAACATTTTATTAAAAAAATAAAGTTGTTTTAATCCGATCTGTTCGTCATTGCAGTAATAATTTAATATGACGTCTCATGTTACCTACATAACTCTATAAAGTGTTTTTATTATATAATATTTTCCTCCCTTTGTCATAATGTCACAGTTCCACTGATATATTATATTATACTTATACATATATGTGTACATTACACTCCGTTCAGCCATTTGGGCTGCAGCGCGTGCCAAAGGAATGGATACGAGTATAAACAAATTAGCTCGGAAAAAGTTACGTTCTTTCTGACGCAGTTGCCGTAATTATGCTATTTTAGGATTAGAATTTTCACTTTATAACAATAAAACGCGGCTACGCATTGGCGACTCCTCTGGTGTTGCAAATGTCCACAGGCGACGGTAACCACTTTCCATCAGGTGGCCCGTCTGCCTTATCGTTAGGTACAAATATAAAAAAAAAAAAAACTCTAGAGTACAAAAGGAGTACAGGCCGCCCCCCGACCAGGGGGACTAATGACCTGAAGAAGACTGCGGGTAACCGCTGGATTCAGATGGCTCAGGACCGGTCGGACCAGATTAGGGGAGGCCTATGCTCAGCAGTGGACTTTTAAAGGCTGATGGATGGATGGATGACTCTAGAGTGCTCAATTCGTCACTGCAGCGATAAGACAATCTGTTTGACAGACGCTAACCTAGGTAAATTAAAACACTAGCTTATTTCCGCTGTTTCCGTTAACTACTAGACCTACACCTATACCAAATTTCAGCGAAATCCGACCCGTAGTTTTTGCGTGAAAGAGTAACAAACATGCATCGTAACCAACTGTCACATGAATGTTTATCTGTATGTATTTTATAGAATCGTAAACTGTGCATTTGATCATGTGATGATCTTTAGCAAAGTTGTTATTCATGAGCACGCGAAGGTTTGTTTTTTTCTGTAAAGTAGCAACGCGCGTAAAGTGCAGCTAATCACACACACTTTAACACTAACACTTTCTACACTCATAGCCCCACAGTACGATTTTCTCCTGTGTCGTGGGTGCCATGGACACACACAAGACGAATACACAATAATAATGATAAAATTTATAATGTTTATATAATGTAGCGTGAAGCATTTCTTGCATTTCGATGGAAGGGTTTGGTTGCCGGCACACTTTCACACGAGGCGACCATCACAGTACTCGGGAGTAGCAACGCATCTGAGATTGACTTCAGATGGAACCCATGTTATGTATTATAAAACGAAAGAGTTTTTATTATTCATATATTTTTTAGAATACTATTTTAAACCATGTTCCAAAAAGGTTTTCAATTTGACTGTATATTTTATTTAGTTGTATAGTTAATAATAATTATTAACTCAGTCAACGAATTAGCCTTGCTATTCAACGAGGTAATGTTGCCAGCGTTCTGGAAACTCATCCTAAGGACAGTAATTTGGATGCTGCTTTTTATATATCATTTGGCATTTATTTTTTTTAACTTTTAAGTTATTCTTATATACATATAGTTATAAAATTTTGTTATTTAATATATTCGTATTGTCATTTTAAAATTAATTAAAGAAAGAAAGAGAGAAAAAAATAATCCGTTAATACAACACATACAACAAAAATAATATAAAGAAAAAGTTAACACACACACACACACAAATAATAAACAAAGAAAAAAAAACAGATATATAAAATTTGTCCCTATAATTATTATTATATGTACTGCAACAACCAATTAATACATAAAAAAATAATAATACATACAATTATTATTATAATTGTAACATTTGTTTTATTGTTTGCTTGGTAATATAGAGTTGCAATTATTATTAATACTACATGGCCACTCTAGCGTGCTCTATTCGTCACTGCGGTTCGTCGAACTCTACGTTAGTGGCTGAAAAAGGCTGTCGTTATTATATTCAATGCCCTGCGTCATCGATTCATGCGATTGTTATGGTCCGTCGTAATCTTATCTCAAGTTTCGTGAACAAAATATTTCAATTCATTAATTCATAATACACACACCGCCTATCTTTTAGATATTATACATGCAAAAGTTTGTGGGGATGTATGTTTGTACTCACGCATAATTTAGTGGACGAATTTCACATTTACATAGGATAGACATGACATCTGTAGACGTGATCAAATCCGGTGATGTCGGAGGAAAAAATTAGTTTATACATATTTCTGCCCCGCCACAAAAGTGTTAAACTTTGTTCGGTTATTTACTCAGGTACCAACAGTCCCACACATTGCCACCCATGGGCTTTGGTAAGCAACTTTGTATAAAACAGGGATTCATTATGAAGCTCATCTCAGGTCAATAAATACCAATCTCTTAACAGTTGTAGATTTTATTTCTGGCAGTCTTGACCATGGGGGGCAGGTTGATGTCTTATATTTTGACTTCCGGAAGGCGTTTGATAGGGTTAACAATGACATCCTCCTGGAAAAGCTGAATAACCTAGGTTTAACTACAAACCTACTCCAGTTCATCGCTGACTACCTGCGCGATCGTCAGCAGTATGTTAGACTGGGACTCTACGAGTCACAGCCCTATCATACTCGTTCCGGAGTCAGTCAAGGATCAGTCCTCGGTCCTCTACTTTTCATCTTAATGATTAACGATCTTCCTACAGTCGTAAAGTTTGCAAAATGCCTCCTCTATGCAGATGACTTGAAACTATTTATGGAAATTAAAACAGAAGAGGACTGTCTATTACTTCAACGTGACATAGATGCAGTATTCGAATGGGGAATGTGGAACAAAATGGAGTTTAATTCCTCAAAATGTTCGGTGATGACTTTCAGCCGAATGCGACTTCCAATCGAATATAAATATAAACTCGGTGGTGACACGATGTCGAGACTAACGACTACAAAGGACCTGGGAGTCACATTTGACCGCAGGCTCACCTTCCATGACCATATTACTGCAGTAGCTAGAGAGTCATTTAGGCGCTTGGGTTTCGTTTTGCGAAATTCAAAGGATTTCAACAATATGGGAGTAATAAGACTTATTTTTGGAGCTTTGGTTCGTAGCAAGTTGGAAGCAAGTGCGTGTGTGTGGCATCCGCATGAGAGTACGTATGCGCTTCTACTAGAAAAGGTGCAGAAGGCCTTTTTAAGATATCTATATAAGCGTATGTATGGTTACTACCCATATTTGTACCCAACTAGGTTTCTCCTCGGATGCCTCGGCTACAACTCTCTTGAGGCCAGAAGATGCAGGGATCAATTATTAATTATGTGTAAGATTCTAAGAGGTAAAATCGATTCCCCAGAACTCCACGAAAAGCTTTGTAGACTGTTTGTCCCTAATAACTACAACCGCGCAAGAAAACACGTACTTTTCGCCGTACCGATGTGTCGTACGGTAGCCCGCGCAAGTTCGCCTATTCCGCGTTCCCTCAAAGCCCTCAATGCTCTCCTGGATGCTTCTCCCAATTGTGACCTATTCACGGATGACTGGAACAAAATATTGATGGAGTGTCTGAAGTTTTCTGCCATGAATGCGTGATGTGTGTGTGTACTATTTAATTTTATTTAATTTTATTATGACATTTAATTTTTATAACTTCATTTTAATTTTTGTAATTTGATTTTTATAATGTTGACATTTATTTAATTTTCAATATGTTATTTGATATTTTGTTTTATTTAATTTGTTTTTTTTTTTTTTTTATTCTAATATTTGTGTTATTTTGTTAAGTTTAATGTCGTCTATAATTTATTCACATATTGTAATATCATAATAATTAGTGTAATTGGTTTATCCGTGCTAATTAAATAAATAAATAAATAAATAAATAAATAAATAAATCTCCGAATCTTTCCTACTACTTCCTTCCTAAATAAAATGATTGCTGCAAGCTTGACATTATGACATCTTCCATTTCCGTGACACGATAGCTATTAATCTCAGTAAAAAAAAAATCACGCTAGAAATAAATTTGACTATGGTGCCTATCTGATTTCGTAAGCCTAAAAATGTAATATCAAAAAACTTGCTTATTAAACTTGATCGTAGTTCAAATTATATTACGTTGACTCACATAAACCACAGATGATACAAAGATACCTAGATTTTGCCGAGAAATGGATGTAATTTGAGTAGCTACTGAAGTAGCAGATTTGGAGCCGATACGGTCTGTAATAAATACCAATGATGATTTCTGACACTTGTTTCGTATATTAACACATGTATATTATATTATTACACATGTATATTAACAAATCTTTTCATATCACATCATAAGGATCATTGTCTTGTTTTGTTGGTTTTAAAAGGCAAAAGTACCTACCTATGTAAGAATATATTTTAGGTTAGGTGGTAGAACCAGTGTAGTTCGACCGGAGAAGTATCACTACCACATCTATTTCTAGCGTGAAGCATTTCTTACGTTTCGATGTAAGGGCGTGGTTGCCGTCTCACTTTTATATGAGGCGACCATCACAGTCCTAGGGTGTACCAACGCATCTGCGATTGACTTCAGATAGAACCCATCTTCTGTATGAAGTTGATTACAGATGCCCATGAGCGGCAGTGACCACTTACCGTCAGGTGGACTGCAAGGTTACCTATTTGTCTTTATGAGTCTTGTGTTTAATATTAAAGCGATAAAGCCCGCCATACATTGACGACTCCTCGATGATGTTAATTACCAATACCATACCTATTTCTGGTCAACAATGTCGTCTTACAATGTTAAGGCTTGCTGTGTTCTGGTCTAAAGTGCTAAGGGAGACAAACTTACTAGAGGTATACCTACCATCTCTAGGTTAGCAACGCATCTTATTTCACAAGATTCAAGCAGCAAACAAGCATCCTGTCCACCCGATGGTAATTGGTTTTTGCTGCCCATTGACTTCTATAAACAACTTCAGACAGAACAAGGATATCTGAAGTCACAGATGAGTTTCTACCTCCGCGATTCCTCATGCAACAGTGATCAATTTCGTGTAAAATAGATCTTATGGAATTGAATTTTCAGATATCCGAGTTTGGCAGAGGCCACTTACTATTAGGAGGACGGTAGTCACGTTTACTTTTTTTTATAACATTGAAGTAGCAAACGAGCATGCAGTCCACCTGATGGTAAGTGGTCACTGCCGCGCATGGACATCTTTTAGCAACTTCATATAGAACATGGGGTTCTATCTGAAGTCAATTACAGATGCGTCGCTATTCCCGAGGACTAAGATGGGCACCTCATAAGTGTGTCGGCAACCACACCTTTCATCGAAACGCAAAAACTGCTTCACGCTAGAACTATTATACGGGTTCTACCACCTTATAAAAATACCTATCACTATTTTGATATCATAATAGAAAAACAATAGGCACAATGCTTTGAAGTAATCACAATTTTATTAAAATGGTACATCCTTGATATATTTATTGATCCTTTATCTACTAATGATATAGTCACTGAATGAAAAACAAGATTTAGCATAAATGCAGTTGCATGAATGTGAGTTTTAACTAGTTGACCCGGCGAACTTCGTTCCGCCTAAAAGTCAAAAATCTAAAATTATCAGTGTTTCTCCACTATATTATGTATGTATTATACATAAAAACCTCCCCTTGAATCACTCTGTCTATTAAGCATACATAGAGACAGACAAAGGGAAGCGACTTTGCTTTATACTATAATATCGCGACCGAACACAGCAAGTCCCCAAAATGTGAGTGAATCTCGAAAATACAACACCGATGCTAAAAGTAGCCAGCCAGTTCTCAGTAAGTTAGATGAGTCACATTATAATACGGAAATATGTTATTTGATCTGGTTTTAATACAATGGCTACGACATTTATCCTATGGTATAAACTGCAAGGATTTTAAGCAATTTAAGTAATTGATAAAAAAGAAAAGTATGTAAAGATTTAACCTATGAAACAAATAAACGTAGACAAAACCCACTAATTCATTTTAAACTGCTTTTGTATCGCGAATTCATTCGCTATTAAAAATGGAAACATAAAATAAAATTGTAATAACTGTTGAACCAGCACATGGATTGTAATGAAATAAAGATTAAATGTTGGCTAAATGATTCTATTGTTATTCTATTCTTGTAGATATACATATAGTTATAAAATTTTATTGTTTGATATATTCATATTGTCATAATAAAATTAATAAATACCGAAATGATTAGTAAGATTATTAACCATTAAGATTTAGTTCTATAATTACAAGGAAACATTAAAATTTAGTTAAGTAGTTTTTGGTTAATACGTTTTGAAACATACAAATAGACGATAATAATGTTGGAAATCATAGAAGCTACTACTGTTAAACATTGTTTGTCTGTTATGGGTGAAACCGTAAAAAATCCTAAGTTTTCATCCAAAGGTACATTGCAATGCACATTTCACGTTTAAATTTTCGGCCATACCTTGCATTGTACATTGCAATAATGGGCAAAAACGTAAAGAACGATTGTTTTGAGTGAACGTATTAAACTCGTACTAAGCGCATTTATATCGTTAAATTACAGGTTTCCTTCAAAATGCGAAACGTTTACTGCACACTTGTTATTACGTAAACAGTAAATAAAATTAAAAAGTACCGTATCAATACAAATTGATGCAAATTTCTCGACAAACGCCGCCTTTGTTGGCTATCGCTTCACGTTGAATGCGTCGTAACGAATACTTATTGTGCGGCCATCAACATATCCGCTGAATAGTTTGAATCGCGCGAATATCCTCATCTAATCGCCAATTACAGCGGCACGGGAGAATCGGGGAAAACTTCTGGAATCTTCGGACATTGTTTATGTCTTTATTCGTTAACTAGGACCCGCGCGCCGCTTCACACGTGCATTCGGAGAACTTTCGCGTTTATTGAATAAAACGCGAACAGATTTGAGATAAGAATTTGTCATGAAATATGTATATTTTAGCATGAGTCTCGTCATAATCGGTTTAATCGTTCCCATTCGTTTAATTTTGTACAAACAAACAGCCATTAAGTTTAATATTTGAGTAACGCTTATTAAATAATAACTCAAAAGGTTAAAAGTTGCAATTATTTAAAAATACGAAAAAGACAATTACCTACGTAGGTGAAAACTAGCGACTTTCAATTGTTATTTAAACCTAAGATAATGTCATAACGATTCCACGTTACATCAAGTAAACCGCCATAGACGGGCATACACAAGCACATGATTATATGTAAATAAAAGGCCATTCTAATTAAAATTTCTTAAACCGTGTTGCGGGCCAATAAATCGCGCACGCAGCGCGGGAGCTTGTAACGACTGCTTTGTTTTTGTTACATATTTGTGGGGCTGACATTAACACCTACCGTGTTAGACCGTACAATGTGTGCCCTGTCGGTGCCACAAAGGCCCCGAACGATTTGCGGGCACCGAGCACAAATATATCGCTCCGACAATACGATAGGAGAGGTAGAGTCGTAACTAAACTGCACCCGATATATGGAGTGCTTTGTTCCCGCGATTACATCTTTTCCGCCTAATAGAATGTCCGTTTGTTCGGAAGTTGATTATTGTTTATTCGATCTTTGATTTTAACGGCGGAAACGGTTTCGATCGATCAGTGAATCGAAATTAACTACAATTTACAAAACTACATTAATTTATGGTGAAAAAACTTTTTTGCATCCACTTTAAGTTGAATTGATCGCTAAAACCACTGTTAAAAAGACCTGAAAACTATGTTGCTACGAGCTTTAATTTAGAATGCATCATATGGTACTTTAATTGATTCTCAAATTATTTTATCATTTACATCTTGTGTTTTTGTGCGTGTTGCATATCTCAGGATACCTATAGTCTATACTATGGCAGGCAGAAATATCAGAATTTGGTCTTTATTACTTTGATTAAAGACCAAATTCTGATATTCCTGCTATACCGCTTGTGAACATTGAAGAACACAAGCCTGTGCACGTCTTACAGGGTCGTAAAGTCGTTAAATACGTATGAATTTGACGACTTTACGTCACGTACATACGTCAAATACGTAGGTTGTTGTTTTATACCAGTTATGTAGAGCACATCATGAGCACATCTAATATTTGAGATAATTTGTAGATTACTATTACTCTATCTATAGGTACTAATATTACAAATGTTTATTGCAATGCTGTATATTATAATTTTGATCTTTTAAAATAATTTCTGCAGGAACTGCATTTTAATGCAGACATTATTTAGTAATTCATACTAATGTGTGATAAGATTACAAGATTTAAATTTTAACCTTTACATGTGTAAGCTGCTGCGTGTAGACAAAGTTAACAAACTTAATAAAAACGAAGGATTACCGAATGAAAAAAAGATCGAAAATTGTTTACCTCATAAACGAGACATTTTTTTAAACACAACACTTGTTGGGCTGTTGCAATGTTCATTGAAAGTATGCTGCTAACGACATACCTAAAATTAAAAATATTACGAGGTGGGTTGAAATTAAGTTTTTCCACTATAACAGCGATATCCGTTATATTAGTGAGATATAATAAACGCATTTTAGTGTCGCGGTCGGTAGGCGTGTTATTACCCTTACCGCTTAATCGCGCGAAATTGTGATACCTCATTGCATAAAATCGATTATTTACACTTGTTGATAGGTATCGATTAGTCGCCACGGGACGTCTCATTTCGACCACAAAGTACCTCGCATTTCACCTTTCTTACTACCTTTTAAAAGATTTGCATCAATGTGTTATTGCGATATGAAGTTTGGGTTTAATTTCGAAAAGGATTGCGGACGATTTGGTTAACGTTAAAGAGACATAAATTATATTCGCTCAGGGCGTCCGCGTGTGCTAATAATACTTATTATATTGATGTGTTAAGATTGCATGATGTCATCTTTTGGTATTAGGTCGGTATCTACTTACATCTGACTCTTTATTTGCGCAGTAATTTAGGTAGCTACATATTGAGGCATGAAAGCGAACTTGGCGCATCTCGAAAATTGCAACCAGAGTCATAAACCTATTTCCAAAGTTGATCTTATAGTCGTTTACTATAAGTATTTTAGCTTAAATTCCTATTTTTTCAAAATACGACAAAACCACCTTCCTGCGTCGATATGGGTACCTAATGTATCCAAGCAATTTAGGCTTAAAACGTAAGAAATGCATAAATACATATGTACTCATGTGTGAGTAATTTTTACACACAAATTATCAACAGAATCCCAACGACACAAACAAAGACAAGGAAAATGATGCCTTTCAGAATGATGGCGACCAGCGTGGCGGATCGGTCAACACATCGGTCTGGCACGCAGTAGGCTCAATTCCCGGCCAGACAGCTATCTGAATGATGAATTTAAACTTCTGTTATGGGTCTTGGTGTTTGTGTATTCGTTTTTGTATATTCATGGCACCCACGACACAGCATTATGTGCTGTAATGACCCCATTCGCGGTATAACAGCACATAATGCACTTTAGATAATTAATTTTTACTTATTTTTATTATATTTTTTTTTGGAATGGTCGAATTTTTTATCTATTACATATTATTATTACAAATAACACCTATTGTTCTGTTGTGTCATAAGATAGTATATGTCGCCGCGGATATACCAAGACATAAAACCGCCACGTTGTTTTATTGTCTCACTAGTTCTTTATTGTAATATAACTTGCGCTGATTATAATTAACAATTTAAGGTTAAAATGTTCAAAAACTTTAGGATTAAATAGTTTTGATTCCTGTTTAATACTAACTACTAACAATATTATTTATGAATTGTTAATGGATGGCATTTTGACGCAGGATGTAATTATGAAAATGACATGTTACTAAATATTATTTCGGAACGGTTTTAGACCTTACAAAAATCTTTAATATTTTGAAATAAATTTTTATATCGCAAATGAAATTATTAAGTTATCTAGAAATCATTGTAAAAATAAATGAGTGCAAAAACAATTTACTTTGCTACCTCTAACTTACGAGAGTGGGGATTTGTGTCACGTGCACTCGTTTATTTAAGGCCGAACCCGACCGAGCTGCAGGGCATTTTGCGTCGAGCGCTCGAGCGGTGAGGTCTTTCTTAATTCTATTTACGATTATTCTCTCTTATCTTTTTTTATAAATTATTTTATTTATTTATTTTATTTTATTTATTTATTTTATTTTGCTTCATTTTATTATTTTTGTTTACTTGATTATCTTATTTCAGATTAATTATTATTTAAATCAAATCATTAAAATCACAAACTAATTTTCATATTAATAAATTATTTTTATTTAAGATTTATAATTAATAAATTATTTTTATTGAATTTTATTATTTTATTTGATCATTAAAAAATGGATAAAGATAACATGACCGAGGGCTCTACAGGAGTCAACGGTCATGACCCTTTTAAAAATTCTGACAGCGGTCAAAATCCGACATCAGAAGTGGGATCGCTTCCGCGATCCCTTCCTGCCGGTCATAATGTTTCAGACCCTGACTTCATCCCAGGAGGTCCTGTTGCAGAGGTTTTTGCAGCGACTACGCCTCAACGAGGCAGCCAAACTTCACCTATAGACCTTGTGACATTACCATCGACTGGTAACGTTATACCTCCCCAGTTCTTCCTACAGATGATGACTATGATGCAGAACATGAGTGATCGTCTTCTACAGAAGCCAAGCGAGAGAGTAAGGATTACCGACATATTTTTACCTTCCTTTGACCCAGATGGCAACGTTGGTGTCCGTGAATGGTGCAATCACATCTCTACGGCTGTAAGTACCTACCAACTTACTGATTATGACATTCGGATGAAAGTAAGTAGTTTACTCAAAGGACGCGCTCGAGTATGGGCTGACAATTGGTTAGTCACCACCGCCACTTGGGAAGAACTCCGTGAGACCATAATAACAACTTTTGAACCAGAAAACAGGTATTCCCGCGATATCCTCAAATTTAGGGAGCATATTTATAGCCCCAATAAGAATATTTCAGAATTCCTGTCCGAAGGTTGGTTATTGTGGAGGCGTGTAACCAAAGATAAATTGGACAACAGTGATGCGGTGGAAGCGGTCATCGGAATGGTAAGTGACGAACGTCTGAGAATAGAATTGATGAACGTTAGGGCTAAGACTGTACCAGAGCTGATTTCAGTTGCATCTTCTATCAGAACTAAACGCCCCAACGTGCCTCCTCCATATTCAAATACGCCTCCTCCGAAACGAACTAGATTCTCCCAAGATCATAGAAACATTCCTCAATGTAGTTTTTGCAATAAATTAGGCCACGTCTGGCAAAACTGCCGTAATAGAAATGAATCTACCCATCAAATAAAACCAACCACTCCATCTAGCTCTCCATCTGTTCCAACTACCACCACTAACTCACCTAAGTTTTGCTCATTTTGTTCTAAGCCTGGTCACACTTTTGATACTTGCTTTCGACGTGAAAAACAAGTTGCCTCTAACATAAACTCCATAACAAACGGTAACAATGGTAAACTTAATAATATGCGTATCTATGTTGGTAAAATGGAAATTGATACGGTTTTTGACAGCGGTGCGGAGTGTTCAGTGATGCGCGAGACTGTCGCAAATAAGATACCAGGACGTCGACAGCAGGTAGTAAATTATTTGCGAGGATTAGGTCCAGTACCCATTATATCTACAAGTACGCTAAAAACGGTTTGTACGATCAATAATATTAATGTAGAAATACTTTTTCACGTACTACCCGACTTTGAAATGAAAACTAACGTATTAATTGGATCAGATTTATTGTGTAATACCGGTTTAAGCGTAATTGTAACTCGTAATACCGCGACACTCGTGTCTCAGCCTCAAATCATGCATGTTCGTCCGAACAGTTCCATTCTCAGTAGCTTAAACCATGACTTAACTGACCAATCTGAGATTGATCAATTGCTGTCATTACTCGACCAATATTCATATCTCTTCACTAATGGGTTTGCGAAAACCCGTGTTAATACCGGACAGCTTGAAATCCGTTTAAAAAATCCGGATAAATATGTAGAACGTAAACCGTACCGACTTACCCCCGTTGAGCGCCAAAAAGTTAAATCTATTATTTCAGAGTTGATCGAGAACAACATAGTCCGAGAGAGTAGATCCCCTTACTCTAGTCCGATTATTCTGGTAAAAAAGAAGAACGGTGACGATCGAATGTGTGTTGATTACCGTGAGTTAAACTCCAACACCATTCGTGACCACTATCCACTACCCCTTATAGGAGACCAGATAGACCAATTAGCGGGTGGTAAATACTTCCATACGCTTGATATGGCATCTGGTTTCCACCAAATACCAATTTCCCCTGAATCTATTGAAAAAACTGCATTTATCACACCCGACGGGTTATACGAATATCTAACTATGCCATTTGGCCTTTGTAACGCACCCTCAGTCTATCAAAGATGTATTAATCGTGCTTTAGGTCCACTTCTTAATCCTGGTAGTGCTGACAATGGTATAGATAGCATCGCACAAGTCTACATTGATGATGTCATTAGTAAGAGCTGTGATTTTTCCTCTGGTCTCTCATATCTTGAAAAAATTTTTATTGCTTTAAGAGATTCGGGATTCTCAATTAATGTTGAAAAATGTTCATTCTTTAAGAAATCCATTGAGTACCTTGGTAACGTGATACAAGATGGTAAGGTTCATCCAAGTCCCAAAAAAGTGGAGGCCCTTCTAAAAACCCCCATTCCAAACTCTGTAAAGCAAGTTCGGCAATTTAATGGCCTCGCGGGTTATTTCCGGAGATTTATTCCAGATTTTGCACGCATAATGGTTCCCTTATATAATTTAACAAAGCAAGGAGTTAAGTGGTCCTGGACAAATGACCATGAAGAGGTACGTCAAAAAGTCATCCATCATTTAACTTCTAGTCCTATACTAACAATATTTAAGGAAGGCGAACCAATTGAACTTCATACCGACGCCAGCTGTCTTGGATTCGGAGCGGTTCTTGTACAAATAATCAACGGTCGACAACATGTAGTGGCCTACTTCAGTATGCGGACGACTGACACCGAAAGCAGATATCACTCCTACGAGCTGGAGACACTAGCTGTTGTGCGAGCAATTAAGCACTTTCGACACTATCTCTACGGGCGTAAGTTTAAAGTCATTACAGATTGTAATGCACTAAAAGCTTCGGAGCACAAAAGGGATCTTTTACCAAGGATTCATAGATGGTGGGCTTACCTACAGAATTTCGAGTTTGAAATAGAGTACCGGAAAGGCGAACGGATGCAGCATGCTGATTTCTTCAGCCGAAATCCGAACTCCTTTGCAGTCAACGTGATGACAAAGAATTTGGAATGGCTTGTCGTGGAGCAGCATCGGGACCCTCAGCTTAGACCAATTATAGATGCCCTGCACAACGGTGAAGCGGTACCCGGATACGTTCTCGAAGATAACGCTCTCAAGTATGAAAGGATAGACCAGGTATTAGGTGCACAAAAGCTTCTCATGGTACCTAAATCCTTTCAATGGAGCCTGATAAACACCTTTCATACCGCTCTTAAACATACAGGCTGGGAGAAAACTCTTGGTAAGATAAGAGAAACCTATTACTTTGACAAGATGAACACCATTATCCGAGAATTCGTAGACAATTGCGTAGTATGCAGGACATCCAAGCAGTCTTCTGGGGCAACGCAGGTACAGTTACATTCTATACCAAAACCGACAGTACCGTTCGAGGTGATACACATGGACATAACTGGAAAGCTTGGGACACCACAAGATCAAGAATATGTCGTAGTCACCATTGATGCCTACACTAAGTACACATTGCTTCGTTACGCTAACGATAAAAGCCAGCATAGCACTCTTGGAGCCCTGAAACAAGTGATACACCTGTTCGGAGCACCGAAGCAGGTAGTGGTGGATGGTGGACGTGAGTTCCTTGGCGAATATAAAAACTATTGCGATAAGTATGGTATAGACATACATTCAATTGCACCTGGCACCAGTCGAGCTAACGGCCAGGTGGAACGCATGATGACCACATTGAAAAATGGTCTAATAATGATCAAAAACTATGAGGTTGCAGAATGGCATACTGCTCTAGAAAGTTTGCAGTTGGCATTTAATTGTACGATACATAGTACAACTGGTATCGCTCCACTTACACTGCTGACTCGACGCCAGAACTGCGTACCGCCAGAACTACTAAACTTGGTAGATTTTGATAACCAGAAAATTGATTTTGAATCAATTCAGAGACATATTCAACAAAGGATGGTCGAAGCGGCTGGTAAAGATAAAGAAAGGTTTGAGAGAGGAAGAGCAAAGATACAAAGATTTCAGAAAGGAGACTTTGTTCTGATCAAGAATAACCCGAGGAACCAAACCTCACTTGATCCAAAATTTAGCATACCATATGAAATCCATAGAGTACTTGACAATGGCCGCTACCTTGTGAAGAAAGTTATTGGCCATCATGGACGTCCTCGAAAAGTAGCCCATGACCAACTTCGACGAGCACCACAGCCGGGTTGCAGTAGCGAACGGCTGATGACCGTGTCGCCGCCTAACGAACTTGAATGTGTACAGGAAGAAGCCCAACCAAATGAACAGGAAACTGGACCATCGGGTTCTTGCACTGGAACATCGACTCGCCCAGTGGATGGTAGCGATTCTTTTCAAGATGGCTAGTGTCTCTGGATGCGTGACCAAACCATCTTAATCTGGTGAGTCCTTTTCACGGTTTATTTTTGAACTAATTAACACATGGTGTTATAGCTCTATTTTCTTCTGATCTATCATGTTTATTAAACTATTAAACACATGGTGATGTTTAAATAGTTCTGTTTCAAAAGATGCATTTGGCGTGCGGATCCGACTCACAACCACAAATAATGTTATTCACAATGTCAAGGAATCATAAAATCATTAAAAGAACAACCCTACAGTTGGGCAAATATAAATAAAAGAACAACCCTTCAGTTGGGCAAATATAACTAAAAGAACAACCCTACAGTTGGGCAAATATAATTAAAGGAACAACCCTACAGTTGGGCAAATATATTCAAAAGAACAACCCTACAGTTGGGCAAATATAATTAAAGGAACAACCCTACAGTTGGGCAAATATATTCAAAAGAACAACCCTACTGTTGGGCAAATATTAAGATTATGTTGTAGGCGGGTGGAGACGTCATACGACAAATCGAAAAGATGTGTGTTTGAGTGATGCCCCAAAGCCATATCAAAAGATGTTATGCTTCGTTTAGGCGAGCCATAACCAAACTTAAAGTCTTAGCATTACGTTATTCAAATACATTTCGTATGTACTGATTTTTGTAATGCTGGAATTTTGAAAGGATAACCCATGTATTATCATTTAACTAACCAATGAATTTCTATTCAATTAAAAATTGAATGAAAAATATTTAATATCTAGGTTTACTTGGAAAAAATGGTTCCATTACAGATACACGGCGCAGAGCACGCACCGTTCATCAGTATGGCCGTGTCGCCGCGGATATACCAAGACATAAAACCGCCACGTTGTTTTATTGTCTCACTAGTTCTTTATTGTAATATAACTTGCGCTGATTATAATTAACAATTTAAGGTTAAAATGTTCAAAAACTTTAGGATTAAATAGTTTTGATTCCTGTTTAATACTAACTACTAACAATATTATTTATGAATTGTTAATGGATGGCATTTTGACGCAGGATGTAATTATGAAAATGACATGTTACTAAATATTATTTCGGAACGGTTTTAGACCTTACAAAAATCTTTAATATTTTGAAATAAATTTTTATATCGCAAATGAAATTATTAAGTTATCTAGAAATCATTGTAAAAATAAATGAGTGCAAAAACAATTTACTTTGCTACCTCTAACTTACGAGAGTGGGGATTTGTGTCACGTGCACTCGTTTATTTAAGGCCGAACCCGACCGAGCTGCAGGGCATTTTGCGTCGAGCGCTCGAGCGGTGAGGTCTTTCTTAATTCTATTTACGATTATTCTCTCTTATCTTTTTTTATAAATTATTTTATTTATTTATTTTATTTTATTTATTTATTTTATTTTGCTTCATTTTATTATTTTTGTTTACTTGATTATCTTATTTCAGATTAATTATTATTTAAATCAAATCATTAAAATCACAAACCAATTTTCATATTAATAAATTATTTTTATTTAAGATTTATAATTAATAAATTATTTTTATTGAATTTTATTATTTTATTTGATCATTAAAAAATGGATAAAGATAACATGACCGAGGGCTCTACAGGAGTCAACGGTCATGACCCTTTTAAAAATTCTGACAGCGGTCAAAATCCGACATATATGTTTTAATTTAGTCTACTATAGTTGTACCGATTATGTGTTGTAGTTATCACGAATAAACTTATTTTTTTCTTTTTCAAAAATGCCTCAGCACAATGTATATTTTCCTTGATCATCTGAAATTACATTTATTTATTTGTGAATTTACCAGGTGGGGGAATCAGTGAGGTTCAACCAGGCGGGACCAAGTGCCACATTTATTTCTAGCGTCAAGTAGGTCTTGCGTTTTGGTACAAGCGTGTGGTTGCTCGATCACTTTTATATGTGACGACCCTCTTAGTCTTTGGCACTAACAACGTATTTGTGATTGACTTCAGATAGAACGTCTGTTCTATATATGAAGTTGTTTACAGTTATCCGTTGGCGACAGTGACCAGTTACCATAAGCTATTTGAAGGTGGTAGAACCTGTGTAGTTCGACCGGGGAAGTATCACCACCGCGTTATTATAGCGTGAAGCATTTCTTGCGTTTCGATGGAAGGATGAGGTTGCCGGCACACTTTCACATGAGGCGACCATCATAGTCCTCGGGAATAACAACGCATCTGTGATTGATTTCAGATGGAACCCATGTCCTGTATGAAGTTGATTACAGATGTCCATGGGCAGCAATGACCAGTTAGCATCAGGTGGACTGCATGCCCGTTTGCTACTTCAGTCAGATAGAAATAAAGCTAAATGTTCGTTTGCTACTTCATTCGCTTAAAATAGTAGACATGTGGCGAATCTCTCAATTTCTATCTAAATCAAATCAACTTCTATCTTCCGTTTTGGATTGAGCCACCTTCCAAACGAAACTTAAATCAGCCAGTACATTGATCTTTTTATTCTGCACGTAAGTAAGTGGTAAGTGGACACTCTACCAACTATCACTCACCAATATTTGCAAATATCTGAAATATTTAAAGCGAATATTAAGTGTACCTGCGAAAGTTTACCAGTTAAGGCAAGGTATCGTAAGATATGGTGTCAGGTGGAGTCCGTTACCAATAAATGTCGGTGTCGGTGGTACACGCCTCTTGTGTTACGCGGGCGACAGCGACCGAGCCATTTAAGCGCACTTTACTTTTTATTTTAGTTACGATCTCTACGCTTAAATTTATTTACTTTGTATACTTGTGCCTATGGTGAAGTGTTATACTGAATTTAAAGTTTTAGGAAAAATACAATTGTACATTCTATACAAGAACTATAACAGAACATTTTTGGTGTAAGAAGGCTCCTGTATTGGTAACCTAGTCCATAAACGTAGGTTATCAGCGAAAGACTAACAGCGGCGATTGGCGAGTTAATAAGGTCGACGAGTCTCTGAATTTTTGTTTAGCTTAACTAAATTAGTTCCGGGATTATAGATTTCTAAATTTGTCGACAATAAACTAAAAGGTCCTCTGATTTGGACTTTAACGAGTACGCAAATGGGAGTTTGGAATCTTAATTGCCCTCCCCCAGAGCTCTAAGAGGGGGGCTCTTATGTACACAAATCGTCTAGTCAATAGACTAGTCGATTAGATTGTAAAACGTCGTCGGACACACACACACACTTCCTAAACTCATAGTCCCACACTAGAATTTTCTCCTGTATCGTGGGTACCATGGACACACACAAGACGGATACACAAACACCCAGACCTAAAACATGAATCTAAACTCATCATTGAGATACCTGTCTGGCCGGGAATCGAATCCAGGACCCATTGCGCGTCAGGCCGATATGGTAACCGCTACGCCACGCGGGTCATCAACACACACACATACGCACTGTACACACATCGTCTAGTCAATAGACTAGTCGATTAGAATATAAAACGTCCACGAACACTATCAATTCAACTGTATGAAACCAAACTTGGATGGATTGCTTTAATAGATTAGAATTTAAATATACGCAAAGTGGAAATCATGAAATAAATATTTACCTACTCTTATTTAGGCATTTCTTACGGAAATATAGAACTTAGTGTAGCTACCTAATACAAAATATTAACAAAATCAAGAGCAATACATTTACGTAACACCTAAGCCAGAACCACACCTGTGAACCAAACAACCCAAAAGCCCCGTTACCACACGTGCCCTATCCATTATATCCAAAACAGTCGGCAAAGGGCCATTTCTCTTTGTGCAAAGCCCTGCGACACTTGCTCCCGCGCGTGGGCGGCGCGTGCGCATTGTGCCCTAATAGGTGTTTTGCTTCGCCACAAATTAACGTAACTTATGAACGGACAGCTGGATTTGATACGGCCACCTGACAATGAGGTAATAAGTTTATGCATATCGGGTGCTGTTCATTATGAGAAACAATCAGTTGCTTATTTATATGAGCTAAACTTTGTGTTGAATAAAAGACTGCGTAACGGCTTTATTGCAGAATATTAGGAAACACGCTTTCTACACTCATAGCCTCACTTTAGGATTTTCTCCTGTATCGTCAGTACCACGCAAGACGAATACACAAACACCCAGACCCAGAACATAAATCTAAACTCATCATTCAGATACCTGTCTGGCCGGAAATCGAACCCGGAGCGCTTCTTGCGACAGACCGGTATGGTAACCGCAGCGCCACGCGGTCGTCTAATGTTCTGTAGCACCGTATAGTAAGTGGAAGGTACCCACGGACGTCTGTTGGCAGCTTTATAAAGAACAAGGCTTCTATCGAAAGTCAATCTTAGGTGCATTGATATTCTCGAGGGCTATGATGGTCATGCAAACCAGAGCCGGCAACCACGCTTCTCCAGCGAAACGTAGAAACAGTGGTATCTCCCACAACCACCATCTTACCAAAATCGAAATTATTTGATAAGTCATTTAAATTTAAATGTCGCCATCTTCTTACATTGAACTTACTAATATATAATATACAATACATAATAATGTTACATTTCTTTAAGTAGCTTACCTACTGAGCAAAGTGAGATGTGTGATTTAAAGTAATACGCGCGGTATTGATATATCTTCATAGGTACTTCGTCCCTGTAGTTCCGGGATCAGAATAGGGCTACGGTACCCCTGCCTGTCGTACTTGCGGTCGCATACCGTCGTACAGACTAGACGGAGCGGTAGCCCAAGCCGCCCACCTAAGGAAGCCCGATGGTGCAACGCGCTCAGAGGATTTTGGTTGCGTTCCTTTGGAGATCCCGGAGTCCTCTTTCTAGCGCCGAGGACGGCCAACGGGGGGATTTTAGTGCGGTAAAAATCCCACATAACCCTGCGTCGGGTACCTTTTAAGGGTTCCCCCTCGAAAACAAAAAAAGTGAATAGGTACTTACAAAACGTTTCAATTTCTTCACTGTCGATATTTTGATCCAGTTGCGTCGATCGTGGTCACGGTGAAACTGCAGAGGCGGGGAGACACTGTTAACAACCACTAGTAGCAGGAAAATCTATCTACCCTCCGTTAAAGTTATATTGAAAGGTAGGATGTAATCTAGTTTTGAACGTAGACTCGTAATAATTCTTGGAACCAGAACAGAGCTTACTCCTATCTTCTGTTATATATGACTAAAATTAAGCTTTCGGAGTTTCGGGCGCCAAGAGAACTCTAGGAATAACACGACGTATGCATTAACGTAAAGACATACCCACTTGACGGTTTTTTTAAAGTTATAAAATGACCTTGCATCTTTATACTTTCATCGAAACGAATGGTTTACTTTGCAAGGTTAAAAAGTTAAAATTAGTTTAAAACTGAGCCCGTGAGGGGTGCTGTGCCCCTACACATGCCGGTGTGTTCTTTTAGAGACCTTAGTTCTCTGACAACCACCGAGGCAGGTCACTTGAGGCCACGGGGCTCTTTAGTGCCATAGAAATCCCACATAACCCGGCGTCTCTCTCGAGATGCCTCTCTAACTTTTACAAGTTTTGCCCCGTGACAATTAAGGGTCGTCACCTCTACTCGCAATTAAACTCTAGAATTCTGAACTGCTCTGTCATGCCAGTATCATATACTATGGGTGCTTTCCAGAAGGCGCTCACAACGATCAAAAAGCTCCTTTAGTTGTTCCACATGACGACCACGGTCGTTGAGGTCGCGGCGAAAACGTCGTTACTTACGCTCACGCAAAGCTTACGGCGACCCATCTAATAAGGTGTGAACGAAATGATCGTTCCACTAGTTGTAGGTAGTGAGCGTGAACCTTGTGAACACCTAATGGAACGCACTCTAAAGTCATGTCAGTATGTGTCAAAATAAAAAAACGTTCATTTATTTATGTAATTTTTGTTGTATAACTGTGTATAAACTGTGTATGTGTATGTAAAAATTGTAAAATTAGTTTAAACGGAGGTGCAACGTCGGTACAAGATTCATTCCAGCTCAAAATAAAAAACCAAAATACAAATTGATATGTCTCCTTTTATTCACAGTATATAGTGTACTATTTACATGCTGTACATAATCGCAACAAATCATAATCTATTAAGTACTTACTTACGTCTAGTAAAACATTTATCTACATACAAATTATATATCAACAAATGGTACATTGTAAATATTAAATGATAATATTTATTCTGTGATGATGGTAGACATTTATATATTTATGAACAATATAACCTTTTAGTCTTTTCATGGATAATTTGGATTAGTAAGACAGGTATATAAATAAGTATTATACAGTTTGGATTTGGACACAGTAAGAAATAAAGCAAAATTAGAAAAAAAAATCGGATATATAATAAAAAATGGCGAAAATTAAAGCATGCCCTAAAGTCGTAATATTCGATACAAACTCGTTTCGTATATAAAATTAAAAAGATTGAAAAAAAAAAAAACATTTAATAGCCTGTATGTTATGTTAATGTAATGCAATTTATATGAGAATTCCTTTATTAGTATTGTATTTATTTACTTTAATTAGTTTGTATTGAATATAAGTATTAAAAATTAAATTAAATTTTCCATCAGTTTAAAATTCAACATTGTTCTCAAATGGAATGAATTATTGTAATATTTTTTGCATAATTACAATTGTTTTTAATATCTTAGTAAGGAAATTTTGATTTGTCTATCATATCATCAGTGTGGACAATTGGACATTATGAAAAAAATAATTATGGTCAATTGTCACAAGATTAACACAAATAAAGCTTTCCCATATTAAAATCAACATAAAACACGAAAAAAAAACATTACATAGAATTCCACTTAAAATTAACGAGCATTTCTTCATTTTAGCATTTATAAAACAAGACATAAAGTAATTATTGTTGAGTGACACAAATTACTGACCTCATTTATATTTTTTTTTGCTTATTTCAAATAATGAACGTAAATTTTCATATTTTGGACAATTTATCTAAAAAAATTTCAAATTTCAAAATTTCAAATCAGATTGGAAGAAGCCATGAAATAATAACATAGATACATAATATTATTATTGCTTTAAGACAATAAAATAATTGACTGTGTACAAATTCATTGTGATTTACATAAATATTTAATAAAAACGAGTATTTACAAAAACGAGCACAATAAAAACCTTACCTTTTATTTAATAATAAAATTATTGATATAATTAATATTAAAATTGTAAATTATAGCAACCATTTTGATTTTCGTTTAAAACAACAACAAACAAAGTATTATTATTTGATAAAAATAATAATTGTGGTTAAAAATAATTATGTTTTATAACATTTTTTATTAATTTAATACTTTATTATGCAATTCAGAATATTTAATCAACTTTATTAAAAGAATTGAATCATAAGGCAATATTGAACGGAAATATTTTATATAAAATAACTATTTTCATTTTATTAAAATCGTGTTACCTGTGTTATATGAGTAATTTATTTATACATAATAATTAAACAGATTTAATTAGGCCTATAACCGTTTAAAAGTATGAGTAAAATTATGTAATATTTATATTTGATTTCATTTAAAATAAATATGTACTGACAGTTTTCATAGTGCACAATTGTGGATTCCATTATTATAGCTCTGTGGACTGATGAAGGAATGGAAGTAAATTATTTATGAAATACAACAAAATAAATTATTTGATAATATCATTTAGTACAATATAAATATTACAAAATAAAAATAACATTTCTAACATTATCTTTGCTGTAAAATATTTCAATAAAAATTACTGGCACTCCAGAATCGTACTAAAGAATATGTAACATTTGACTAACTATAAAAAACATCTATGCACAGGCTGTGTGAATAAAAGAAAAAATATTATCCGAAATCGCTCTGTGGCAACCTCGTAGCGTAGTACAGACAAACCTACCGCTACATTACATTAATATATATATATTACATCTACCATCTAGCAATATATCTAAAGTTAAATGAATTTTTTCTCAGTCTGTCATTTTGATATAGCGTTGGTAACTCCTACGGTCCGACATATTATATCTTTTACATGGACTTAAGTCGCTAGATGTGCCCTTGAGTCAAAAAATGCTTTTTTTATACGCAAAAGCGTGCAATTCATTTGATGATATAGCCATTATGAACATCTGTGACCGACTTCATACAGAAATTCACGCTACAAATAATTGACTTAGTAATTAGTACCTTCCCGATTAAAACAAACTGTTAGACCTACCTTAAATATCTATAAATAGCCAATGAGTAATCAAAGAATACAATTATAAGAAAAATGAGCATAACAAATTAATATAAATAAAAAAATATATTTTTTACTTAACATGACGTCATTTACATACATAAATAAAATTGCACAGCATTAGGACACATCTATTGATTTAAGTCCATGTCCCTTACCAATTATAAATCATTTTAACGGATAAAAATAAATATATATCCGAGACTAGTAGAAAAGGTCTTTGGCTATGATATTTAAAATAATATTCGCGACCACGTAAGCGATTTAAAATTTCACACATTTAATACAAAATGGGGATTTTAATGCCTGATATATGATTTTAGACTAATTTTATTGCGGAATTGAAACATTTTAATATTTAACGGGTACACACGATATGCGGCAAAAAGAATTGGAAATATCGACAAAAAGAATTCGAAAAGGATATCGTGAGTACCCGTTAAGTATTAAAATATATTGCCTGATATTAAAATATAACTAAAAAATAATATTATTACAAAAAAATGTAATTGATTTTGGATAATTGGTTGCTGAGCTGATAGATTCGAAAAATTGATTATAATGACATATTGCTTTTAATAATTAGGTACTGTTCTATATTTCCATAACATTAAAGTAATATATAAACATTCAGTACACATCAGTGACGAATAAGATATATTTAACAGAGCACAATAAATCCCCATTCTGCATAAACATCCAAGTCTCCTATATTATGCTTAAAAATAAATCTATTTTGAAAAAAATAAACACTATCATATAAAACTATATAAAAACGAATGAGTTATAATATTAAAACTTCTAATGTACTTTGTTTTCATTAGCTGTTCGTACTTCGCGTTAAAATCGATACGTATAAAAGTAAAAACGCTAAAACAACGCTACTTGAACGAGTCAATATACGTATTATTTATAAAATAAAATTTATTGAACAAGCAGGCCGCGCCGATATTAAGAATCAATTTATAATTAAATTGAAAAAAAAATAAAAATAGATTTTTTAAAATTAAATCAAATATTAAAGACTAAATTTAATACTTATATTGAACACACACACACTTTAATGTTTTAAAGTACGTATGTATATACAAAATCAACGTCTCTTTTACTATCCAAGACCAACTTGGCTGTACGACTCTATATTTAGACCACAACCATTATAAAATTAAATAAAAAAATGGACGCCATTTTGATCTCAATATTTGGCGCGGCCCGGCTGTCACTTTGACAGCTGTCATTCGTTTGACATTTAGCGACCTTACGACATACAAAAAATATACTCGCAAACATTACGCCCGCTAAAACTCTATCTCACTACCAGTATCGTGCGATTCGTATATGACATACATACATACATAATATCTACAAATTTATTTATTAGGAATAAACCTTCACAAGCACCGATATGTCGAGATGGACTAAAATTTTTCTATACATCTATAGTTAATTCCCTAACACCTTTTAGAATATCATTTCCTTTACACACCTAAGGACAGATGACGAATACCTTTTTTTTTAATTAATCAAACTTGATAATCTAGTCAATAGGCCGTTACCTACATTTTCATAAAAAAAAAATACAAATAACATAACACCTGTAACTTTCACTTCACGTAATAAAATTAAGCTTTTGCAAAGTTTACCAATTCCAATAATTTTTGAGTTATGTTTTGCTCAGAACTTTTCATATAAGTATCTCGGCCTTATAACACTCTTCAAATAGCAATTAGCACTATTGATATAAAGCAGAAATAGGTATGACAGCAGTGCCACCACACAACACTTTACATGGCTATATTACTGTACAAATCTAAAATAAAAAATATATATGTAATAAACAATACAATACATAGCATATTCGAAATACAATCTAATAATGTTTGGATCACACTTATCTATTTCAATCTAAAAAACGGACTGTTCATAACAATATTTTATAAGGATATAAAAATTTGAAGAAATAAATCCATTCAGTATTAAAATTTACTTCAATATCGATCATATATATTTACATATAGTAATAATATGAATATTATGTTCAACAAATTCATAAAAAAAACGAAAAAACAACCTAAATGTAAAATTATGTTCTTATTTTGAAAATTTGAAAAATAAATCTTAAAAATAAATCCTTCGCCGTCAAAATAACTAAAAACTATTGGCAGAACTGATTAGAAATCTACTGCTTACAGGAATGGCAAGTTGTGAGGTTACGTTGTGGACATACGAAATTCAATTCAGTTATCGTGAAACAAAAAAATGAATTCAGATTTTTTATCAAATTTTTACAGATGGTAGAGCCAGTGTAATTTGACCGGGGAAGTACCACCGCCACACCTATTTCTAGCGTCAAGCATTTTTTGCGTTTCGCTGGAAGGGTGTGGTTGCCAGCACACTTTTACATGAGGCCTCATGGTCCTCCGGAGTAGCAACGCATCTGTGATTGACTTCAGACAGAACCCATGTTCTGTTTGAACTTGCTGTCCATGGGCGGCAGTGCCCACTTACCATCAAGTGGACTGCATGCTCGTTTGCTACTTCAATCAGATAAAAAGACAATAAAGTTGCAAACGAGCATGTCCTCCTGATGGTAAGTGGCCACTGATAATGGTTATAAATTCTATTGTAATATGTTGGTATCTATGGTAATAAGTTCTATCTAAAGTCAGTTGTAGATGTGTTGCTACTTTCGAGGGCAAAGATGGTCGCCTCATATAAAAGTGTGCCGGCAACCACACCCTTCGACCGAAACACAAGAAATGCTTCACGCTAGAAATAGGTGTGGTGGCGGTACCTCCTCGGTGGAACTAAATTGGTTCTGGAAAAACCTGGAAAAATATATAGAGTCAATGGCTCATTTCCACAATTCCTTCCGATGCACTTGGCCAGCGCGGTGGATTATGGCCTTAAATTATCATTCTGAGAGAAGACCCGTGCCCAGCAGTGGGACAATAAAGGGTTGACGATATATGGTAATGAGTATCCCATGTGTTAATATAGGTCAGAAAGTATGTGTGTCATATTTCAGAGAAATGCGATGTTTAGTTTATGCATGAAAGAGTGACACATCCCTCACAAACTTTATATAAAAATAATATATGATTTTGATCATAGTAAATGTTTAAACGTTGTCGGAGAAGGAAAACATCGTGAGGAAACCAACACACCCGAGAGTTCCTAAAAAAAAGTTCTCGGAGGTGTGAAGGCCGCTAATTCGCACTTGGCCAGCGCGGTGGACTATGGCCTAAAACTCTCATTCTGAGAGAAGACCCCTGCAAAGCAGTGGGACAATAATAGGTTGGCATAGCAAACGTTTAAAATCCTAATAAAATTTAACATTTCACAATAACTGAATTAAACATTGACGATAATTCATAGCAAATTCTCCTTACATTAATATTAGATATACATATGTCAGATTCATAGCGTGCTATAGTACAAAATGATCTTAAAGAAAGTTTGTTCAAAAGCTCGGTTAAGTTCAAAAACTTCAAAAGGTAGATAAGTGTAGGTAGTGTAAATCACTCAGCGTCCGAGTATTAAAAGATCTACAAATGAATTGCCTTGATATATGGGGCGCGTTCCAGTAAGCGATCACAACGCCCCAAATGCCCAAAAAGTTCCACAAGACGACCGCAGTCGTTGTGGTCGCGGCGAATACATCACTCATGATGTCATGACTTACACCCACGCGACGCTCGAAGTGATCGTTCCAGTAGAGAATACGTCACTAAAGCAGATGAGCTAATGGAACGGGAAAAACTGCGGTCGTGAGCGTGCGCTTTGTGAACGTCTAATGGAACGCACCCATGGTTGCATTCAAGTATCACATAGCTTGGGTTCATAAAAATAATAATTTGCCTCTATTTTCTTGATTTGATATATTATATTTAAATTAGTTTATTTCATTAGTTAAAATGATTTGGTTCATATCGGGTATCTGAAATATATTTGGGGGGAACGAATATAATACTTGAATGCTCCCATATCTTACAAATATATAATATGTCTAGATCTGACAAAAAAGGAGGGAGTAAAATATTTAAAAAAAATGAGTTAATTTATTTAAAACACTGAAGTAGCAAACTAGCATGTAGGCCACCTGATGGTAAGTGGTCACTGCCGCCCGTGGACGTCTGTAATCGACTTTATACAGAACATTGGTACCATCTGAAGTCAATCACAGATGCGTTGCTACTCCCGAGGACTATGATGGTCGCCTCATGTGAGTGTGCCGACAACCACACCCTTCTAACGAAACGCAAGAAATGCTTCACGCTAGAAATAGGTGTGGCGGTGGTACTTTCCCAGTCGAACTACACTGGTTCTACCACCTTCAAATTATTGTTATTTTACGAGGCAATCAATTTAGTATCTTATATCTGCAATGTCCCTCAAATATGGTAGAAATTTTAATTTCTCGTTTTCTACTTCAGTTAGATAAAAAAAAATACCATTATAGTCCATTTTTACGTTAGCTATATCTACTTTTTGAAGGTGGTGAACCAGTGTAGTCCGACCGGGGAAGTACTACCGCCACACCTATTTCTAGCGTGAAGCATTTCTTGCATTTCGATAGAAGGGTGTGGTTGCCGGCACACTTTTACTTGAGGTGACCATTATAGTCCTCGGGAGTAGCAACGCATCTGTGAGTGACTTCAGATAGAACCCATGTTCTGTATGAAGTTAATTACAGATGCCCATGAGCGGCAGTGACCACTTACCATCAGGTGAACTGCATGCTCGTTTGCTACTTCAGTCAAATAAAAAAAAAAACTAGACATACAATATCTTTGTTTGTTCATAAACTCTATTACAATATGGACAGGCCAAAGCTCGATAAACAAGACAAAGGGAATTTAAATCTAAAATTGACTTCACGATAGGCGATAGTACCGTCACAACACAAAAATTAAAATTAATATAATTTTACAACAACACTGTCGCTTTCAATACTTAAAGTATTAGAATACTTCCAATAGCCGCCGTGTATGAAGGGAACAATCCGTACATCGTTAATAAATTATAGCCGTACTTAATATATGTGACAATTATTTGCTTCTAAACGAATATTATCGTGAAATTTATACATTATAACAAGATAGGCTTTTTTTAAATTTATTTTTGGCATTTGCTAAATTATTTGTTGTTTCATCGAATCGCTTAATTAATTTGAAAATAACAAAATATCAACTCGTTTTTATCTCGTGTCTTCTCCTTATTTATTTTTCATTTTAGTTCTTTGATTATTTTGCACTTAAGACTGATTCTCAGAGTCCCAATCATTTATGAGGAAGAGCTGAATGAATATTTAAATCGCATTTGGGATTGGTTACATATGTACACGGGCTAAAATGATTACAATTATAGTATTTTTTTTTAAATAGCTTTGGGTCATTCAAAGATTTTTCAAATATTGCTGCTTAAATAACACAATCCAATAACGTTAAATTCACAGATGAGCCAGGTAAAAGATAGCAATGCTTTTTATATTAATCTCATGATGAATTAAGTTAAAATAATAAAAATACATTAACCGCAAAATAGTCAAAGTATCAAGCTTTAAATTCTAGGTCCTTTATTGAAATTATGTGATTACTCATGCAAAGCGATACATCTACTTGAATCTGAAAAATCTGGACTATCAGATTTTTGGTAGCGAATATTATTTAATATAGTAGTTGGCTAAAATGCCATGCAAATAAATTTTTGAACATATTTTGTATAAGCCTATGGGAACACTAAAAATTGTCTGATACACTATTTTTATTTAATTATCACATATATTAAATAAAGCCAGTAAGTTCATGGCACAGACAACATAAATACAGCATCTAAGACTATACGATGCACGGATTTCCTTCCGAAGAGAAAACTAAACTTGGCAGTTAAATCTACATACCCTGGTATTGGGGGACGAACCCAGTACTCCTCGACAGCCTTACAATTGTTTATTGTCCATTCCTCCCTTAAGCTAAGGCCCCTAAGGGCCAGCTAAGGGCCCCTATAAGCCGAACCACAAAACGTGGCTAAATGCATCATTCCATTATGCAATACAAAATTACGTAATCCAATCTAGCAAATCCACATACGCGCGTCTAACACGCACGGATCCCTAAATATTATCTAATTAAAAAACAGCATATCTTCCCCTTAAAAAGGGCCTTCGATAACCTACCAAATTCATTGAATGAACGAATGATTCGTTCAATTATAACGTCATTCGGTAAATGACAGGTGGATAGAACTTTTGTCATTAACAAGAATGAATGATTAACTCATTCAATCGTGACGTCATTCGGTAATTGTCAAATGTATAGATCTTTTGTCAGTAACACAAATGAATGAACGACTCATTCATTCAATGGTCATTCGGTAAATGATTGATAGATCTTCGTGTTCCATTTGACAACTACCTCGACCGTAACGGTCTACAATGTAGACTGCATTGGCCACGATCGTTACGATGTTTAAGGGGAAAGCATCCTGCACGAACTGCTAACATAGCGCCTTTTCCAGACAACTGTCAGTCACTATCACTATAGCAGTCAATTTGATACGTATCTACTTTTAACGCTAACTTCCTGCGAATCACTTCACTTTTCACTGTAATGTCAATTTTAATTTTACTGTCACTTTGAAAGCGGTTGTTTTGACTATCATCACTGGTACCCATCACTGTAATCATGCTGATGGTCAACACTTTAACAGCAATCACTTTAAGGGCCATCACGTTGAGAACCATCTCTTCAATAACTATCATGTTGAAAGCAATGGAACTGTTAGACATCAAGTTGACAACTGTCACTTTAATAACCATCACGTTGACATTGAACATATCGTTTTTGCGGTCACTGCTATCATTTTAGTGGACAACTTGCTTGAATTCCTCTGTAGTTCGTTACTATTTTATCAAATAATGTATGACCGTACATCCACATTAAGCGGTTGATATCCGCGGCTCTGTAAATCGCTGGCTCTTACTATGAAATTGATCAATTCTTTAAAAAGAATGATTTAAACAATCGTCACCATAATTTTAGCCATCAGGATATTTTTTGATTCTTCTCAATATCATCACATTATTTTCGTATTGGTTCTAAATGATTGTGACTTTACGATCCATAACTTTAATAGCCATCACGTTGAAAACTATCTCGTCAACAGTTATTGCATCGACAGTCATCACGATTTTTTTGACAGCTGACCTTTATCAATACAAATACATAGTCTTCTTGTGTATTTGTAAGAGTCATTACGTCGACAGCCATCACACAATTTTTTGACAGTTGACTTTTATCAATATCACTACATTATCTTCTTGCGTATTTGATAGTCATTACATCGACAGTCATTATTTATGACAGTTGACCTTTTTTCTTTTTGACTTTGACCCTTGATCCGAAAGATGTTTCAAAGAGCCCCGATATCCGGATAAACGTGCGGCACCCCCCCGGTCTCGCGGTACTGCAACGGATCCGCTCGGAACTCGACGGATCTGAGCGCCATGTGCCCGTAGATCCGCGTGAACCGATCGATGCACGCGGATCTCTGGGTCATGTGCCTCGCGTCGGCGGATAGCATCTCTGTGTTCGTGCATTCGGGACATTTGAACTTTTTTCGTGGTGTTACCTGGAAATTAAATGGAATTAAATTAGTGTATATTATGATTCGCACTTGGCCAGCGCGGTGGACTATGGCCTAAACTCTCTCATTCTGAGAAAAGACCCGTGCTCAGCAGTGGGACAATAATAGCTTGTACCCCAAATTAGTGTATTACGGCTTTTTTAGATTTTTTTATAGAACAGTGTAGTCTCTAATTTACGCATACAATTCACCTGATTGTTAGTGATCAGTACCATCCACGGACATCTATAAACAACTCCGTATAGAACAAAGGTTTTACTAAGCATTTCTAAGGCGGATTACAAATGCGTTGCCACTCCCGAGGACTGGTCAGACAGACATCTTAATGACAAATTAAAATTACCGTTCTGCGTCTGGTTTTTTATATCATCTTCATTGGCACTCATGTCACAGGAGAAAATTCTAGTATGAACTTATGAGCGAAGAAAGGATACTATTTCAGTTACATTATAGTAACACTGTAACAAAACCCTACCTACTCTGTGGTAAGAGGCTTAGCTCGATTTATCGGATAAAGTTAGTGGTAACCAAGGGCAGCTTACCCACAAATCAATCCCACTGAATGTTTACGTAAATGCTCACTGTTATGTAAACACGAATGTCTTTAACGCCTTAGATCGCTTGTATATGAAAATAGTATGTAGATTTCAACTGCATTAATATCGATATAAGACGATACACATATTATACTGCTTTATTAAAGGACATATAGCAATTATGAACGACATTTAGAGGGGGTTTGGGTCTGCGAAGGAAGATACCGAAAAGGCCAGAGAGCGCGCTGAACCCAGTATTTGTGGCGCATACCGTCGTAAAGACTAGACGGAGCGGTGGGCCCAGCCGCCTATCTGCGAAGAGCCCGATGGGGCAATGCGCTCAGAGGATTCCGGTTGCGTTCCTTTGGAGATCCCGGAGTCCTCTTTGTAGCGCCGAGGATGGCTAACGGTCGGGTTTTAGTGCGTTAAAAATCCCACATAACCCTGCGTCGCTCCCACGACGTTGGGTACCTTTTGAAGGTCTCCCCTTCGAGAACAAAAAAGGGGGGGAAGGGAGCTGGGTAGGTCTAACATCATGCAATCTGACTAGAAGATATGTTGGCTTAATATAATATGTTTTTTCTGTTAAATGATGAGAATGCTCCTAATTCTGATCAATACTTCCTGAGATTAGAAGTATTGTTCGAGGGGTCGAGACAAATCTCACTGCATCTCACGAAGTGAAGAGGGTAATAGAAATTGCCTAAAAACACTCTATATATTTAATACCCGCCCCCTAATATTTTGGTCGTAATTTCAACTTATTACTATCCTACTCGTAAACTTTTAGCCACGGTGATCATTGGCAAAAATGCCCATTTTGGAGTAACCTTGGCAGCAATGGATATCAAATCGATGAATGGGATTGTTCTACTATTGGACACGGGTTTCCTTTCAGAGTGCAACACACATTTTTATTGCATTATGTCTCTATTTTTGAAGTGAAACTTCTTTAGGCGCATGAGGGTAAAATTTTTACAGATGAAACGTCACGCCGGTTTGCAACGGAAGTGTCGGAAAAAAAAGAGAGAGTGATCGAGACCGATTGAGAGAGAGTAAGACAGGGCGAACGTAGCATGAGCAACTAGCCGTGGAGTGAGAGTATCACGCCTTTTTCCCTTCTTCTTAATCTTGGAAATTTAAAGTTTTAGATTTGTATAAATATACACAAGATTTATAAATTAGTTCGCCAAAGAAGTTTCACTTCTGACATGTGTACTTTGTACGCACGCATGTTTTTTTGTTATATATCTGTCATTGGTGTACAATAGTTTTTGTATAGTATTGTACACATACCTTTGAGATCTTTGAAAAGAACTACTAGTAAAAAGATCTCAACTTTTACAGCCCACTAGTTAAATGCCCACCATACCTTAATGGGTGGTTTCCTGGTAACATTGGCGACGAGGAAGTTCATCGCGATGTCCTCACAGTTGAAGTTGTCGTCCACCCAGTGCCGGATCTCGGCGGGCATCTTGTGCGTGTAGTACCACGACCAGATCTTGTGGTGGAAGGCGGCTCCGGTCAGCACCTGCAATTTAGGAATCGAACCAGGCATTAATATTTATAACTAGTATTACACTACTTTTTTTTGTTTTCGAGGGGGAAACCTTCAAAAGGTACCCGACGCCGTGGGAGCGACGCAGGGTTATGTGGGATTTTTACCGCACTAAAACCCCCCCGGTGGCCGTCCTCGGCGCTGAAAAGGAGGACTCCGGGATCTCGAAACGACTTCAACCGGAATCCTCCGAGCAGTATTACACTACTATTATTATGAAAACATAAAACGGGACTGTTCAGAGTTAAATTTGCTGTTGAGTGTTTTATTTTTAAATAATTAATTCGAATATTTTTTTGGAGTTTGTGTCAAAATAATAACAAAAATATTATAACATTATTGCAATGGTCTATTCACTAGTTTCACATCGCCATCTTTCCCGAGATCGTCTGGCTGGACGGTTCGAGCTCCCACTCTATCCGCCCGCAACCCCGGAAGCCCCATTTTAGTCGTCTCTTCGACAGGCAGGGGATACTGTAGTCCTATTCTGATCCCCGAACTGCAGGGACGAAGATGACCGCCTTATATAAAAATACGAAAGTGAGCCGGCAAACACTTCTACTAAAAACTGCTTCACGATATATATATGTACATGTTGCAGTAGTACTTCTTCGGTTAATCCATGTTAGTTCTACGACACACCTATACAAACCATTTTAGTTACATATAGCAAAATTACTCAGAAACTACATATTACTATGTAGAAGGTACTCACAATATACATATTATAAATTATGAAGAATTTTTGAGATAACTATGAGCTTCTGAATGTATTAACATCGCGATAATATCAGTCTGAAATCGTATACCTCCTCACAAGTACTTATCAACGGCCTACTGGTTAAAATAGAACGTTTACGTGATTCCACCGGCCGTGTCGACGTCACTAACCTACTGAAAGTTTCCTTATTAAATTTGTATTAGAACACGTGTTCTTCATATACTTTAATACTTTATTGTAGTCTTTATCCTTTCAAAAACACTTTCGTCAACCCATTCTTGTCCCACTGCTGGGCACAGATCTTTTCTCAGAATGAGAGAGTTTTAGGGCATAGTCCACCGTACTTGCCCAGCGCGAATTGGTGGACTTCAGACACTTCCGAGAACATTTTTTTGAACTCTCGGGTGTGTAGGTTCCCCACGATGTTTTTCTTCACCGTAAAGCAGTGATAATTAATTTCTAATACGCACATAATTTTGCCTGGTTTGAACCTCGGACCTCCCGATCGAGAGGGCAAGATTCAACCATTAGGCTATCACTGCTCTAAGCTAATTCAAAAATAACAATAAGTTTTATATATTTTTGTATATATTATCATTGTGATATCACTAAATGTAAACAAACCTAATACTGAAACCAAGGTCTTTAATATCAAGCAATGAGCAAATTACTCTTAAACTAACATTAAGATGAACGACGTTGATAAAACCGAGCTAAGGTGGGAACAATTTGCACACTTTGTGCGTTTCATCATCACCTCAATAATCTTAGTTCTCGGAAATAGCAGCGCATCTGTAATTGACTTCAGATACAACCTCTGTTCTATATGTTTTTTTTTTATCTGACTGAAGTAGCACACGAGCATGCAGTCGACCTGATGGTAAGTGGTCACTGCCGCCCATGGATATCTGCAAGCAACTTCAAATAAAACATGGATTCTATCTGAAGTCAATCACAGATGCGTTGCTACTCCCGAGGACTACGATAGTCGCCTCATATAAAAGTGTGCCAGCAACCACACCCCTCCATCGAAACGCAAGAAATGCTTCACGTTGGAAATAGGTGTGGTACTTCCCCGGTCGAACTACACTGGTTCTACCACCTGTAAATGTTACAGGAACATGTCCATAGGCGGCACGGACCACTTACCAAAACCTACGTAGGCTCGACCACAGTCAATGAGCGGCAGAGGTCCTATCATCTACCCTTTATTATCCCACTGCTTTGCAGGGGTCTTCTCTCGGAATGAGAGTTTTTTAGGCCATAGTTCACCGCGCTGGCCAAGTGCGAATTGGTGGACTTCTGACACCTCCAAGTACTTTTTTTTTAAAAAAAGAACTCTCGGGAGGTTTCCCTCTAATCACTAATTCATTGCATTAGTATGCAGTTTACCTATCATTTCTATATATTGGTCGATTTTCCGCAATTCTACCTTTACTTATCGAGTCGATAGTTGATCGAATGAAAAATACGACGATTAGAAACTATGGAAATAATGAAAAATGCCAGACGGAAATTGCCTGAAATTGCTCGCTAATGGATCCATTATTAAAACTGTTCTTCTTTAAACCAGATGCCAAAGTTTTTGATTGTTTATTGATCGCACTAAACATCCGTGTTAAATGGTTGATGTTTATAAAATTTTGTTAAACTTATGTGTTTTCGTAATCAAACATTATTTGAAGAGCTTGTTTTTTGTAAAATACAAACTTTTATTGTTTGTGGTACGTTCTTGACAACACTAACACGCCTAGAAAACTAGAAGTAAATATGTATTTACTTCCGTTGAAAAGTACTTTCAATGAGAGATAGGTATATATTTATAAATAGATAGTATAGATAGATAGGTATATACTCATATTTTACTAACATGAGCAGCATCAGATTTTTTCCGTTTGAATCTGGAGAAAGAGCGATTTTTCTCATCAAAAGGTTATCATGCTAAAGAATAGACATCATCATTTGATTGATTTAACAAAAGACTTCTTTTCAATTTTTGGAGCTAGAGATGTCTAAGGACGAATATGCTCATTTATATTAGATGAGAAACAAAAACAATTGCAACTTTCCCGTCTTTTTATAAACAAAAAACTAATAAAACCATTTTGTGCCGTTAAAAATGTCTACAGAAGACAAAGGCCTATCTTAGGTGAGAAAGGAAAACAAATGCAACTGGCCCTGTTTTTCCACATAAGTTTATTTTTATCTAACTGAAGTACCAAACAAGTATTCAGTCCACCTAATGGTCAGTGGTCACTGCCGCCCATGAACATCTGTAATTAACTTCATACAGAACGTGGGTTCCATCTGAAGTCAATCACAGATGCGTAACTACTCCCGAGGACTATCATGGTCGTCTCATGTGAAATTGTTCCGGCAACCATACCCTTCCATCGAAACGCCAGAAATGCTTCACGCTACAAAAAAGTGTGGTGATGGTACTTCCCCGGGCGAACTACACTGATTCTACCATCTTGAAAGTACAAAGTAATAAACAAGTGTCACTGCGCCCATCTCCTCTCGCCGAACCCATCCGAAAATAGGTCTCAATACATTAGCAATTGAGCGACGCGTCGATTCAAACGTTTGATCGGAAACGAATCGAAGCGACCTTCGATCGTTGGGTACCTACTGTTAAAATTTCCGAAAAATTCTAGACACAAATAGCCTTCCAAGTTTCAACACGCAGACTTCAATCAATTGAACTTCGTGGATATAAACGGTTGACTCTTGGACTAGTTTCGACGAAATTTGAAGGTTGTCGGAGAATTACTACGATTCCAGAAAATAGGAATTATCCACTATTTATCGAATATATTAGCATTGCATAATCCTTCTCTACATCAACTATAACCGTGCGTAATTATATCCTCCTCCGCCTACGGCAAGTATCTTAAAAACGAATCACAAGTTTTTGCTCCACGTATTTATATATAGATTTTATATAGAAAAGTAGTCCTATTCGAAATCTTTATATATGCGCAGTCCTACTTCAGACTAAAGACGAACCTCTCGAATCTCATTGAAATATGCATTTGTATTAAACTCTCATTATTGTCTCTCAGAATGAGAGAGTTTAGGCCATAGTCCACCGCGCATGCCAAGTGCGGATTTGTGGACTACACTGGTGGTTTTAAATACACTTCTCTCAAATACGACAGCAGTACTGCTGCTATAAATCAAAAATATTTATGGTGAGTTATCATCGCAGATGAATGATTAAATTCTTCTTCTTTGAAAGGGATTTTAAAGAACATACCTATTTTAGATTGAAACAGTTCTTACGTTTTATTGGAAGAGTGTCGTCGTCAACCCATTATTGACCAACTGCTAGGCACGGGTCTTCTCTCAGAATGAGAGAGTTTTTTAGGCCATAGACCACCGCGCTGGGTAAGTGCGAATTGGTGGACTTCACACACCTCCGAGAACTTTTCTTTTTAAAGTAATCTAGGGTGTGTATCCTCACGATGTTTTCCTTCACCGAAAATTGGAAGAGTGTAGTCGTTGGCTAACTTATGTACGAGGCGACCATTTCAGTCCTCAGTAGTGACGACGTTTCTGTAGCCTGCAGGTAGAACTTCTGTATATAGTTGCTCATGGATGGCAGTGACCACTTACCATCAGATGGACTGCATGTTCGTTTGCTACATCATTCGCATAAATAAAAAAATAACTAAACATTAGTCGGTACATACAATTGATACTACGTATTTTACTTATATTACACAAGCAAAAGCTCTTGCCGTTACAAGTTTATAGTAATATAATTTATTCCTATTATTAATATGAAAACAATACCACATCGCAAATCCGCAGAATAAAGAGCAAATTATAGTGAACAAAAGCAACAAACGAAAGGGTAGAAAATCAGCCAACAATGAAATTTGAAACTAACTTATGAAATAAGAGATCTCGAATTATTCGGGTCGCGAACAAAAACTTTCTGAATAATTCACTATCTACTTTTATATTCATTTGATCTTTAAGTAGGTATATCCAACTTTTATATTACATTTGTTTACTTGCGAAGTTCGATTATTATTTTATGAGAAGTAGCGCGTTGGTATTTAAAGAATATTGTTTAGAAGAACACAGAATATTAAAATGTTTCCGAATGGCGACCCCATTTAGTTAAGAATAGCACCACCTCTATTCTTCAATACCGTAGTAATGGACTCAGGGACAAAATACACGCTTTCTACACTCATAGCCCCACAGTAGGATTTTCTTCTGTGTCGTGGGTACATGGACACACACAAGACGAATACACACCCAGACCCAAAACAGGAACGCCCTGTAGTTCCGGGATCAGAATAGGGCTACGGCATCCCCTGCCTGTCGTAAGAGGCGACTAAAAGGGGCTTCCGGGGTTGCGAGCGGCTAGAGTGGGAGCTCGAACCGTTCGGTCAGGCAATCCCGGGAAGGACGGCGGTATGTGTGGTCGCATACCGTCGTAAAGACTAGACGGAGCGGTGGGCCCAGCCGCCCATCTGGGAGGAGCCCGATGGGGCAACGCGCTCGGAGGATTCCGGTTGAAGTCGTTTCGAGATCCCGGAGTCCTCCTTTTCAGCGCCGAGGACGGCCACCATTAGTGCAGTAAAAATCCCACATAACCCTGCGTTGCTCCCACGGCGTCGGGTACCTTTTGAAGGTTACCCCCCGAAAACGAAAAAAAAAGACCCAAAACAGGAATCTAAACTCATCATTCAGATATTTGTCTGATTACCGTATTGAATGGGTCTCCGAACTATTGCACGTCAGACCAGTATGGTAACCGCTGCGCCACGCAGGTCGTCAAATCTAGGACATGTGCAGCAGTCTCTTCCTAAATGGCATTAACACCGAGTGCGGCAGCGTTGCCAGTTTTTTTTTATTAAGTCGGGAACTCTTTGGGTGAAAAAAGCGGCACTTCATAGTCAAAAGCGGGACAGCAGTCCTCGCGCTAAGGAGGGCCCTACGCCTCTCCTTGAAGTAGGAGGGCCGGAGGATTTGGAGATCTTTTTTTAGTCGACACACTGCAGATGGACTTAAAGTTGTAGAGGTTTGGCGACCTTTTTTTGGTCGACAAATTTAAGTTCCACTCATATTTGCAATCGGCGACCTGTTTTTTTTTGCAAAAGTCCAGTTTCCGAAAAGCGGGACTGAGCCTGTCCCGCGCGGAACATTTAATTTTGTTGAAAAAATCCGGACGTCTGGCAACCCTGCACTATGTTCACCAACACACATGTCGCGATGACTATTCGCAAATACCCGCATTTAATCTAGGTACCTTTAAACAACGGAACCAAACGTTGACGTGACAGAGTGTAGTAATTGTATTATGACTCCACTTTGTCACTATTACGTACATACATAGTAGTGCTGTAACGAATGTAACAAAGTATTTAAACATTGGGGAACGCGAATATCCCTTTTAAACAATCGCGTCAATCGAATATTGTTTTTTTTTAAGTTTTCGGTATTTCTGTGTGTAGGAGATTTGACGACCTTTTTTTGCAAAGCTCTGCACAATTCTTGCGAACGTGAATATCGAAAACACGCGAATATTCGGGTATGCCAATATTCGTTACATCACTAGTAGGTATATAAATTGTCCCTGTAGCCTCGGGGTCAGAATAGGGCTACGGTATCCCCTGCCTGTCGTAAGAGGCGACTAAAAGGGGGCTTCCGGGGTTGCAGACGTCTAGAGTGGGAGCTCGAACCGTTCGTTCAGGCAATCCCGGGAAGGACGGCGGTATGTGTGGTCGCATACCGTCGTAAAGACTAGACGGAGCGGTGGGCCCAGCCGCCCATCTGGGAGGAGGCCAATGGGGCAGCGCGGTCGGAGGATTCCGGTTGAAGTCGTTTCGAAATCCCGGAGTCCTCTTTTTCAGCGCCGAGGACGGCCACCGGGTGGGTTTTAGTGCGGTAAAAATCCCACATAACCCTGCGTCGCTCCCACGGCGTCGGGTACCTTTTGAAGGTTTCCCCCTCGAAAACAAAAAAAAAGGTATATAAATTGCATTGCAGTGCATTTATCTATACCAGACTATTTATCTGTATATTAAATTTCATTCAGAACCGTTCAATTGCCCTGGTGTACCTAATACGAGGAACAAACACATATCCATAACTAACTTTTATATTTTTAATAGTCACATGTAACATATCAATATAGGGTAGATTTATCTCCACAGAGGCAAATTTAAGAGGATCCATTTGTTGTTATTAGAGCTCCTGATATCGAGTACGTTCTCCACGGTTATCTATGATGGACAATGAGAGAAGCCCAGGGGCTTCTCTCGCGTGGCAGGTAAATACCAACGCCGGTCAAATCTGCCACGCTACGAATGTGGTGATATCAACTAGGTGATCAAAGGCGATTTATTGGTGTTTTTGATCGCTTATATAAAAATCTAATATGGGTGCCTCAAATGGCGCTATCCATAAGTATTGATAAGAGATTTCAGTACCTTATTTCTTTTATTCAAAAGGTGTTTTATTACCTAGGCGATATCACTTAGGTTTACAATGTGGAATACACCGCCAATGTAATGCTTAAGCTCTCTCGTGATCCGACACCGAGCGTCCAGAGTAATTTATTTATTTATTTATTTATTTAACAAAATCCACAGCTATTAAACTAATGTATACAATACTTCCTATGTTAAACTAATTAGCCAATTATGGATTTACATTATACGGACTATAACATTCAATTGCACTGCAACACTAAGTATAATTTGGCCTTTTGTGCGTATAACTAAATATTATAAGGCTATGTGTGTGTATGTGCGTTCGCGCATGCGTGTGTGTGTCACCGTGTGTGTGTGTGTGAGTGTGTGTGCGCGCGCGCGCGTATGTGAATGTGCCAGGATTTTTTTAACATAACATAAGTAATAATGAAGAATAAAATATACCAAAATTTGTTTATTGTTTTTTAAATAATAAATAATGCTTCATTGATCCTAAATTGTAATGACTACCTATTTATTCCTATTAATTTCTTTTATAACCTCATGTTTGAATAATGCTGCGGAGTTTTAGTCGGTTGTAGGAGATATACATACCTGCTCAGCCTTCTGCTCTCTCTGTACCGAAGTGGATCCATAAGAATCCCTTCGCGTTAAAAAAAATGTATAATATATCTGATCCGGTAAAAAAAAACAACAGAATATCTCACCATCGATATCTGGTTGGTCCACTCGCTGTGGTACCGCCACGAGCTGGTCACATTGTCCCACACGTGCAGCCGGGACGGGAACCCCACTATCCGGTCCGGGAACTCGCGCCACACGTCGAAACTGAAACCGGTAACGTTTTATCGTTTATTTGGAAGAAATACATATGGATATGAGCTTAGAAGTACCGAATGAGTCAGTGTTTAATATGAAAAGAAATTAAATAAAATGTCTTTATTTTGCACAGGCTTACGGGGGCACTTACAAATTGTCAGTTACATATATATTTTTTTACACGACCTCAACTGAGAAGATCCGGCAATATCATAGAAAGAAAAAAAAACAACGAAAAAAGACCCTAATCATAAAGTTTCACTCTTTTGGAAAATTTTGACTTAAAAAAAATATTCAATGTTTATAACGAAAGAAAGAAAATCATAATTATATAATACACACCTATTGTAACAAAACAATTGTAACAATGTTATTTACAATAACGACATTTATTAATAGAAAACCATTATGCATTTTTAAGCTATCGCATTGCTTTTATCGCGGGCTTTGAGCACAGCGATCGAATCAAGAAATTCCGTAACGAAAAAACCTAACACCCCCACTCCGCCTACCATGTAGCGCGGCCTAGCGTTAGCTGTATGTGTATGTATATGGTACGACATATGAAGCTCGCACGGATCGAGATGAGCTGCTCGGAAATCAGACGAAAAGTATAGTATCAAAGAAAAAAACTTGTATTAATATCAAAGAAAAAAATACTGCATAAATAAATAATTATAATTGCATATGTTGATAATTTTTTTATAATTTTATCTCTATAGCATTGAAATAGCACTCGAGCATGCAGATCACCTGATGGTACCTTTTTTTTTGTTTTCGAGGGGGATACCTTCCAAAGGTACCCGACGCCGTAGGAGCGACGCAGGGTTATGTGGGATTTTTACTTCACTAAAACCCCCCCGGTGGCCGTCCTCGGCGCTGAAAAAGAGGACTCCGGGATCTAGAAACGACTTCAACCGGAATCCTCCGAGCGCGCTGCCCCATCGGGCTCCTCCCAGATGGGCGGCTGGGCCCACCGCTCCGTCTAGTCTTTACGACGGTATGCGACCACACATACCGCCGTCCTTCCCGGGATTGCCTGACCGAACGGTTCGAGCTCCCACTCTAGCCGTCTGCAACCCCGGAAGCCCCTTTTAGTCGCCTCTTACGACAGGCAGGGGATACCGTAGCCCTATTCTGACCCCGAGGCTACAGGGACACCTGATGGTACCTATGTTCACTGCCGCCCATGAAAATCTGTAACTAAATTCATGCACGAAAAGGTTTCTATCTGAAGTCAATTATAGATGCGTTGGATACAATACTCCCGAGTTCTAAGGACCCTGATATAAAAGTGAGCTGGCAACCAAACTCTTCCATCGAAACGCAACAACTGCTTCACGCTAGAAATAATTGATGCGTACCTTCTACCGAACTTCATTGGTTCTACCAGCTGGCAAAATGTGTTTGTAACATAACATAGAAACACATACAACATTAGTTACTAATAGAATGTCAATTAACACTAAAATAGCCACAGAATCACGTATGCGTCATGTTATCAACAGTCGTGGGGTTTACTCGGTGTCAAGTGGCCGCACTGCAGGGTTATTATAACCTTAACTAATTACTTTGATCGATCACAGACGCGTGGCCACTCACAAGAAAAGGGTTAACATAAGAAGAGGGAGAAACGTGAGATATAAAATAGCTGAAAAAAATTCTGTTCACAAAAATGGAGAAATGTTTAATTTTGTTAAAAATGTATATTTTACTTTGCTTACTGACAATTTTAATTTTTTAGTATTTATTTTATTTCTGTTGGTTTTGCATATTCAATTCACGTATGAAATGAAATTGTAAATGAATCATAACCAAATATTCAGCGTCATAAACGGCTTCAAAAAACAGAACATCGTTATTTAACTTTAATTTACATAGTCATAATGATATCATATGGTTATACATGTTTTATTAACAATAAGTCTCGTAATACGTATGTTAAACTTATTCATACACACACACACACAACAAGCATTACATATACAAGTTCTCATAAAATGCACGTGCACAAACAGTTGTAATATTATATACTTGTGAAATACTGGTAAATGGTAATGATTATGTATCATGTTTTATCTATATTATATAATTATGTAAACCCCGCGGAAGAGCAGAGCCTCTTAACACAGGCATATTTTGCTTAAAAGGAGGCTCTGTCAACCTATATTATAATGAACCTAAACTGAAAAGCAATAAAGTATTTCTATTTCTATTCATGTAGGTTGAATATATGTTCGTTTTTCTATGTAATATATATGATCATGAAAAAGTTCACTAATGTGTTACAAACCAACAAGTAGCTTGCCTGGGGACACTACTGTTAAACTCGTGACTACATTAGTTATAAACATCAATAAGAATCTATATAATGATTGTATTTAAATTGATCGTGCTATGTTATTATAAATGTCATAAATCAATAGAAGTCACATCATAAATAAATGGTTATATAAATAAATATTATAAATGCATATATTTAATTTTATATAATGTAATAGATTAATAGTAATGTTTTTGTCTCAGTGACGGTTTCCTTAACGCCTGCCATTTTTAGTATAAAAGGGAGGGTATTATCGTAATATGGATCATTCCAATAATTCGCAAGTGTAAGACGTTACTCTGTCCGAATGTATTCTGAAATTGTATACGTGTAAAATCGTGAGAATATAACAATGTTGTACATAATGTGTCGTTTACTTTGGCCATCCAATTCTACTTCTGTAACAAATGGCATTATTACGAGCCGTAAGATTGAAAGATGGTCTTTCAATCGATGGTCAAGATTCGAATTGCGGAAATGCGTATTAGAAATTTGCCATCAATGTTTTACGGCGAAGGAAAACATCGTGAGGAAACCTACATAACTAAGACTTCTCTAAGAGAAAACAATCTCAAAGGTGTAAGTCTACCAAATCACACATAGTGCGGTGAACTGAGGATTACATTCTTAGAGTAGGTATACCAGTTCCCAGTAGTGAGACAATAATGTGTTGACGATATAACTTTACGATTTCTTTGGGTACAACCCATTATTGTCCTACTGCTGGGCATGGTCTTTTCTCAGAGTGAGAGTTTCAGGCCATAGTCCACCGCGCTGGCTAAGTGCGAATTGGTGGACTTCACACACGTCCAAGAACCTTTTTTTCTAAGAACTCTCGAGTGTGTAGGTTTCCTCACGATGTTTTCCTTCACCGAAAAGCAGTGATAATTAATTTCTAATACGCACATAAATAAGTGGTGCCTGGGTTTGAACCTCGGACCTCCCGATTGAGAGAGCAAGCTTCAACCATTAGGCTATCACTGCTCTATTATTTATGATTTCTTTATATTATTATTAATACAATCTTTGTAATAAAATTGTAATTGATACGAAGTCACGTGTGATCCTACTTCGTTTAATCGTAGTGCATGCACCATATATACAGCCTTAAACAAAACCTTGTACCGTAATCCATTTAAGTACGACACGACATTCCCGTTGCATGCTCTCCGACTATAAATACGATTTATAATGGATCAGTGTAACAGCCATGAAATTTTATTACTCAATGATAAAAAAAAACAATTTAATATTAGGAAACCTAAACGGGCACGTTGTTTATTTAATGGTAGCTTATAGCTACTAATCAGTGATAGCCTAATGGTTGAAACTTGCCCTCTCAATCGGGAGGTCCGAGGTTCGAACCCAGGCACGCACCACTGATTTATGTGAGTCGTCGGCAACCCATTATTGTCCCACTGCTGGACACAGGTCTTCTCTCAGAATGAGAGAGTTATAGGCCATAGTCCACCGCGCTGGCCAAGTGCGAATTGGTGGACGCCGGCACACTTTTATATATGAGGCGACCATCATAGTCCTCGAGAGTAGCAACGCATCTGTGATTGACTTCAGATAGAAACCATTTATGTGAGTATTAGAAATAAATTATCACTGCTTTTCGGTGAAGGAAAACATCGTGAGGAAACCTACACACCCGAGAGTTCTTTAAAAAATATTTTTTTAAAATAATTCATGAATTATTTAAAAAAAATATTAGGCATCTCATATTCCTTCTACATAAACTATAACCGTGCTAAAATTAATACTCCTCCGCCCGCTTCAAATTTCTTAAAAACGGATCGCCAAGTTTTTGCTTCACGTATATAGATTTTGTTAAGATAATATATTAAAAGACATTTAACCGCAGTGTAGTTCTTGGCTTTTTTTATTAGCTTTTTATTAGCTTTACCTGTATGTTTGTTTGTATGTTTGTAACCGACTTCTTTGGGCGCGATTTTGACCCACTTTAAACGGCCAGATTTCGTTCAAACTTTGTAGATTTATTGAGGACCGATGACAATACACTAATTTGATAAAATTATTCCATTATTCCATTATTAAAATTATTCCCACGCTTTTTTTAAATATTTTTTTTTTATTCACACTATTATTAATTTATATTCATTGAAATTTTTAACACTATTTTCTTAATTTAAATTTATTTTCTATTTTTTAGTTCGGTTTTCTATAAAAAGCGTGTTTTTTTAGTTTTTTTTAACTATTATTTATTTGGATGAAACAAGACGTTAAGAACACTTCGATAGTGTGATTCATAATGCAGGGGCGTCATGATGATTTGTAGGCGGTTGTCACAGTAGCATGATGCCGTCCGTTGCATTGTGCAAGTTCTATACATCCATCCATCAGCCCTTTCAGGTCCACTGCTAGACATATGCCTCCCCAAAATGACGCCAGTCCAACCGGTCCTGTGCCTTCTGAATCCAACGGTCTCGCGCTGTTTTCTTCAGGTCATCGGTCCACCTGGTGCGGGGGCGACCTGGGCTCTTTTTGCCTAAACGTGGTCGCCACTCGAGGACTTAACTTCCCCATCGGTTATCGGTCCTATAAGCGATGTGGCCGGCCCATTGCCACTTCAGCTTACTAATTTTGGGAGCTATGTCGGTAAGCTTTGTTCGTCTACAGATTCCATCGTTGCGAATCATGTCTCGTAGCGAACTATATATATAAAAGCGAAAGGATGCACATCCATAGTTGGGTTTGATGAGTAGATTTTAAAAGGCTGATGAAAATGGATCCATGATTGGTCCACACACATGGACATAGGCATCCTACTGGTGACTTTCAGCCGATCCTGTATCTTCTGTATCCAGCGGAATCTGTCTTCAAGTCGTCGGTCGGTCTTCTCGGGGGCAACCCGAGTTTGTTTTCATATAACTTGTAGGCGGTTGGAATTTTAAAATTTTGAAGTTATACTTCTTTAAGATTCGAAATTTTAAGATTCGTTACACAAGTGACAGTATTAAGTTAAATTCAGAATGAGAATAAAGATGAAAATACTATGCAATCGCTTTATCGCGGCAGTCCCCGAGTGCCGCATGTGTTTTTTTGAAGTTATACATGTCTAGGCGCGTTATGAAAAAATGATGAGAATAAGGCGAAAGATATTTATTTTTAAAGATTTTTATCTTATTACGCCATAGACATATAACTTTTAACGCTTGTACAAAAGTACACACACACTTTTTATAACTAAATAAAGATAGTGTATAACATTAAAATCATTTTTCGTACTTTAATTTCCACTCATTTACCCCAAAATTAATTAAAAGGGTTATGGAGTACCTTATAATATAGCTGATTATAATATTATGTCGAGATAAAATGATCGCGCAGCGAAGCTCACCAAGTACTATAGCAAGTTAATTGTGTAGGAACCTGGGAAAGAATGGGGCAACCCACTTTCCGAAGGTGTCTTAAGAGGCCGGGTACTTAAGGGCTCGCTATATATTTTATATTAATAACCAGCGACGTTGTTCGCGTGTTTTTTAAAGCGGATATACTTGTTTAGAAGTTACTATAACGTTTTTTTGTTTGATAGTGACTGTGCCCACTCGGTAAACTTTATGGAAATAATAATGATTTTTAGAATGGATCTGATAAGTTGACAACCCCCGTGGCGGCGTGGTCGCCGTACCGGTCTGACACGCAATGGGTTCCCGGTTTGATCCCCGGCCAGGTTGATTCCTAATTTCTAAACTTATGTTCTGGGTCTGCTTGTTCTTGTTGTCTATGTATTTGTTCATGGCACTCACGACAAAGGAAAAATCTTAGTGTGGGGGCTATGAGTGTAGAAAGTGTTGTATGTTTCAACTTAGTCGTCTGTGTTTATAGTTCTGTATTTATCTTACGTTCTATGCGGTGTCGGAGTGGCCTATAAACATTGGAACGATAATAAATTCAAATTATATAGTCAAATCCTAAAATACCACAAATTTTAAATTAAGTTAAATGGAAACAAATTATTCCCGTAAAAACTACAAGACGAGATTTTATTGAGACACAAGTAATATATGTAACCCATTATTGTCCCACTGCTAGGCACAGGTCTTCTGTCGGAACGAGAGAATTTTAGACCATAGTCCACCGCACCAGCCAAGTGCGAATTGGTGGACTTTACACAATTCCGAGAACTATTTTTTAAAGAACTCTCGGATGTGTAGGTTTCCTCACGATGTTTTCCTTCACCGAAAAGCAGTGATAATTGATTTCTAATACTCACATAAATCAGTGGTGCGTGCCTGGGTTCGAACCTCGGACCTCCCGATTGAGAGGGCAAGATTCAACCATTAGGCTATCAGTGCTCTATTAATTATGATTTCTTTATATTATTTTATTCGTTTTTAAGAAATTTGAAGCGGGCCGAGGAGTATTAATTTTAGCACGGTTATAGTTTATGTAGAAGGAATATGAGATGCTAAAATTTTTTTTTAATAATTCAATGAATTATTTAAAAAAAATATTAGCATCTCAAGATAGCAGTAAAATCATAAAATCAACATCAAGTTATTTATTATAAATAATTCATAAAATCAACTAAAACACATTACACACACCGCCATGACACACAAACACATACATAATAAACGAAATAGAACTTTCGTTGTCTTGCTATGAAAATAAATTACGTGAAAAATGTCAGGTGAAAATATTATTGTTTGTCGCAAAATATTATCTCGTTATTGCTTTTAAATACACTTAGTCAATTAAATCTCTTTTCATCGGGTACATTCAAAATACCTCGAAAATTAATACAGTATAATTGAATTTCAGAAATATTCATACTACGTTGGACACTATTAAGTTTAGTTTTTGTGTTAAATTACGGTCGAATTTCAACCGTTGCGATGGGTGACTACTTTATTTAAAAACATAAAACCTTTTTAATTTTATTAGTATCGTTTATTTTTTTCATAGCCCTCCTGTTAAATTATCATTATTGTGTTATGTGTTATACGTGAAGCAAAAACTTGTGACGCATTATTAAGTAAAATGCCGCAGACGGATAAGTATGAAACTTTGCACGGTTATAGTGGACGTAGAGAAGAAGTGCAGAATGTTAATATATTTTTCAAATAATGCATATCATACATAAAATCAACTAAAAACACATTACACACATTACCGTGCAATTGTCACAAACCCATACATAGTAAACGAAATATAACATTCAATGTCTTAATATGAAAACATATAACGTCAAAAATGTCAGATGTCTTTGTCAAAATACCGCTATTGCTTTTAAATGCGGCTTAGATGATTGAACCTCTTTTTATATTTAACGAGCGCGTTCAAAATTACTTGAAAATTATTACATTTTATTTGAATCTAGTTTTCATTATTGTGTTATTTATGCAAAACACCGATACACACAATTTCCGAACAGAGACTATCCCCTTCGGCCACTCCCAGGCATGATCACCTATCCTCACAGGAGATCTAACTTCGTCACTTTTTTTACTATCTCCGGAGTAGGAGCGTCGAGCCGATTGATTCACAGCCAGCGAGTGCGCTGGTGTGTGACCACACGAGCAAAGCAACCGTTCGTCCATGCCTCGTTGCTTGATTTTTTATCGCTATGTGTATAAGACTGCTGTCTCACTACCCGACTTAAGATACTGCGCGATAAACAGAACCACAAAATATGACTTGTTCAGTCGGATTTATAGATATATACTATATAGATATATACTACTGGAGCTAACTTTCATTACCATGTAAAAATAACATGATTGTAATTATATAAAAAAAGGATATAAATAAGAAAAAAGACAAACCCGCTTAGTTTCTTGAGGTCTCAGTTGAGGTTGTATTCCGATCCGGTGGTAGTGTAAGAGAAAAAAATGTAACTGATAATTTGTAAGTGCCCCCGTAGGCCTATACAAAATAAAGACATTTCATTTCATTTCATAGTTGACCCGGCGGACTTCGATTCGCTTAAAAGTCAAAAATCTAAAATTATCAGTGTTTCTCTACTATATTATACATGTATTGTATTATACAAACATTTCTCTAGAATGTCGCTGTCTATTTAAAAAACTGAATTAAAATCCGTAGCGTAGTTTCAAAGATCTAAGCATACAAAAGGACAGACAGCGAGACGCGACTTCGTTTTATACTATGTAGTGATTAGGTTTTTGAATTTTTCTACCGACATTCATCTTGACAGGTGGTATACCACCGGTGCCGGTGGTACATCTATTTCTAACGTGAAGCAGTTTTTGCGTTTCGCTGGAAGAGTGTGGTTGCCGGCACACCTATATATGGGGCGATCATCTCAGTCCTCGGGAGTAGCGACACATCTGTGATCGAATTCACTAGGACTTCTGTTGTATGCGAAGTTGCTTACTGATGGCCATGGACGGTAGTAGTAGCACTTGCCATAACATAAAACGCTTTCTACACTCATTGCCCCACACTAGGATTTTTTCCTGTGTCGTGGGTACCATGGACTCATCAACCCATTATTGTTCCACTGCTGGGCACGGGTCTTCTCTCAGAATGAGAGAGTTATAGGCCATAGTCCACCGCGCTGGCCTAGTGCGAATTGGTGGACCATGGACACACACAAGACGAATACACAAACACCCAGACCCAGAACATGAATCTAAACTCATCATTCAGATACCTGTCTGGCCGGGAATCGAACCAGGGACCCATTGCGCGTCAGACCGGTATGGTAACCACTCCGCCACGCGGGTCGTCATAACATGCTCGTTTGCTTTATAAAGTGATAAAAAATCTTTATCATCAATTTATTTTGCCTTTTCCGGGTAAATACCTACTCACAGTATGAGAGTGCTCAGCGTCATATTTCACCATTTGTCCAACTTGACCCAATAAATTGCCTTTAATATCAACTGCAAAAGTCCAGCATGACCAATAATATTGCTGATAACCGATATCCGCATTACACATATTTGCAAATAAAAATTGGAAGACTAAAAATATGTAATAATAGAAGTTTGTATATTTTTTACAATTTTCTGTTTGAATCCAAGGTACTTCACTATCACCATCAGTACATATTATAAAACAAAGTCACTTCCCGCTGTCTGTCCCTATGTATGCTTAGATCTTTAAAACTGCGCTACGGATTTTGATGCAGTTTTTTTAATAGATGGAGTGATTCAAGAGGAAGGTTTTTGTATATAACTCATGTATAATATAGTGGAGAAACACTGATAATTTTAGATTTTGACTTTTAAGCGGAGCAATGTTCGCCGGGTCCACTAGTATTTATTAAAATATTTAAACTCAGTTATGATATATAACATATATCGGTAACGTTTTATTTTTATTTCATTATTTCATTCTATCCAATATCTAAAGCTATCTAATATTAAATAGCATAATATATATTTTTTTAAAGCAAATAAATGAATATGAATATATGAATATTTAACCCAATCTTAAATGACTTCTACATTAATATACATAGTTATAATAATCTGTAATAGTAATTGACATACATTATTATTATTAATTTTGACATTTATGCTATATTTATTAATTTGTAAATCCATTTGTTATTTAGTTCTTAATATATTATTGTGACATTTTAATATCGTACGCCCGTAGGGCATAAACAGAGAAATATTTGATATTACAACACCTAGCCTGTACCTGTTTAAATGCAATAAAGAATTACTGAAAGATTTTTCGTTACCACCACCGCCACACCATTTCTAGGGTGTAACAGTTCTTGCGTTTCGAAATATGTGTGTGTCTATCTTAGTTTTCGGGAGAAACAACATATTCGCAATTGACTTCCGATTAAACCTATTATTGACAGGTGGTATAACCAGAGTAGTTCGACCGGTGAAGTACCACCGCCACACCTATTTCTAGCGTGAAGCATTTCTTGCGTTTCGATGGAAGGGTGTGGTTGCCGGCATACTCTTATATAAGTCGACCATCATAGTCCTCGTGGCAACGCATCTGTGATTGACTTCAGATAAAACCCATGACCCATATCAAGTTGCTTACAGATGTCCATGGGCGGCAGTGACCACTTACCACCAGGCAGAATGTATGCTCGTTTGCTAATTCAATCAGATAAAAAAACCTTTATTCTGTATGAAGTCATTTACAGATGTCCATAAGCGTCAGTTACCACTTATCATCAGATGGACTGCATGCTGTTTTGTGACATCAATCTAATAAAAAAAACGCTCAGCCATATTACATAATTCTTCGCACTAAGTGTAGTAATTTAATATACCTATCGTCCATGAGATGCGCACTCAAAATCTAGGCCGGTGGCTTCTTTAGGATCCTACAGGTGTGAAGGGTGAAAAAATGAATATAAAACGTGTAAGTAAGACGTTTTTCGCAAATCTTTGAGAAATACTCTTCTTTGAGAAAAAATACTATACGTTGGTTACTGTGATTTGATTACCATCTCCATCTTTGTATACATAAGCTAATACATAACAGTTCTTAAAACCCCCTTTTCAGCCCATAGGGGGCATATAACAGACGAAGGCTTTAAGGCCTCAGAGGCCAAAGCCAACATCTGGTAGTGTGTAGTGGGTAGGCACGTAGGTTCTATCGTGAGTCCCGCATAACCAATGCGGACGGCCGTATTGGTATGCATGAGCATTCACCACCACCCTCCCCGCATGAGGGTAGCCCTTTCCTCTTTGTCTGGGCGCAAAAAAAAAAAGGTCATAACATTTTCATTTGTTAGGCCACCCGTGAGTCAATTGATTTTATTTACCAAACTGCGTTAAAAGGGGATACTGGATGTATGTTTGAATATTTGAATTTATGTATGACTATGTCCTTTGGCACGCGCTACAGCCCACATGGCTTGTCAGATTGACATATGACATATTATTGGAATCGAGCCTTTTTTTATCCAGTCGAAGCAGCAAACGAGCATGCAGTCCACATGATAGTAAGTGGTCACTGCCGCCCATGGATATCTGTAAACAATTTCATATAGAACATGAGTTCTATCAGAAGTCCATCACGGATGCGTTGCTACTTCCGAGGGCTAAGATGGTTGTTACACAAAAGTGTGCCGGCAACCACACCTTTCCACCGAAACGCAAAAATGCTTCCCGAAATAGGTGTGGCGGTGGTACTTCCCGATCGAACTACACTGGTACGACCTTTAAACGACGTACGACCAGTTATCAGAGTGGCATAACCTATACATAATTATATATTTTTCAAAATATGGCGCCTGCTAACAGAGATCGTGCATTATAAATGACCAAAACTTTTCAGTAGCTTTTCCTCTTTATTTGTTAACCTTTTTTTTGTAAGTAGTGACGAGCTCTTTATCGATAAATATTGAAATATACTATGATTATGGTCGAATATCGGCAACCATGCGTAAACTAGTTCAGAAAAACATATAATACATACCACAAGACCATTAAAATACTAATCACTCGCCAAGTGCTATACAATAGCCAGTCTTATCGCTGTGGAAGCAATTTCTTCTAAACAACCTAGGGCACCTATACCCAACCTGCGGCCCGCCGGGCCATTTCATTGGCCCAACTGAATTTAATATTAGATTTGGTAACCTTTTTTGTTCGATAATTCAGAGTAAGTAGGGTTGTGCGGCATAAATCCCCACGCTACGCCATTGCTCGCGGCCCGGGATAACCGAGATCACTAAGCTAAAACATGTTTGTGGAAACGTATAATAAAAAAGTTGAGTAACGCTGACCTAGAGTATACGGCCCAAGTGGTAATAAAAATAAAAGAGGCTGAGGTCTGTAAATGTACAATGAAATAAAATATTACTATATATAAAAACAATGGAATTGTACTAGTGGATTAGGCTCGTACAGAATTATCTGTATTCATTAGTGGGTAGGCAGTTTTATAGGATGGAAGAACCAAACGAATTACTGTAGTTTTTGGACATCTGTAATCCAGCCACATAGAGTAGGCTTCTACTTGACGTCGAGTATAAGTTTATTGCTTTCTATAAGGACTAACATGGAATGATTTTTTTTTAATATGGGAGTAAAAACTAGCTTGCAGTCCACCTGAAACAGTTCTACCAGCTTCACACTAGTACTACTCTACCTAACCACACCGTCTGAATCAAAACACCTAACATTGCAAGGCGTATAGTTCCGCGTTTCGCTGACAGGATGTACATGTCGCATGATTTACATATGAGACGATAATCTTAGTCCTAAATAATTGTAAAGCATCTGAGATCTATTTCTGATACCCCTTTTCTACATTTAAGAGTTACAGATGTCCGTAGGCGGCAACAACTTAGAAAACACTAGTTGAATCCCGAAGATTCGCCTGCGTGAACAAAAATCGATTGTCCCGTGGGAATGAGATATTGTCCCGCAGTAAAAAGTAGCCTATATGTTAATCCAGAGTATTAGCTAACTCCCTACCAAATTTTATGAAAATCGGTCGAGCCGTTTAGACGTGAAAAAGTAACAAACATACACGCAAACTTTCGTTTGTATAATATTAGTATGATAGTATGATTAATATGATATTGCTTTAATTATTTATTTAAAATTAAATTTATTAATTCTAAATTAAACATAATTTTATTCAAAAAGAAACTTGGTGACAAAAACAAGAAAGTCTGGGGGCACGGTAGTGCCCCCGCCAAGACGAGCCAAGCGAAGCGCAAGCGCAAGGGCACTACCTACCTTTTCTCGAAGCGCTTCGTCGTATTTTTGAACCTTCATAACTTGAGTTTGGTTGGGTTATACCAGACAAAATTTTCAGGATATAATGTCAGTGGTAGACTTAATAAACCTCTAAAGTTTCAATTGCATAGCTCTTATACTTTAGATTTTATTTTATTGATATCTAAAATACCCCGATTTCGTCACTCACTCACTGATGATCAACAAAATTCTTAAGGTACTTCCTGAAGTCCTAGAAAACTGAAATTTGGTATGTAAGCTAGTATTAGTACCCAAACAACAAAAAAATCCTAAAACTTGGAACTTTTACCCCCCAACCCCTTAAACTAGGGGGTGAAAGTTTGTTCGAGACTTCCGCAACTTTTGACGCTAGAGGTCTGAATGCGGCCGCGGAGGGGTAAAAATCTGAAATAGGGAAACTTAATTCCCTATTTCCTGCTTGAGATCTGAAAATTATACACAAGTACATAGAACACAAACTTTTCATCAAATCAAAACATTATCCTACCCATAAGTACTTAGATATGAATAATATTACTACACTTCACTTCGGTAAGTGTTTATTAATCAACCTATACTTTTGAACATAAGCATCGTAAGTATAGTATGCGCCAACGCCCGCCGCCTGCCCCCTCGTCCCCGCGCAGTAGCTAAAAATAATCGGGTCATCCACATTCTCTTGTGGGCAGGCTTATGTAGCTCTCTCTAGAGTGACTAGTTTACAAGGTGTTCACCTTATAAATATAGACTTCAGTAGTATTAAGGCACAACAGACTGCGATAGTCGAATATAATCGTCTAAGATCCAAGTATCACCCTGAACTATCGCATATTGTAAATAGTAAGCCAACGAAAAATAAAGGCAAAGATAGAGAATGGGCTAGAAAAAAAGGCATCTCAGATGCACAAGAAATATACCCCAAAAAAAGAAAGAAAAAATGAGCGACAAAAAAATACTTGTATTTGTCGCTCATTTTATCTTTCTATCATAAGCAACCTACAAAAAGAAATGAAATCCCACAAAAACATTTCATGTTAAATGTTGCCAAGACGAGACCATATAGCTCGCACTGTCAAAAAGTAATCAGATCCCGTGTAGAGCCAAGTTTCTAACCCTACATGCCCAGACCTAAATCGATAAGCCCTAATTTCACACTCAAGTTACGGGGAAATTCTACAGCCATAGCTCGTACTGCGTTGTTCGTAGCGCGTAGCAGAGTTTTTACGCTATAATCTCGTAGGCGTGCAAACCTTGGACGTAACTGGCGAGATGGCCGCACGGAAAGAGTTTAGAAGATTGAATAGATTTTTAAGCTCAAGCCCATATGACGAATAGCAAAAAGTCCGTGCGGCCGACTCGCCAGTTACGTCCAAGGTTTGCACGCCTACGAGATTATAGCGTAAAAACTCTGCTACGCGCTACGAACAACGCAGTACGAGCTATGGCTGTAGAATTTCCCCGTAACTTGAGTGTGAAATTAGGGCTTATCGATTTAGGTCTGGGCATGTAGGGTTAGAAACTTGGCTCTACACGGGATCTGATTACTTTTTGACAGTGCGAGCTATATGGTCTCGTCTTGGCAACATTTAACATGAAATGTTTTTGTGGGATTTGTTTTTCAGGAAACTTAATAAACTCGCACTAATTCCGTAGCTATAGTATGTGATAAAAAAATGTTCGGTAGCTCATCCAACGTACCGAGTCACTAACCTCCCCTTGTTTACAAACAGTCGGGACGAGACAAGGGGCCCATCCTCCCCTGAAGCCTACACGGACGCTCTTTACAACTTTACTTAAAAATGTCCTTTTAAGCTATGAATGTAGAGGTAAGCGGTTGACATAAGGTAGCCAGGCGTTCTCGTAAATTCGGGAGTGTCCCAAAATGTGTAATCCGGGATTCAGGAAATGCTATAATTAAATTTGTTTTTGTCTAATGAATTCATGTTTATTGGTTATCAATTTAAATGTTATCTTTTTTAATATAGAGATTGTGTCTCTATATTAATAAAAGATAACATCTGAGAACCACTAAGCTAGAGAAGCCATGTTCTCACCCAGATATAGACTTGTTCTTTTTAATATTAATTTTATAATTCAAAATATAATTTGGAAAAAAACAATATTAGTCTCTGTAAAAATGAAACTGAAATTTGATTTCCACCAAATAGACTTAAAAATATACAGACATAAAAATATAGGCATCTCTTCTTAAAACGAAGTATAAAGTTTTAAAAAATTGGTTATAAAAACTAGGTAGCTCATTACCATACAGGCAGGGGAAAAACACTCGCTCATCATAAAACATCCACGCGTACTGATAAAATTATTCTAAAGTTTTAACTAGATGGCGTTATACTCAATAAAAAACGTAACGAGGTCATTTATCAGTAGATTTTACTCCTCACATTTTTTCTCATAACGGGCCCTTATATATGCAAATCGATTTTTAAAGAGTAAACTCCAAAAAATCATCGCCTACGTAGCATCGCTGTGTATCTAGCCGCAGGCTATAGGGAGATGCGATTTCATTGAGAGTGACAGGTAAAAGCAAGCGTGGAGGATAGCCGTGACTGAGCGGCGTAATTTTCACTTTTTATCACTTTTTCACGCTAATATACGTGTACTAACACTTCCACTTTGTAGTGCATATATCAGATGCGAAACGCTTGACATTTGAGTTGTATCTTTATATTATATCTTTAGTTTCTATTTTCTAGTTTAATTGTATGTAGATATTTTGAGATATTTTATACATGTACAATATTTAGGGTATTTTATATACGATCCCAGAATAGTGTAATTCACGTAACGTTGTAACCTTTGGATCCAATTAGGAAGAGGAGTTCTGTGCAAACGTCTAACAATTGCTCTTTTTTATAAAATTTAGACAGTAAATGCACCTGCAGTTATGATGGTTAGTAATCACCGCAGATCATGAAAATTAGTAAATAACCCCAAAATCACGAATCAGTATTTTTCAACCGGTACCGCTACACAAATTCTTCACTTCAGAGTTTCGTTGGAAAAGTGTGCAGTGTAGATTACATATTAGGCGAAAATCTTAGTCCTCAGGAAATTTATCCGTGATCTCTTTTAAGTGGAATCCGTGTACCATAAGAGGCTCGTTACCCATTCTCATGGTCAACAGTGACCAATTACCATCGGTTGGACATTGTCCTTTACTACTTCAATTTTTAAAAAAGCTTCGCTCATATGACGATGAACATACGACTCTACATATTACCGTCAAAATGAAATGATTAGATTTCACAAGATACCAACTACCCGATAAGAGCCGGGTCACGAGTATCAAAAAGTGAAATTGAATCTTCTGATGCATATTTAAGATACAATTCCGTGTAGCAATGAATACCAAAAGCAAAAATTAAACGTACGCCAATGTGATCTCTTTGTAATTAGGTTAAGAGTCAATTTGCCAAATGTATCACAGGTGTGACATGAAATATTTTTCTTATCTGTATGGGTATGCAAATCTTGGAATGAACGATGTGTTGGAATGAACGACTCATATATGGGGTGATCATCTTGGTCCTCGGGAGTAGCGTTTTAGATTGATTACTGTTAGCCGCATTGGCTAGCAGCTATCACGCAAAGCACGCTTGGTTAGTACTTAAAAAAATGCCTACTTTGATGGATCTTTAAAGCTTTGACACAAGATTGAATAGGCCGCTATACTAATAAACTTCGTCTCAAAGACGTATACGATCCAGTGGGAGGCTCTGTGGCCAAACGAGAACACAGGCTAACAGAAAATACAGCGGATTTATGTTAAGAACTAAGAAAAAGGAACCTTAGTCTATCCAGAACTAAGGAGCAGTGGTAGAGCATTGGGTTTGATAGTGAAGATACCAATTTCACACCAATTTTTTTTGCAAAGAAGATCTTATTTACAGGAAAGGATTTTTAGGAGACATAATAGTGTATGTTGGTCTATAACCTGAATTAACACAGGATATTGTTTTTGAGGACTTATCAGCGTGGTAATAGAATCTGAACCGAGTGGAAACAGCGGGAATAAGCTGTGAGCTGGAGTGATATTAAAAAAATCACCGAATCGGCGTTCAAAATTAGCAAAATTACAAGTGGACATATAGAGCGTTTCTTAAAAAAAATCTTTTTTATTAAGATATTTAAAAAATAACCAAATCGGCGTTTAAAATTAGCGACATTTATGTCCGGCACTTAGTGTTTTACATTCCGAGCCAGACAGTTTATCTCCACACGCTGAGATAAGACAGTAAATCTTATTTTAACGACGATAAGGCATATTGTGTACGTCCACGTATTTAACTAGATTTAAACAGCGGGATGCAACTATGCTAACAATGCGAATCTCTGTATTGTCTGCGTCCCTTTTACGGTTTGTTTACAATTAGTCACGGAACTAATTTGTACTCGCTTAGTATGGTATTTGGAATAGTTGCAACTATGATACAGTATACGTTAAAACGACTGCCAGGGTACATATTTAGGATGAACAAACAATAAAACCGGCTAAGTGCGAGTCTAACGCACGAAGGGTTCCGTAATATTTTCTATAAAATACGACAAAAATTTTGTTGTGAGGCAGCCCTTAAATAGGCTGTCAGTCTGTTTTAAAATGTACTAGGTGACTCGGCGAACTTCGTTCATACCTCTTGAATCACTATATCTATTAAAAAAAGTGCATTCAAATCCGTAGCATAGTTTTAAACATCTAGGCATGCATATAGACATTATAGACAGACAGCGGAAGACGACATTGTTTTATACTATGTTGTGATTGTTAGAGCGGCAACAGAAATACATAATTCGTGAAAATTTCAACTGTTTATCATGAGATACGGCCTGGTGACAGGCAGACGGACAGTGGAGTCTCATCAAGAGTCCCGTTTTAACTTTTGCGTGCGGAACCCTAAAAATGAAGAACGACGTTCATAAAGCTGAGCTATGTTTGAGACAATTTTTGCAATATGTGTATTTCATTGAGACGTGTTATGCCATAGTGGTGGTAATAAGGTGGTAAAACGCATGTGGTCCGACCGGAGTGGTACTACCACCTATACAGCGTGAATTTCGTTGGAAGGGTATGATTGCTGGTTCAATGTCATATGCGGTGACGAAGCATTTGTAATTGACTTCAGAATGTCCATGGGCGGCAAAGAGAATTTGTTTAAAATTGGACTGCACGTCCACCGGTATCATTTACTTTAAATGGATTAATTTTGGATCGTGCAAAACAGCGATATGTTTCATCGCGATACGAAGAGAGAATACTCAAAAATGTATTACATCGGACCCTGCGTATCTTTTTTTTACCTGATTCAAGTAGCAAACGAGCATGGTCTCCACCTGATGGTAAGTGGTCACTGTCGCCAATGACCACCTGTAAGCAACTTCATATATAACATAGGTTCTATCTGAAGTCAATCACAGATGCGGAGCTACTTCCGAGGACTATGGTCGCCTCATATAAAAGTGTGCTGGCAACCACAAAATCTATGTACAGATTGATATTTTCTATTTTGGAAGGATTTATTTAGTAAAGTAAGGGATACACACTAATCCGCTTCCAATTTAGTTGTTAGGGTAGCAACGCGGTTGCGCGCAAAGATGGAATTAATCTTATATGTGTTAGAATTAGTCAGAAGGGGTCTTTTAAAATAATAAACCGTTTCACTTTTAAACACTGTATTACACTCTGTATCACACTCGGTATGCGTCCGTTCACTATCGCCGTCCGTGCTCGAATGACCGCCGCTACTCCCGGCCGTCCGATATCGAGTCGGTTCCGATTGCATTTCTCGATTACAATATTTATTATAGACTTTTGAAGGTAGTACAACAATAATGTTCTAATTTATGAAATTAAATATAATAGTGTTATATTAAAAGTTATATGGTACATATGTTGACTAAATTTGATAGCGTAATTTCCGAATTATTTTCTGAAAATACTAATTTGCTAACATATGGGGTTGATTGCAATTTCCATAACAGTAGGCGCTACTACCAGATGGACTGCATGACTTGTTTCTTGTTTTTGCCCGTGGACATATAAAAACATATAGAACAGAGGTTTTATCTGTCAATCATAGATGCGTTGCGGCTCCGAGGACTACGGTGGTCGCCTCATATGAAAGTGCACCGGCAACTACACCTTTCCAGCGGAAGACAGAGATAGCGGGGGACCTCCCCGGTCGAGTCATGGCTGTACTTGTACATGTTGAATAAGATTTTCTTATTCAGATTGGGTTTTGGGGTCAGATTAACATTCGGTGACTAATTCTAAATTATAAAAAAACTCAAAAAATTATATAATGTTTATGGTCGAGTTCCACAAAGCATTAACCAGTACATTCAGTTTGATTAAACTAAGACTAAGAAGAAACTTTAACATAACATGTAATCACCAGCATGTCGGTCGTATATAATTAAATTTGAACTTAGTTTCCAAAGCACACATTTTACACGGACACAACTTCAAGAAACGCTCGTGTTATAAGTTTCAATCTCGAAAGCCTCTTGAAGCTCGGAGTAAAAACCCCCAGAGAGCTTTTGTCAGCGTTTATATTATACGGGCCAGTGGCGTTTATATAGGCGCTGAGAGTAAGTTCAGCGAAGCTATAAACACACCCAACAAGCCTGGTATGTCAGTCGTGGGTCAGGAGCCAATATTTTTTTTTAAATTTCGATGAAGCAAAGTATCGTAAGAATGTACACCCACCTGATTGTAAGTGGCTTCTGCCGCCCATGGACATCTGTTATCAACCCCAGATAAGACCAGTCTTGCCTGAGGTCAGCCACAGATGCGTTGTTAATTCTGAGGACTAAGTGTCTCGAATAAGTATGTCTCACTTTCAATACCCCTCAGACCATAACACGGTACGGTACATTAGCGTTTAATATTGCTGTAATGAGCCTGAAACAGGCAAGGCGGTGAAACCACCATAGTCAAACCATAAATGGTTTCTACCTCCCACAAAATATACTTAGCTCTTTTTATGATGTAATCTGTAGAAATCTTAATCCTAGATAGCAACGCAGTTGGCCCTGTAGTCCCGGGACCAGAATAGGGCTACGGCTACCCTACCTGTCGTAAGAGGCGACTAAAAGGGGCTATCGGTGTTGCGGGCGGGTAGAGTGGTAGCTCGAACCGTCCAGCTAAACGACCCCAGGAAGGAAGGAGGCATACGGTCACCAGGGACGAGCCCGAAATAGGCATCGCGCTCGGAGGACTCCGGTTGATTTTTCGTTGAAGATCCGGTGGGGGAACGCAGCGCTGAGGACGGCCACCGAGGCGTTTGCTGTTTATTGCAGTAAGAAATCCACATAACCCGCGCCGCTCCCACGGCGTCGGGTACCTTTACCAGCGCGGTGGACTATGGCCTAAAACTCTCTCATTCTGAAAGAAGACCCGTGCCCAGCAGTGGGACAATAATAGGTTGTACCCAACCCCATTCTACCTTATAATATCATTGCTTATAGTGTTTTGTTCTGGTGTGAGTAAATACTAACACGTGATATTTTGATATTTTATTGTGTTAATAATGACCAAATTCATTGAAACAGTAGACCAAATTCTGTTCATGGATTCTAAATATACTACATACCTAATACATACAGTACGTAGATTCTAAACGGTCACTTATAATCAAAACCGCACGTCGGCCGCCACATTACCATTTAATAAAGCCAAGAGAATCCGTAGCAATATTCAGCCGGCAATAAAACAGGAAAACCTCGAAAGAAAATGGAAAAAAACGTAATTTATGACAGAGACGTTTTACCGCGGTTACATTTATCCAATTAAATCTGAGTTGAACTGTTAGGGCACGTAGTGTTAGTAACATGATTTTTGTCTTTGCCAACAAGTACGGTTGGTGCTTTGCCAGAACACTTTTTCTCCTGTTACTAGGGATGCAGCGGTATATAGATAGTTCTATAACATTGGTAATATTGCTAGTAATCAGAAGAAGAAGTAGAAGACAAACACATAGTATAAAACAAAGTCGCTACCCGCTATCAGTCCCTATTATATAAGGCAAGATACTGGAGCTTACTTTTATAACCAATGCAAAAACAATATGGCAATAAAAATATATCCAAAGAAAAAAGAAAAACCCACTGAGTTTCTAGCCGGATCTTCTCAGTTGAGGTTCCGATCCGGTGGTAGTGTAAAAAAATATATATGTAACTGACAATTTGTAAGTGTCTCCGTATGCCTATGCAAAATAAAGACATTTCATTTTATTTCATTTCATTTTATTGCTCAGATCTTTAAAACTACGCTACGAAGTTTAGTGCAGTTTTTTTTAATAAATAGAGTCATTTAAGCGGAAGGTTTATATGTATAATATAGCGGAAAAACACTGATAATTTTAGTTTATTGACTTTTATGCGGTACGAAGTTCGCCGGGTCAGCTAGTAATATTATATATCGACGTTGAACCATTGGCTTTACAACACTATAATTAAAAAAAATAAAGATAAGTCAAATGTCGATATTGATATTTGAATTTTATTATATAGGTACTTACTTTATTTATGAGCAGTGATAGCCTAATGGTTGAAGTTTGCCCTCTCGATCGGGAGGTCTGAGGTTCAAACCCAGGCACGCACTACTGATTTTTCTAAAATTATGTGCAAATTACAAATTAAAACTGATTTTCGGTGAAGGAAAACATCGTGAGGAAACCTACACACCCAAGATTTCTTAAAAAAACAAGTTCTCGGAGGTGAGTGAAGTCCACCAACTTGCACTTGGCCAGCGCGGTTGACTATGGCTTGTAACTCTCTCATTTCTGAGAGAAAACCCATGCCCAGCAGTGGGACAATAATGGATTAACGAGACTACTGTATTTAATATTTAATGATAGGTTCACCAAGAAAGATCATCAAAATTTATTTTACTTTTCAAATCAGCGACAACAAAAGTGTTTTATGTATATTTATTATAATAATTACATTATCTCATAGTCATCTGTAATCAACTTCATACAACCACTACAGGTTCTACCACCTTCAAATGACTATGTTATTGTTATATCGATTTTTGTGAATTAAACTATTATTCTAATGTAACTATCGATAATTTCACCAACTTGTAAGTCTATAGCTATTCAATATAACACGCGCTAACCGTAAACTATTGTTCTGATAACAAAATTGAAATTAAATATTTAAGAATTAAATCTTTCTTCGCTGGAGATGACTAAATAATTAATACAATTTGGATTAATAATAGGATCAATCCAAATTATACGGAGGTATACCCGTATTACTATGACATGGTGTCCAATGAGTTTCATATTCATATTTCAAGATAGGTGCAAATGTCCATAGGCGACCGTGGCTACTTTCTATCAGGTGGCCCGTCTGCCTTATCTTAAGGCACAGCTATAAGAATATAGGTGCAAATGTCCATAGGCGACCATGCCTACTTTTCATCAGGTGGCCCGTCTGCCTTACCGTAAGGCACAGCTATAGAAAGCGTAGGTCGCACACATGCTCGAAGACGCGACGTCGAACGGCAAAAAGTTACCAGGTGAGGAAAGTTCGAACTAGAAGTAACAAAAGCCTTTTAATATTGTATGTAACAATAACATCATTGGACAATAAAAATAAATAATGATCAACAATACTAATTAAAAATCTCTAAAATTGACTGACAGATAGATAATGGACAAGTTAAGTTAGTTTTCAAGGTGGTAGAACCAGTGTAGTTCGACCGGGGAAGTACCACCGCCACACCTATTTCTAGCGTGAAGCATTTCTTGCGTCTCGCTAGAAGAGTGTGGTTGCCAGCACACTTTTATATGAGGCGACCATCATAGTCCTCGGGGGTAGCAACGCATCTGTGATTGACTTCAGATGAAACCCATGTTCTGTATGTAGTTGATTACAGATGTCCATAGGCGGCAGTGGCCACTTACCATCTGGTGGACTGCATGCTCGTTTGCTACTACAGTCAGATAAAAAAAAAAGTTAAAGCAGCGGCTTTAACATTCTAGACACATAGAATCACGAAACCGCGCAGGACTTGCTCATAAACTCGTAATTTAAATGAACACTACGTAAACTATTGAAAATTTATCCGTCTAGGAATAAATATGCTTTCATAAAAGCGTTTAAAACAAAAACATTGAAATTTTACTTCCACAATAATTAAGGAATAATTAAAGAAACTAGTCACCCGTCGCCACGACTGAAATTGGAGCGTAATTTAAATTAAAAACCTAAACTTCATATTGTTCCAAGAGGCAACAATATTTCTCTAATCTCTAATTTAAATAAATTGTATAATTTTCAAGTTATTTTGAACGCACCCGTTAAAGGTAAGAAGAGGTTTATTATGTAAGCTGTATTTAAAAGCAATAGCGGGTATTTTGGCAAAGACATCAGACATTTTTGACGTTATGTGTTTTCATAGTAAGACATTGAATGTTTTATTTCGTTTATTATTTATGTGTTTGTGACAAATGCACGGTAGTGTGTGTAGTATGTTTTAGTTGATTTTATGTATGTTATATGCATTATTTGAAAACATAACATTCTGTACTCCTTTTCTACGTCCACTATAAACGTGCAAAATTTCATACTAATCCGTCCGCGGTATATTACTCAAAAATGCGCCACAAGTTTTTGCTTCACGTATTAATATATAGATGAACGATGAAGACGCAAACATTACATTTCGAAAGAACTGTGAAAATTAACTACGACGACAAAACGTGTCATTTCTTTTTTATAACAACGTTACTATGTTTATTTTGAACGATACGTTTCGATTACATAATATGCAAATGATTTGTAATACACTCTTGGCGGTTAGCTATGCATCCGTGAGCCACTTCAAATAGGACTCTTGTTCTATATTTAGAGTTGCTTAAGATACCCATGAGCGGCAGTGACGAATTTGTATCAGGTGGACTGTGCACTAATTTTCTAGATCTAGTACTTTCAAAACTAGCCCGTTGATCAGTTCAATAAATGTTATATGGCTGTAGAATATTATAAATAAATTCTTTGTTACATGAATATCGACAGGCCCCAAGAACAAAAGCTTAGAAGTTTCGTGGACATATTAAATAAGTTCCTAAATAGCTATTACAATCAATAAAGCTTCATACTGTAAATTGGTAATTTTTCATATACGCTTTTGTTTTCGGGGCCCGTCGATATAACTATGTCGTTAGTAGTGAGCTAAAACTCGTCGTAAGTACGGTAATATCTTCTACGAAAACTCATAAAGAACAAAGACCTTAAACTCATTCCAACTCCAGCTCGTCAGGCATGAATATGACTATTTATTATCGATCGCTCTCGATATCATAGATGACAACGCAAATCAATCGAATTAGTTATAGTTATATTTTATAAAATCTAACACACGAAGCTCATCGCGCATAAAGATATCTATTTCGGCGTGAAAAGTGAGCTGACATTCGCTTTCGATCTCGAAGTACGGAGCGACCCCATTTAAACCTGAATGACTGCACATTGTGATATATGTCACTATCCCAAAGCCCGGGCGTGACCGTGACGGTAACATTGTCAATAGTGAGCTGGCACTCGATATTCTCATACGGATTGTATGTAATTCAATAACCATAAAAATAATAATAAATTCAACTCATCCAAACTCTAGCTTATCAGGTGTAAGCATGACGACAGTCTCATCTACACTGAGCTGGCAATCGATTCAGAACTTGTCATACAGAACTTATTACAATAAATATCACTCACCCAAACTCCAGCTTGTCAGGCGTGAGAATAGCGATATCATCGGTAATAGTGGAGCTAGCATTCAGTTTCGATCTCGTTGTACGGAGCATATTAACTCGAAAACACATTAGCGATTACAATTTTTTATACATATAACTCACCCCGCTCGTCAGGCTTATCGACGATGACTATATCCTCATCAATAATAAGCGGACATTCGATGTAGACCTTGTCGTACCGAGCGTACAATAAATATAACTCACCCAAACTCCAGCTCATCAGGCGTGAGCATGACGATATCATCGTCGATAGTGAGCTGGCACTCTGTCTCGATCTCGTCGTACGGGTAGAATCTATTCGACAGCTTGTTTGCCGTCGTGCGGATCACCTTCAGCGGCTTGTTGATCACCGGCCACTCGGACGCTGTTGGAAAAGAAAATAGTTTTATGTACATCGTTTCTTGCTTATCATTGTAACCATATTTTAGCCGCCAAGAACAGTCACTGTTCCATTAAGTTTAACCACAATTTCGACCGTGAAATGATTATTGTTTTATTTCTACGTAGTAGTTTTTCTGACTCTCTGCCTATTAAGAGCATAAACACCATTTATTTTATACATCAATGACACCAAGTTAATCTTGCTATGACAGCACCGTGATTTGATACGATAGACCAAAGTATTTTTCCGGGTATTAGATAAATAAATTACAATTACATACACTACGTATGTAATTGTAATTTATTTATCTTGCTTATACAGAAAGACCAGTAAAATGATGATGTTCCTGTTAAACGACTTGTGAAAAATGAGGAGCACAAGTCTGTGTAACGTGACCACGAATTATATGAACTGCTAGCGGCTTAGTTCAGATGTTACCCTTAAAAATAATCGCTAAACCTTCTCAGAGGGTTTTCAAAACTACAGCTCTTACCCATAAACTCTTCAGCTATAAACTTCTCACTTTAAAAATGTGGATCCTCATCAAGAAATGCAAGAACTGCCTCACATTGGATATAGATGTGAATTTGTAACTCCTAGATCAAATCGTATGGTCCTACCACGCTCTATATATCAACAAACTTGATTGAACATCACTACATAGTATAAAACAAAGTCGCTTCCCGCTTTCTGTCCCTATTACGCTTAAATCACGGTATAAATATCTACAGTAGTCTAACTCCTTAGAAGCTCACGAAACGCAAGTTATACCTACGCACCTCGATTTCGGTTTGCATTCGGTCTACAAACAAACCCGAATGTGCCGTAGAGACGAGCGGACTGTGTAACGGTTTTTTGAGCAGTGATTTTTTTATTTTACTAATAATATGGCGAAGAAGAATTGTAGACTATATTGTGCTGTTTTTGGTTGTTTGAATTCTACATTAACACATCCAAAGATAACATTTTTTAAATTACCTTGAAACTACGAAAGGTAAGACAATTATAATGTTTTTAATGTACTAGAACTACCTTCTTTCTTTGTTTCTTTTTTAATAAATTGGTTTTTAGCTTTTCTATCGAATGTAATACCTGGATCCATAAATAATTAAAGGATATTATGATAAAGGGAAGTGACATAGGTAAGTATGTGTGTCCTACATGCCATTGGCGAAGTGTATCTCTTTTCAATAAAGTACATAGTTATAGGTAAATGATATTTTTGCAAAAAATAGAATATTGTTCGTTAAATGAATGAATGAATGAATGAATGAATGAATGCTTTATTCACAGTAACTACATGTTGCACACAATATAAAGCGTTTTATAGAAACACAAACACATAAAGAAATGGCTATAAGTTGTATAAAGTAAGTAAGATAAAAAGTGACAATAATTTAATGCAACACAATCAGTGACTGCGAACAGGTACAGACTCAGCGAATACCACAGCTAGGAAGACCATGCCGTGATGCTGATTTTCAGTCTGTCCTTTTGTTATAGAGTAACTTGGACGGCTGTTTCAAGTTAATTTCGTTTTTGTTGTTGTGACATGTTGTTCTTATCTATTCAAGTCATATTGTTATTATCTATTTAAGTCACCTGGATGCTTAAGTTCCGTATAAAGCAAATACGTAATGAAATAATTCAACACAATTTATTTAGTGGTAGTAGTAGATATAAATTCCTCTTTACCAAGTCAATCCCGTTATAAATTATATAAATGATATTCTGAGATTATATAGATGATTTCTGTTCTTCTAGTAATAGTCGTTTATAACATATTTTAAAGCCATATTCTGTTTTTAAACCGCGGAGAGGTGGTGGGAGGTTATTCCAGCACCTTGTGGCTCTGTATTTATAACTGCCTCTGAAAGCCGCCGAACTATAAGAGGGATACCATAACTTATCGGGGCCTGACCGGGTGTTAAACAGGTTATATTGTTTGGCCCATACGAGTTTGTTAAAAAGGTATAGAGGTGCTTTATTTTTTATAATCCCAAATATTAAAGTGGCATAATGTAGCTGCCTGCGACCATCCATTTTGAGTATATTTGCACGGTTGATAAATGGAGTGACATGCGTTCGTGGCGGTATCTTGAAGCAAAAACGTGCACAGGCATTCTGCACCCGTTGAATAATTTTTTTTGTGCGCACTAGAAGACGCGGTCCAATAAGGGTGTCACCGTAGTTAAACTTTGAAAGAATAAGTGATTCGCATAAATTTATTCTTAACGTCACACTAAGATAATCCCTAATGCGGTAGAGGACTCGTAATCTGTAAAAGCAATTTCGTGCTACTTCTATTATGTGTTTTTCAAAACGTAGATTTTCATCCATAAGAACTCCAAGGTTTCGCGCTTCTGACACTCTGTCTATTATTTTTCCATTCAAAATAAGAGTGGGATGTTTTGCAGTAATTTTACGAATCTGCGTCGGCGATCCTAATATTAAATATTTAGTTTTTACCGGATTCAAAATCAAGGAGTTACAGTGTGCCCATTGAGAGATGCGTTCAAGGTCCGAGTTCAATTTTGCTACTGCCACGTTGGATTCACTAGGTTTAAATGAAATATATATTTGCAGGTCATCTGCATACATGTGATATCTACAAAATTTTATATTATTAACAACATCCGAGCTGTACAGCGTAAATAGCAAAGGCCCTAGAATAGATCCCTGCGGCACGCCACGGCTAACTTGACGGCTCGCAGACTCATTTTTTGTTCCATTGGGATTGAATTCCAATTCCACCCGCTGAGTACGATGTCTGAAATAGCTAGCAAACCAATTTACTGCTTCTACACTGATTCCATAAAATGATAGTTTGGATAATAACAAAGAAATGTTCAAGGTTTCAAACGCACGCGAGAAATCGAGAAGTACTAAAAGCGTGCCCTCTCCGTTTGCTTGCGATGTCAAAACATCATCCACCACTTCTAATAAGGCTGTAGTAGTGCTATGCTTCTTTCGAAACCCAGATTGGTAAACAGGCAATATGTTATTTGACTCCAAGTAGGCTGTTAATTGATTACATGCTACTCTTTCCAATATTTTAGATATGCATGGTAAAATGCTAATCGGGCGTAAATCAGACAGTACAGATGGATTGTTTACTTTAGGTATTGGCTTGATTAGCGCTTGCTGCCACGCCTGTGGGTATACATTTGTTTCAAAAGACCTATTAATCATAGCTGTAATTGACGTGACAGCATTGGGAAGTAACATTTTCAACATCTCGAGAGATATACCATCACATCCGATAGCATTCGACTGCAAAGAGTTTATAATTTTTGAGACATCTTTTTCAAAAATCAAATTAAATTTAAAAGAATCTTGATTTTTTTTGTTAAATTCGTAAAATGTAAGAAGAGAAATTGGGACCTCATTTTCACCGGGGACTTGAAGAAAGTGGTCGTTAATTACATTAGGGTCGTTAAAATGTGCTGTTAAGGAGATATTATTGCTTTTAACTTGTACATGCTTTTTAATATGCCCCCACATAGTCTTAGGTCTTTTAATATTATGGTTTATATAAAATTCAAAATAACCTTTCTTTTCTGGTTTAATTGCTATGTCAACTATATTCTTAAGTTGGCGGTAATAATCCTTATGCGAGTTGGATTTTGTCTTACTAGCTCTTATTTTAGCCTTGTCACGTGTCTTCATCATACATTTAATCGTGTAAGTAATCCATGGATAATTATTATGATCTTTTGTGTACATTGTTATACTCGGTGCATGTACATTAAAAATGTTTATAACTGCGTTATTAAACTCTGTAAGCATACTATCAACATCATTAAGTGAAGAAATGAGGTCCCAGTCTACGTTATTTAAATCTATATTGAAAATATCCATATTGATATTTTTCAGTCGCCTGACTGAAATCCAGTTACGCTTTAACCGCACTTTAAATAAATCTGCTTTACACGTCACCATTGCATGACTACTTAAATCTTGTATAAAGTCTACATGAAGACAAGAAATGGGCACATTAGAACATACTAAGTCAATAAGTGTTTCACTGTTCTCGGTGAAATGTGTCGGAGTTTTTACATGTTGAGTAAGATTGTGGCACTCTAAGAAATCCGATAACGTTTTGACATTCGCGCTATTTTTATTTAAAACGTCTATATTAAAATCACCCATAAGGATAACATAGTCGAAACGTGCGAAAGAGCCCAGTGACTCACTCAATGCATCGAAAAATTCCTGCACGGCCAACCACTGGGGCCGGTAGGCAGTTCCTAACAGAAGAGACTTACCGTTGGCTTTTACGTTTAACCATATTTGCTCCACATTTGGACAATAGGGGTGAATAAGTTTAAGTGCTTGTATTCCTCGTTTTATGTAAAATCCCACTCCTCCGCCGCGCGCACGTACTTCAGGTGGTCGAGGAATATGTTGCAAACTATATTCGGGTAAAAACGGCGCTCGACCCTCCTCGCCTTGACGAAGCCACGTTTCATTAATTGCCATGACATCCACCGAGTGACGTGACATTGCTACAACAAACTCTTCGTGTTTTGTACTTAAGGACCCAGGATTAAGAAAACCAATTTTTAAATCATGAAACTTAATCATTTTCAAAAAAACAAAAAGAAATTACTAGTGTACAATTACCGTACAACAACATGTCACAACTATATACAGTAGCATATAAAAACCAATACCCTTGAAACTTCATTAACAATATTATGATGTTCAATAATATTTTCCACATATTTTTTACAAAATGAAGATTTGGAAGATATATACAGCATCTGTTGCCTAACTTAATACAATACGTGAAATATACAAAATATATATGAGCACAAAAAAAACAGCATATTAAAACAATTTTAAATAAAAGTGTAACTCTATGCAATTTAAACACTACGTAGTAAATAATGTAATAACTTGAATAAAACACTACCAATAAAGTCTTAAAATAAACGGTGTTAATGTAACATTTTTTTCCCAATGTTTTAATAGTGTACAAAAAAATATAAAAAACGAAGTTGATTTTATAACGATCATGCATTATAATAGCGAAAATATAAAGTCTCATGCGCCATGACCAACGTATTAATCTCCAAAAATTTTTACTATATCCGAATCCGTGCGAATACGATGTCGGGGTGAATCTGTAGATCTACGAGCGAATATACAACCGTCCTTCGTCCATACATAGCGCCAGTTTTTGCGACGTCCTTCCTCCCGTGCCTTGTAAAAAAGTTGTTTATTAATCCAAGTTAAACGTTCATTAATATAGAATCTACGCGGTTCGATATTTGCGTTCAGTCCGGCGGTGTCAGCCCCGCGGCGCACACGCGCAGCGTGAAGCAGCTGATCCCGAACCGCCCGACGGCCGAGACATAGAATAATGGGCCTAGGCCTGGACTTCTCTGCCCCCGGGGCTTCATCTTTATATTTTCCCGCTCGCACGATGCTTACGACGTCTCGCTCATCGAGGTTGACGCCGACTTTATTCGCAATAAATGCGACTAAGTGCATGGGATTTTCGCCTTTAACTTCACTTACGCCAGATATTTCGACGTCATTCAGAAAAGAGACCTGTTCACGATTATTTAGTTGGCATTTTAATTCTATCATAGCATCTTGTCCATTTGAACGCTCCGAGGTGACGGACGCACTTTGTTCGAGAAGCGAAACCCTCTGCTCAACTTCATTAACTTTGTCATTTAATTCACTAATATTAGAGCTCATTTTAGTTATGTCTTGGCGAAAGGATGCCATCTCGCGCACAATAGTAGCAAGTTGTTCCCTTATGAATTTAAACTCGGTTGCTAGATCGATCGCTTCGTAGCGCCCTCTAGTTGCGGGGTCACCAGTTCTGTCTGTTGACTCGGTATCTGTACCGCTCGAGCTGCTTGACTGAGGTGTAATATTTGCCTCACTCGTACATGCATCTTTAGGCTTGCAATCTCTGCATTGCCATTTATTCCACTGACGAGTATCATTATTACTTATCTTAACACAATGTTTATGAAATGCATGTGAACATTTAGAGCACTTTGCGGCATCCGCTGAGACAAATCTTCCACAAGCAGTACACTTCATAGCTACCGTAATGAATTAATGATTACGCCGTGATTGTAGAAGTTTATCAAGGAATGAACAGATGTCGCTATGTGTATTATAATAGGTTTAGTTTTATTTTATATATCTAAATGTCTGCTAGCAGCAATTTTTATTATATTTTAAGTATATATTAAACGGGCACCAAACCAAAAGTATAGTATTTTTGATGATCAACACTTTGAACTCCGTTGACGTTACGAACAGCTGATTAACCGTAGTCGCCTGATTTAGGCACGAAACAGAAGTTTAGGTGTAGTTTTCACTTTGTTCTCGATCTTATATTCCACTGCACTACTATACTGTCTCTTAAACTCACTTATTTGTTATCAAAGTTGATGTTATTTAAAAATAAAAAGGAGAATTATATAAAACACGACACACTGTGACAGCCGACCAAGCTACCCTCCACACTGTGACAGCCGACCAAGCTACCCTCTAAATAAATAACTACATAAAATAAATAAATCAAGCAACCAACTAAATAAATAACTACATAAAATAAATAAATCATTTTAAATTTATAATTACATTTTTAAACCTTTTTTTTTTGTTGTCGAGGGGGAAACTTTCAAAAGGTACCCGACGCCGTGGGAGCGACGCAGGGTTATGTGTGATTTTTACCGCACTAAAACCCCCCCGGTGGCCGTCCTCGGCGCTAAAAAGGAGGACTCCGGGATCTCGAAACGACTTCAACCGGAATCCTCCAAGCGCGTTGCCCCATCGGGCTCCTCCCAGACGGGCGTTTGGGCCCACCACTTCGTCCAGTCTTTACGATGGTATGCGACCACACATACCGCCGTCCTTCCCGGGATTGCCTGACCGAACGGTTCGAGCTCTCACTCTGCAAACACGGAAGCCCCTTTTAGTCGCCTTTTACGACAGGCAGGGGATGTCATAGTCCTATTCTGATCCCGGAGCTACAGGGATGACAGACTTGCCAGAAAAAAAAGCTCTTTTTTATATTTGTGGATATATCCTAAAACGTTGTTTGGAGAAAGATGATTGTCAAGCCTTGAAGTCATATATAAAGCCCGATCAAAGAAGCCATAATTTCAGCGAAGAGAGTCGGTATTTAAGCTACCGAGACTACTGCAAAAATAATTTACAAAGTTTTTTAATAATGCCCAGGGATGATTTTGTGCAATATGTAGAAAAATTGGAGGAAATATTTCGAACTTAATTTAAAACAACACACATAAATTGTAGGTATTTATAACCAAATGAAAGATATTCCTTTTTCTCCACCATGTCAATATTTCCCAAAATTATTTTTTATTATGCTTTTTATCCGAATGAGAATTTTTTATACTATTAAATTTAATAATAAAGCTTTTCGTACGTCTCAGTCGAGGCGCAAATATTTTTCAGTGTCAAATTTGTAATTATTATTAGTAAAATAATGATTTGTTATTAAAAGTCTCACATATTAAAAAAATAGTTTTTTTTTTATAACCTAAATCGACTAATTAAAAAACATTACATGTATTCAACACTTCCTATACAATTCACATGAATTATATTTGTTTAAAAAATAAATAATAGTTTAAAAAAACTAAAAAAACACGCTTTTTATAGAAAACCGAACTAAAAAATAGAAAATAAATTTAAATGGCCGTTTAAAGTGGGTCAAAATCGCGCCCAAAGAAGTCGGTTACAAACAAACATACAGGTGAAGCTAATAAAAAGCTAATAAAAATATATAATAATTACTGTCAGAAAGAAAGTATTCATACTGGTTGATGTTATTAAAATACTATAGGCAGGCAGCCCTAACGCAATCTTTCGCCCAACGCCTCCGTAGGTATAAAATTCAAGGACACGGCAGAGTTAGAGTACTGTATGATATTTATACTGTGCTTAAATCTTTAAAACTACGCTACGGATTTTAATGCAGTTGTTTTTTGTATATAGAGTGATTCAATAGGATGGTTTTTATGTATAATACATGCAAAATATAGTGCAGAACACTGATCATTTTAGATATTTGACTTTTAGGCGGAACGAAGTTCACCGGGTCAGCTAGTAACATATAAAATGTTTATCTTTAATAAGTTCTTGATCATAATTCCTACATTGTTACTGCATAGTTTTCCTTATGTTGTGAATGGGGTTTGTACTTATAATGTGTTATTGTATACCTCCAATACCATACAGTAGTGTTTACTTTGTTAGTACAACCAACTAAATAAATAAAAATACGATGTTGCATTTTATATGGAGGCTACATGCTTGTAGCTTTCCATATAACAAGTAACAGTATCAAAACAATAAAAACAAATTATCCGACTGCTGCTGCCTAAAACAATTAATTGATTTCAGTGTTTCTGTTCATTGTAGTTTGTTTACGAGGGCGAAACCTTCCAAAGGTATCCGACATCGTGGGAGCGACACGGGTTAAGTGGGATTCTTACCGCACTGAAACCCCCCGATGGCCGTGCTCAGTAGTGCTTGGAGGACTCCGTGATCTCCAACGGAACACTGCCGGAATCCTCTGAGCGCGATGCCCCTTTCGGGCTCTTCCCTGGTGGGCGTAAAACCCTTACCGCACCTTCTGGTCTTTACGGCGGCATGCGACCACACATACCGCCGTCCATCCCGGGGTCGCTTGGCCGGACGGTTCAAGCTCCCACTCTAGCCGCCCGCAACCCCGGAAGCCCCTTTTACTTGCCTCTTACGACAGGCAGAGTCGTCGTCAACCCATTATTGTCCCGCTGCTGGGAACGGGTCTTCTTTCGGAATGAGAGAGTTTCGGCCATAGTCCACCGCCCTGGCCAAGTGCGAATTGGTGGACTATGGCAGAGGGTACCGTAGCCCTATTCTGGTCCCAGAACTACAGGGACATTTCATCGTGGTACCTAAGTTTTATTTAATGCTTTATGAGTTTTCGTCCCTTCCACCTTTCTCCGTTTACAGGTACCATGTTTAAAAATGATACATTGCAAACTCAAAGATTCTAATGATATATCATATTTAATCCGTTAAGGTTTTTGAGCTGCAGCGCGTTACAAAGAAATGGATATATACATGCAATGGCTCAAAAAACATCACCCTCCTTATGACGCAGAATTGTAAAAGGGAATTATTAATATGGAAACATCACGGGAGAAGCCAGGTGTTGGTATTCTGTCAATCTAAACCACATATCATGTTTTAAACACGTGCTTTCTACACTCATAGCCCCACACTAGGATATTCTTCTGTGTCGTGGGTTCCATGGACACACACAAGATGAATACACAAACCCAAACCCAGAACATGAATCTAAACTCGTCATTCAGATACATGTCTGGCCGGGAATCGAACCCGGGACCCATTGCGCGTCAGACCGGTATGGTAATTGCTGCGCCACGCGGGTCCTCAAAAAATATTTTAGCGTAATGGTTATTTATTTATTTTTTTATTTATTTATTCATTTATTGCACCTTTAAAATATCAAAGTTATAATAGGGCAAACTTAATGCCTTATGGCATTCTCTGCCAGTTAACCCTGGGTGGCTGGAAATTTTGCGGCAGGTGTTAAATTTAGAGGAAACTAGAATAAAGATACTTAATATACTTGCTTACAAATACATACAAAATATATACATATTTACATATACATACTATAAATAAAATAAATATTTCATCAAATATATAATATATATAAACGAAGTAATATGTGATTATGAAACAGAAGACATGTTAAGGAAATGCTCTCGGACAAGCTTTTTAAACGTAGTTTTACTGGATGGTTCATACTAGTTACCCGTCGCAACGGTCGAAATACGTTTATTATGTATGTGTTTGTGTCAAATGCAAGGTAGTGAGTGTAATGTGTTTTTTTTTGTTGATTTTATGTATGCTTTATGCATTATTTGAAAAAAAATTAGCATTGCGCAATCCTCCTCTACATTAACTATAACCGTGCGTTATATACTCCCCAGCCGAACTTAAAAACGAATCACAAATTTTTGCTTCACGTATTACCTAATATATAAAAGATTTTAATACTATGAATGTTAATATTTTAACTTTTTTGGGGGACTTGAAACCCCCAAAACCCTCCCCAAGGCCCATGATCCACATCCTTTACATACTAAATAACAATATCATCTGATATTAATAAGATAATTAAATTAAATGTTATCTTATCATTTCCTTTCGCTATTTCTCCAAGCCATAACAATTTCCACGGCAAAATGTTATTGTTTCGTGCTATGGTATCATAACCAGTTATACCGTTCCCGCGGTAAACACGGCATGTTCTAGGAATTCCAAGAAGCATAACAACCAGTTAAGGTAATGAGTTTAAACGTTAATTAATATTGCTGGAACATGATTATAATTATTACTTTCTTAAAGTATTTTAACAAATAAATTATTGCCTCTTTAGGATGTCGTACCCAAGGGGTATTAACGGAACCCCTATTTCTATGACTCCGGTGTCCGTCTGTCTGTCTGTCACCAGGCTGTATCTCCTGATTTACAGCTTGACATTTTAACTAGTTAAGGTAATTATTTTACGTAAATTAATACAACTGGAACATGATAATAATAATTACTGCTTTGTTTAACTATTTTACATAAGAAATTAAAACGCTTTCTACACTCACAGCCCCACCATGTTTGTTTGTGTACACAAGTACCTACTCAGACCCAGAGCATGTATCTAAACTCATTCAGATACCTGTCTCGCCGGGAATCGAACCGGAACCCTCTGCGCGTCAAACCGGTATGGTAACCGCTCCGCCACGCGGGTCGTCAGGGACCTTTTTACCCGATAGCATCAGGGTAATGTTTTTCGAGCGTATGTTTTTTTTATCTGATTGAATTAGCAAACGAGCATGCAGTCCAACTGATGGTAAATGGTCACTGCCGCTCATGGACATCTGTAATCAACTTCATACAGAACATGGATTCCATCTGAAGTCAATCACGGATGCGTTGCTACTCCCGAGGATTACGATGGTCGCCTCATGTGAAAGTGTGCCGGCAACCACACCCTTATAACGAAACGCAAAAACTGCTTTACGCTAGAAATAGGTGTGGCGGTGGTACTTTTCCGGGCGACCTATACTGGTTTTACCACCAATTAAAGATATTACTATTTGGATATCATAATAAAAAAAATAGACACAATGCTCACTGCCGCCCTTGGACATCTGTAATCAACTTCATACAGAACATGGATTCCATCTGAAGTCAATCACGGATGCGTTGCTACTCCCGAGGACTACGATGGTCGCCTCATGTGAAAGTGTGCCGGCAACCACACCCTTCTATCGAAACGCAAGAAATGTTTCACGCTAGAAATAGGTGTGGCGGTGGTACTTCCCCGGTCGAACTACACCGGATCAACCACCTTTAAAAATGTATGTATTTATGTTTGTATGTATCCATTTCTTTGGCACGTGTCACAGCCCAAACAGCTTTACGGATTGTAACATACGACATATCTTTGAAATCGACTCATTTTTCAGAGTGACATAGGATCAGCGTTGACAGAATTTTGTTAGTAAGTCGGAATTTAGTAAGGTTTTGAGTGATTAAAGCGGGATTTCATAATCAAAAGCGGGGCAGTAGCCCTCGCGGTACTAAGGGATCGCGCCTTACAGACACACAAAATAATCTCCTTGGTGTAGGGGGGGGGGGGAGGATTTGCGACCTTTTTTATTTTTTGGTAGATGAACTGCAGATCGGCTCAAATTGGCCAAAAGCGGGACATCTGGCTACCCTGCATAGGATATATATTTTTTAATATGTCGCCAGCGATCCGAAAGGCATCCTAGAGACATTTCTTTAATTATCATAACAATATTGGTCTTAAATAAAAAATGGAGCATTAAAAATGATATATGCTTTAAAAATTTTATGTTACTACTTCGACACAAACTTCTAAAATAGTTAAATTAAATAAAATATACAAAAAATACCTGCAACTTTTAGCATAAGTCGGGTTTAATATTTTTCAATTCTACTTATCTGTATCTGTTTCTTAATCCATTAGAGAAAAAGAGGGGTGTAGGGCGACTTTTGTAATTATCACAACAATAAGGGTGTAAAATAAAAGTTAGTAAATAAGCCATTACAAAATAGTTTATATATTTAGCGCTAAGGTGTTTCGTGTGAAACACTATGAAGTCAATAATAGAAGGGCAATAGGACAAATTAGATGTTTAATTAACGTTTGTATAAAACAACTACGAAACAGTAATAATAATATACTGTTATGTTTATTATTCTTGTTGTGAAATACATTTACTAACCCCTAGGCTCCGATAAAATTGACAGTAACATTAAACGGGTATATTTGTCTGAAACAACCGATCGTTTATTTACATATCAAACAAGTTTAAAACATTCGTAAATAAGAAACTTTTTACAAATGTAATACTGCCTATAACTATTAGGTAACGTATTAGTCCATGTTCACACGTACCATGACCATACCACCAAATAGCGCAAAGTTGTCAGTGGTCATTGAAAGGTCAAAAATATAGACACAACGCACCTGTTTTTTATCCAAGGGGAAACCTCCAAAAGATAACCGATGTCGTGGGAGCAACGACGAGTTATATGGGTTTTCACTACCCCCCCCCCCCCCCTCCGTAGCCCACCATTAGTGCTGTGAGGAGAACTCCAGGATCTCCAACAGAACACAACCAGAATCCTCCGAGCGCGATGCCCCTTTCGCTCTTCCCCGTTGAGCATTTGAGCTCACCGTGCCTCCTGGTGTTTACGACGGCGTGCGACCACACATGCCGTTGTCTTACCCGGGGTCGCTTGGCTGGACGGTTCGAGCTCCCACTCATCCCGCCCCCAACCCCGGAAGCCCCTTTTAATCGCCACTTACGACCGGCAGAGGATGCCGTAGCCCTATTCTAATCCCGGAACTACAGAGACGTAGCACTGTTACCGCTCGCAATCCCAGAAGCCCCTTTTAGTCGCCTGTTACGACAGACAGGGGATACCGTAACCCTATTCTGGTCCCGGAACTACACGGACAAGACAACCTAGCATTTTATCTATACTAATATATAAAGCTGAAGAGTTTGTTTGAAATAAATGTGTTTGAAATAAATGTGTTGTTGATTAAGAGTATTTAATTGTGAACAAAATTGTCTTTGACATCACTTAATTTCATTGAACATCTTAGAAGATATGACAATTTTAAAATAACACCGATATAAAATTCAGCCGCGCCGCATGATGTGCAAAACATGACGCTGCAAGGAGGAGGGGCGTTGCTTGCCAGGGACGCGGAGAGAGGGGTGAAAATATAACTAAAAATATAATTTACGCAGAAGTACTCTAAAATAATAATGTTCTTTTCAAAACTAAATTGTCTAAAATAATAATAGAAAATGAAACGGACAAAGTCGTGGGTAAAAGCTATAATTTATAAAGCTGAGGATGTTGTTTGCAAAAATAAATTATGCCCAAAATAACTATTCCACGCGGACGAAGTCACGGGCACAGCTAGTCTGTCCATAAAGCGTATTCCATGTTAATAAAACTATGCGTTTTCCTACAAATTAGCGCCCGCAAACGAGTACGAGTTTATTACGTTTTTTTAAAAAAATCGGTGCAAACACTTTTGCCCATACATTGCACGTTTACATTTTTAGCCATAAATTACAATATTCTTTGCGGTGATGGACGAAAACGTAGTGTTTTTTTTTAAGGAAACAAGGTGTTTTTTTTTATGGAAAAAAAGTCCAGCCAGGCGATCCTGGGAAGGACGGCGGTGCGTGTGGTTGCATAGCGTCGTAAAAACTAGACTGAGCGGTGGGCCCAGCCGCCCGTCTGATAGGAGCCCGATGTGGCAACGCGCTCAGAGGATTCCGGTTGCGTTCCTTTGGAGATCCCGGAGTCCTCTTTGTTAACGCCGAAGACGGCCACCGGCGGGGTTTTAGTGCGGTAAGAATCCCACGTAACCCTGCATCACTCCCACAGTGTCTATACCTTTTGAAGGTATCCCCCTCGAAGAAAAAAGGCACTAAAGGCGGATTTATATTTGTCTGACGTGTCGTGACGTGACGCATCAGAAGGGTGTCTGTTTCATACATTTAGTATGGTAACTGACGAGACACAACAGAAGCCATCCGACACATTGCGCATTACTAGTATGAACGTTACCATACTAAATGTATGAAACCGATACCCTTCTGATGCGTCACGTCACGACACGTCAGACAAATATAAATCCACCTTTACACACGAGTGTATCCCCGGGCAACATCCACATTTCCCCTTTCTCTTCGCAATGTCACCGTGCAAAAACAAAACAAAACACGAACAAACGCAAACGGAACAAAATGTGTGCGTTGAAATTAGAATGTACACTGCATACTAATTAGTAACACTATCTCCTGCATTTTACCCCTTATTTCGTCTATAATACGGCTGAAATTTGTAATTGTTTAAACAATTTCACTATCAGTGCAATTAGACAGTAAACAATTGTTTGTTTATGCGCTATACTGTTAATTAATACTTTTGATTTTAAGATACTTGCCGCAGACGGAGCAGTATGAAATTACGCACGGTTATAATTGATGTAGAGAAGGATTACGCAATTTTTTTTCAATGCATAAAACATACATAAAATCAAGTAAAAACACAGTACACACACTACCTTGCATTTAACACAAACATGAAAACATATAACGTCAAAATGTCAGATGTCTTTGTTAAAATACCCGCTATTGCTTTTAAATGCAGCTTAGTTAATAAATCTCTTTTTACCTTTAACGGATGCGTTCAAAATAACTTGAAAATTATTATAATTTATTTAAATTAGAGAAATATTGGTACTACGTTGGACAATATTATGTTTAGTTTTTTAAATTTAAATTACGGTCAAATTTCGACCGTTGCGACGGGTGAGTAGTTTGAATTATTACTTCTCAATCCTCCAAAATCACACATATCAACCCATACAAACCTTTTTGACAAATATATTCGATGTAAAGACCGGGGAACTTTCACGTTTATGTATAAATAGTTTTATTTATCATACATATCATACATAATTATTTTTTTTATGTCCACCAATTCGCACTTGGCCAGCGCGGTGGACTATGGCCTGAAACTCTCTCATTGTGAGAGAAGACCCGTGCCCAGCAGTGGGACAATAATGGGTTGACGAGAGAAATAGTTTTATGGTAAACTAGCCTTTGCCCGCGGCTTCGCTCGCGTAAAATTTAGTCTGCCACATGAAGTTTGCAAGGTGGTAGAACGATGGTTCAACCAGGGAGGCATCACCGCCGCGCCTATTTCTACCGTGAAGCAGTTCTTGTGTTTCATTAGAAGGGTGTGTCTGCTGGCTCACTTTTATATGAGGCGATCATCATAGTCCTCGGGAGTAGCAACGCATCTGTGATTGACTTCAGATTGAACCCTTGCCCTACTTCCTAAGGCTATTAACATACGGTACCGCTCACTGCCGCGGTCTAATAAATCCGTTGATGCCTCACACACGTACACCGACCGACCGCGCGGTCCAGAGGTGTTCTCATCACTACCGTGTCTCCGCGCGAACGACAGTGTCGAGGGTCGGCGCCTCACACACGGGCCGGCGCCTAACCCCGCGGATCCTCGTTGATGCAGGCCGTGTTGCAATTTAATAAAATGAATTTCGATGTCCAAAAGTTATTTTGATGATCGGTCGATCCGCGCGTACAGGTGCGTAAACCGCCTTACCGCGCGGGGCACCTCTATTCACGGCGGTGCGCGGTGCCGTGTGTTAATCACCTAAATCAGTGTGTTCAAATTTCAAATCACAGACACGTATATTAATTTGAATTAGTTTTGTCGGCAACAGATATTAATGCTTACTCTGAAATTAAAAGTTTTAAGAAAGAGTCTCAAAACGCGTGACGGTTACCAACGCGCAGTTGGCTAGCGTGGTCAACTACGACCTAAACTACTGCTAATCTGACATATGTGCCGAGTTGTGTAAGATTAAAATGTCGATGACGATTGAATAACATATTTAACCTTTCCACTGTTTCATTCTCATTGACCTTTTTTTTCTTTTTTATCGAGGGAGAAACCTTCAAAAGGTACTATACGCCTTGGGAGCGACGCAGGGTTATCTGGGATTCTTATAGCACCAGGACTCCGGGATCTTCAAAGGAACGCAACTGGAGTCCTCTGAGTGCATTGCCCCATCGGGCTCCTCCCAAGTGAGCGCCTGGGCCCACCCCTCCACCTGGTCTTTACCACGATATGCGACCACACGTATACCACCGTCCTTCCCGGGATCGCCTGGCTGGACGGTTCAAGCTCCGTCCATCCTGGCTCTCACGATAGCATGCGACCACACATGCTGACATCTTTCCCGAAGTTGCTGACTGGGTGTTTGGAGCTCCCAGTCTAGCCGCCCGCAACCCCGAAAGCCCCCTTTTAGTTGCCTCTTACCACAGACAGGGGTAAGAGGCAACTAAAAGCCTCTAGCCTTATTCCCGGAACTACAGGGACGTCATTGACCTTTCACATTTTGCTCCGTGTTTTATAACCATTCAAATATTAATATCATACAACTTCGTTGTGTACGGCGGCGGCACACGGCGCGTTCTGCCGGTCAATCAATTGACTACGTAATATGTTATACTCGTAATATCTTCTAAACTACTTATCCAATTCACATGATGTAAAAGGCAGATTCAATATTTATTACATGCTTGATTTTTTGAAATCATTTATTTTGATAAGGATTAATATTTAGTTTGTATAAAACACATGGAAACATCAACTTCATATTTTTAAAATTTTCAAAGTATAAAAAGAGTTATTGTGGGTTATACATAAAATATAGACATATGCTGTCGCGGACTTTTATTTAGATCTATGTGAGCCAAACAATCCCACGGTACATTTTATTTGGATATCTCCAACGGTTTAGGCAGCGTACGCGAAGATAGCTCTCAGAGGACAACTTTTTTTGCGACTAACCTGATATTTCTCGTTATTTTATAACCTAATTACAAAAAAATCGGTATAAATTATAGCCCATGTGTTATTCTGATGTATAACCTATACTACTGTAAAGTTTCAACCAAATCCGTTGAGTAGTTTTTGCGTGAAAGAATAACAAATACACATACATCCTCACAAACTTTCGCATTTATAATATTAGTAGGATAGGATTGTAAACCGATTAAACTAAAGTAAAACTAAATGAATTAACATTTAACTGCGAATCGGCGTAAAATCCAAATGTGGATTACCATACAAAGATATAGTGTAACAATCATAAATTTAAAATGTCGTACCACAGCGAATAATTAACAGGATTAACAAACAGACACAGATAATTAGAAATAATTATGAAAAATATTAAACCCGGCCGCTTGAGATAAAATTTGCAGGTTCTTTTACCCGCGCTTTGTTTTTTTTTATCTAACTGAAGTAGCAAATGAGCGTGCAGTCCACCTGATGGTAAGTGGTCAATGCCGCCCATGGACATCTGTAATCAACTTCATACAGAACATGCGTTCCATCTGAAGTCACAGATACGTTGCTACTCCCGAGGATTATGATGTCACCTTATGTGAAAGTGTGCCGGCAACCACACCCTTCTATCGAAACGCAAGATATGTTTCACGCTGGAAATTAGTGTGGCGGTGGTACTTCCCTGGTTCTACCACCGTTGAAACCTGAAACTGAAGCGCGAATGGTCTCGCGCCACTAACCGACTTGCAAAGTTAAACATATCTAGCACAGTCAGAAGTTGGATAGGTGACCGGTAATGGCTAACTTTCATGAGGATTCTCGTGTTTCGAAGACCAAGTTGAGCGGTCAGTTTAAATTTAATTATTACAAGTTCAGTGGTTGCATTTTGTAGGAAGTCTCACCCACTCTTATCCACCCATTAAAACATCTGGTACGTGTTGTTCAATAATCCCATACTAACTCAGACTCTAGTCTTTGGAATAGTGTGAGAGAAATGCAAACCTAGTAGTAATAGTTAAAAAACATGCGTGCGTACAAAGTACTCATGTCAGAAGTGAAACTTCTTTGGCGAACTAATTTATAAATCTTGTTTATATTTATACAAATCTAAAACTTTAAATTTCCAAGATTAAGAGGAAGGGAAAAAGGCGTGATACGACGTTCGCTCTGTCTCACTTTTTCTCTCAATATTTCTCACTCGCTTGCTCCCTACTCTCACTCCACGGCTAGTTGCTCATGCTACGTTCGCCCTGTCTTACTCTCTCTCAATCGGTCTCGATCACTCTCTCTCTCTTTTCCGACACTTCCGTTGCATACCGGCGTGACGTTTCATCTGTAAAAATTTTACCTTCATGCGCCTAAAGAAGTTTCACTTCAAAAAGATTGTAGCCATCCCTGTATCATTATTTCAACCGGTTTTTTTAATATCTTCAAAAAAGATGTTGGCACTCCTTAAATGAATTTTCAGAGCTTGTGAAAAAACATGTAGAATGTATACTTAGGTAGCAATAATCCATAATAGACTCGCGTGACGGAGCGGTCTTCATACCGGTCCGACTTGCAGTGGGTTCCGGGTTCGATCCCTGGCCAGGCAAAAAGAGAGAGAAAATTGAATGATGAATTTAGATTTCTGTTCTGCTGCTGTTCTGATAAGCACACGAACGTGCTTATCTGTGTACCCATAATATACGAGAAAATGTTATTGAAATGAAATGAAACGATATTTTGCATAGGCCTACGGAGGCACCTACAAATTGTCAGTTACATATACCGTGACTCAAAAAAGTATTTGTACACCTCGTTTTTTACCAATAACTTCAATTAGACGAATGTCAGGTGAACAAAATTTGGTGGTTAGTACTTAGCGAAGCATAAAAACGTTGTGTATGTATATTAACTTTTAATAAAGAGTAAAAAAATGTTATTAAAAAAAACAAGAATTGAGTGGTCAAAAAAGTATTTGTACACTTACGTGTATATCCTTAAGCTATCGAAAAAAGTATTTAGTGAAGACAAACCGTCCTTAATTGTTTCATAAACCTTTTTTAGACTGTTCTTCGATTATTTAATTACCAATTCAGTTGAGAATGAATATAACAATCAAAGAAAATAAAAAAGTAAAATATGTACCTAAGTCGACGAGATTGCGTTATTATTTTTCGGAAATAAGGAAAAAAATATCAAAAATGGTCAAGAGTTGAAGTTAAACGTCATGACAATGCAGTACATTGTAAATAAAATCGAAAGAATGGCTCATACAAATGTAAAACGAAACCCGATCAGGTCAAACAAAGATACTTAAGACGAGAGAGTGCCGTACTACCATTAGAGAAGCTTCAGAAAAACCGTTTTCCAGTGTTCAAACGCTGGTCAATCACATAGCATCAACATCTAGCAAGTCCATATGTTCACAAACTGTGCATAATGTTCTGAAATCAACCAAAATATTTAAAAAAAACGTTTGGTGAAAACCGATTGCTGAGTTGCAACCGCAAAATAACGGTTAATCATGGTGGACGGAACGTTACGTTTTTGGGCCTGTATGGCATACGATGGCATTGAAATGCTCGCTTTTTTCAAAGGGAATATAAATGCACGTAAATATATCGAAGTGTAGCGCGATAATTTTAATTAAAGTGCAGTCAAATTATGCCATCGTGGTCAATATCACTATTAGCATAACATTGATCCTAAGCACACTGCACGAATAACAAGAGAATAGTTACTCTATAAAATTACCTATCAGTTAGGTATTCCAACACACTCTGGATAGTTGGTTGACACCACACACCACCAGTCTCCAGATATTAATCCCATTGAAAATTTTGGGCATAATTTAGATATAAAAGTGCACAACAGAAAAATCTCAAATAAACATAATCAGCAACGAATAATCATAGAATATAAGAATAATACCTAAACACCCATCTTTAAAATTGGATGAATCCATGCCAAAAAGATTCAAGCTATTATTGATGCTAGAGACATGCATATTTCATTTCAATTAAAAATGTCGGGTTTTAAATTTTCATGTTTTACAAGGTTGTCGTATGTGTACAAATACTTTTTTGACCACTCAATTCTTGTTTTTTCCGTATAATTTTTTTATAACTCTTTATTAATAACAAATAAACATACACAATGTTTTTATATTTAGTGAAGTACTTACCACCAAAATTTCGTTCATGTAACATTCGTTTGATTAAAGTTATGGGTAAAAAACGAGGTGTACAAATACTTTTTTGACCCACTGTATATTTCTTTTATACTACCACCGGACCGGAACACGAACTCAACTGAGAAGATCAAGTGGGTTTGTCTTTTTCTTTATATATCTTTTTTTGCCATATCGTTTTTTTATCTGATTGAAGTAGCAAACGAGCATGCAGTCCACCTGTTGGTAAGTGGTCACTGCCGCTCATGGACATCTGTAATCTACTTTATACAGAACATGGATTCTATCTGAAGTAAGTGCGTTGTTACTCCCGAGGCCTACGATGGTCGCCTAATATAAAAGTGTGTCGGCAACCACACCCTTCCATCGAAAGGCAAGAGCTGTTTCACGTTAGAAATAGTTGTGGCGGTGGTACTTCCCCGGACAAACTCCGCTGGTTCTACCACCTTCATAATTGTTTTACATTGTAGGCCTATGAGTGTAGAATGCGTTATAACCTTCTTGGATCGAACCCAGATCTTTGCAATTGGAAATGCACCGCTGGGCACTCACAGGTATTAGCTATAAACTAGATTTTATATATATCTAGTCACGAACGTGATATCTACATGAAATCGCTTCATTTATCTGACTTCTACAATATACTTGATATTGGAAATTCTTTCCTAGAATACGTAATATTTTAGGCATTGGTTCATTTATTATTATTTCGTGATCGTGCGTAGGAATAGAAAGTAGGATGATTGGGTCTAATGCCTCACAAACTCACAAATGTTCGATAGCATAAACATGATATTCAGATGAAAAACATTACTATTACAATTGACTATGAAAGAGATGGCTGGAACGAGTGGCAAAAGATGATTTTGCCATTTGACTGTTAATCTATATATTAATACATGAAGCAAAAACTTGTGATCCGTTTTCAAGATACTTGCCGCAGGCAGGAGCATGGAATTACGCACGGTTATAGTTGATGTAGAGAAGGATTGCGCAATGCTAATATTTTTTCAAATAATGCATAAAACATACATAAAATCAACGAAAAACACATTACACTCACTACCTTGCATTTGACACAAACACGTACATAATAAACGAAATAGAACATTCAAAGTCTTACTATGAAAACATAACATCAAAAATGTCAGATGTCTTTGTCAAAATACCCGCTAGTACAATATGAAGTTCAGTTATTTTAATTTAAATTACGGTCGAATTTCGACCGTTGCGACGGGTGACTAGTATAACTTTAAAGTCACAATTTCAGTGATTTAGAAATACTTTAAGAGTGAAACGAAACATTTTGAGAAAACCTATATATATTGTATCTGAGAAATATATTGTATTTGTGTGAGATTGAAATAGAATACGGGCTTAGCCAGTATTACTTAAGGACATCAGGCCGAATCCATATAGTTATAATCTACCTGAAGCAGATCAGAGACTTATTACCGCTCCTGACGACTAAGATGGTCATATCGACTCTCGCAACGTACACTATCGAATCTACAAATTGACTACTTTCCAGGAGAACGATTTGAAGTTGTATTTTTCGATTATATTCGTGCTTAAATAGTGCAGAATCAATAATGTTCATTTCGAAATTAGGCTAAATATTGGTCTTTTTTTTTCTTTAAGTTATATAAACAGTACGCTATTATGTTATTTTTAGAGCAATAAAACGAAAAACACGTTTTTGCAGTTTCGATGATGTACGTTGCGAGAGTCGATATGTGTACATGGAAAGTTAACACTGCTACTTATGGACGTCACTTTTATATATGGCGACTAGTCCTCGGAAGTAGCAACGCATCTGTGATTGACTTCAGATGGAACGCATGTTCTGTATGAAGTTGCTTACAGATGTCCATGGGCAGCGGTGACCACTTACCATCAGGTGGACTGCATGCTCGTTTACTACTTCATTATTACAAAAAAAAAATACCATCAGGTGGACTGCATGCTCGTTTACTACTTCATTATTTCCATAAAAAAAATACCATCAGGTGGACTGCATGCTCGTTTACTACTTCATTATTACAAAAAAATACCATCAGGTGGACTGCATGCTCGTTTACTACTTCATTATTACAAAAAAAAATACCATCAGGTTGACTGCATGCTCGTTTACTACTTCATTATTACAAAAAAAAAAATACCATCAGGTGGACTGCATGCTCGTTTACTACTTCATTATTACAAAAAAAAAATACCATCAGGTGGACTGCATGCTCGTTTACTACTAAAAAAAAATACCATCAGGTGGACTGCATGCTCGTTTACTACTTCATTATTACAAAAAAAATACCATCAGGTGGACTGCATGCTCGTTTACTACTTCATTATTACAAAAAAAAAATACCATCAGGTGGACTGCATGCTCGTTTACTACTTCATTATTACAAAAAAAAATACCATCAGGTGCATGCGCGTTGGCTACTTCAATCCTATTTAAAAAAACCGTCAGATCAACTCCATATAGAATTGGGATTCTACCTGAACCCAATCACAGATGCGTTACCACTTCTAATGACCATCAATACCCTTCCATCAACACAACATCACTAAAGTGTGAAGTAGTCACACTAGAAACTACGGCGAAAGCGTCACTGCAACAATTGCTTTTACTACTTTCCAAACTACCTTTCTACTTATAGTTTTGTGTAGTATACTAATCTATAGATATTATCATGGTTAACCAAAACCCTACTTAAACCTAGCAGCTACCACCAATACCAGATTTCACTGTGACAAACGTAATATAACTTTTTAAAACATTGTGACCACAAAGACTACTAAATGTAAATTTATTACATTCCAAAAACCCAATAAATACAACTGCCGAGCCAACGAAATCCACGTAATAGATATGCTCAATATAGAGATTTCAATAGAAAATAGTGGATAGAGAAATAGCCATTCCACCTGATACCCGTTATTAATACCTCCTCGTAAAATCTAAAGCCTCAATAGCACTTACCTCGAAGACATTTTGCGGCTAACCGGAATATCAACATCATCAAACTCCAACGATATCTTCAGCGATAGTTTGGTATAATTTCTATAACTTAGGCCATTTTCAAACAGGACTTTTATACGACATAAGCTTACGAAACTATCCTCAGACGTGTGGGGATTTTAATCCTTTTTAGTGGGACAGTAAATTTTGCTTAATATCTTTTTAACGAGAGATTAGTTGACACAAATTTTTCGTGATATAGATATCACGATATGGTTGAATAAGTTTTCGTGATATGGTTGAATCTTGCCCTCTCAATCGGGAGGTCCGAGGTTCAAACCCAGGCCCGCATCACTGATTTATGTGCGATTTATTAGAAATTAATTATCACTGCTTTTCGTTGAAAGAAAACATCGTGATTAAACCTACACACCCGAGAGTTCTTTAAAAAAAAAGTTCTCGGAGGAGTGTGAAGTCCACCAATTCGCACTTGGTCAGCGCGGTGGACTATGGCCTATAACTCTCTCAGTCTGAGAGAAGACCCGTGCCCAGCATTGGGACAATAATGGGTTGACGACTATCTATTATATAACTAGTTTCGATTTTAGTTCGACGTGCAGAAAAATGGAACTCCCCAATTTATACTTATATTCCAATGCTTGCCTTATAAAGAGTGATGCAAAAATAGAAAGCTTCAGAATTGCAACTATTACTTCAAACAATGGCTGCAATAGCACACCTAATAGCAGACGATAACACGCGACATAACAATGGCCATTAAACAGAGCATCTAGTCATATACCAATAAACGCTACATGCGAAGCTGGCCTTATAGTCGCGAAATATCTCCACCGACCTAAGTTTCCAACTAGTCCAACCGCCACTGGAAGCATGAGGCTAAAGTTACGCGTAGGCACAAATAGTTGTTACCCAACCACATTTCAGAACAGGCAAAGAAACATTTTCTTATTTCTATCCTAAAATCAAAGCTTAACTGTGGTTTTAATAGATCCTTAGTTAGTTGATGAAAATAAAAAACTTTTCCGAAATCCATAACTTACTTAATCTTTACTAATATTATCCAGTGGATGAATTTATTTGGTTGAACGCACTAATTTCTGGAAACCAAGGTGGTAGAATCAGTGTAGTTCGACCGGGGAAGTACCACCGCCGCCCCTATTTCTAGCGTGAAGCATTTCTTGCGTTTCGATAGAAGGGTGTGGTTGCCGGCACACTTTCACATGATTCGACCATCGTAGTCCTCGGGAGTAGCAACGCATCTGTGATTGACTTCAGATGGAACCCATGTTCTGTATGAAGTTGATTACACGTTGTCCACGGGCAGCAGTGATCACTTACCACCAGGTGGATTGCATGCTCGTTTGCTACTTCAGTCAGATAAAAAAAATAAAAAACAAAAACAACAATCACGTAACAAAGAAACATAACGTGTAATATTAATAGTATGTATCTTTGTAATTGTGTAATGCGTGCGTGTGCGCGCGCGCGTGTGTGTTCGTGTGTGTGTGTGTATGTGTGTGTGTGTGTGTGTGTGCGCGTGCGTGAGTGCGTGCATATATAACTATAATAATAGAACAAATTAAGGATGTTAATTGTTCTGTTTCCTCGTAATTTGTTTCAGTATTATAAAGTCATGCAAGCTAGCTCAGTTCAGTGCTCTCAAACCACAGATGAATAAATTCGATTAACACAGATAACAAATAATTTATGTTCCAGCAGCCAGCGTCTGTCAAGCCACTCAGTCACTGCCAATCTCCGCGGACAGATTTGCTAATTCGTTAGTTGACGACGGTGGAACACGGATCCCTAATCTAGTCTAACAGTCTCTACCAACCTGACAAAATGTCAGACATCTGACCACGTCTTTAACGAAATCCTTGGAATGAGAAGAATTTCTTCTATTGTCTTGTTACTTAACTGTATGTTTATGTTTATATAAGTTTCCAAAGAGTCTATCTTATCATTATCTTGAAATTTAATTTGCTTAGATGTTAGCATTTCAATCATCTGTTGATATATTTAGAAATACTGGTAACCCGTCGCAACGGTCGAAATTCGACCGTAATTCAATTCAAAAACTAAACTTAACATTGTCCAAAGTAGCACGAATATATCTCAAATTCAAATAAATTGTAATAATTTTAAGTTATTTTGAACGCACCCGCTAAAGGTTAAAATAGGTTTAATTAACTAAGCTGCATTTAAAAGCAATAGCGGGTATTCTGACAAAGACATCTGACATTTTTTAGCATTGCGGAATCCTTCTCTATATCAATTATAACCGTGAATAATTTCATACTCTTTCGTCCGCGACTAGTATCTTAAAAACGGATCACAATTTTCGCTTCACGTATTAATATATATACATAGATGCAATCTACGTTTGTGTGCTATCAACTCACAGGTTTAGATCGTTGTCAAACCATTATGGTTCCACTGCTGGGCATTGGTCTCCTCTCGAAGTGAGGGTTTTAGGACAGACCGCCGCGCTGGCTAAGCGCGATTTGGTAGACTTTACAAGTTTTTAAGATTTTTTAAAGTGTCAGGCTACATTTTTTCTACATAAGGAAATATTTTCTTTTATTTCACAAGTTTGCTGTATTTTTTTAGAGAAATTGGCAATACCTTTATACTATTTCTACAATGATCTTTTGTTTTGTCTCTCTGTGTGCACGAAATGTGTAAGATTAGTATGTATTTATGTAGATTAGTATGTAAGATTAATACGTAAATAAACTAAATGATTTTAATGTAATTCTCTAGACAACGCTAACTTTCTAAGCTAATCTAGACAGGTGTCACCTCTGTGAAAATTAAATTTAATTAAAACCCTTTTGTAACGTCAACAAATGCCATGTAATATTATTAACGTACTGTTGGAGTTACCTGACACAAATATTAGATTTTTTTATACAATTGAAGTAACAAACGAGCATGCAGTTCAACTGACGGTGAATTGCACGCTCGTTTGTGACGTGTGGATTTTAAAAGGAATTTCCGTTTCTTTTATAGAAGTAGCAAACGTGCATGCAGCATCCACCTGATAGTAAGAGGTCACTGCCGCCCATGAACGTCTGTAATAAACTTCATACAGAACGTGGGTTCCATCTGAAGTCAATCTCAGATGCGTTACTACCCCCGAGGACTACGGTGGACGCCTCATGTGAAAGTGTGCAGCAACCACACCCTTCCATCGAAACGCAAGAAATGCTTCACGCTAGAAATAGGTGTGGCGGTGGTACTTCCCCGGTCGAACTACGCTGGTTCTACCTCCTTCACATCTTTTTCATTTACAACGTCCATGATTAATAAAAATAAAGTTTTAGGCAATGTCTCACCGCACTGGCCAAGTGCTAATTGGTATACCTACTTCAGACATTTTTGAGTATTTTTTTATTTTTTCTTCAGAACTCTCGGGTGTTTATATTTTCTCACAATGTTTCCTTTACCGTGAAGCAGTGATAAATAATTAGTAATAGGCACATAATTTAGAAATATCAGTGGTGCGAGCCTGAGATTTGAAACTGTCGATTAGAGCTTCGATTAACAGGACGATTTCCACTGATCAAATCAACTCAGTTTTTTTTAACACGCTTCCACAGAAGCCCCACAGAAGGATTTTCTCCTGTGTGGTGTGTAACATGGACACACAAGACGAATACACAAACAACCAGACCCAGAACGGGAATCTAAACTCATCATTCAGATACCTGTCTGGCCGGGAATCGAACCCAGGGCCCATTGCTCGCCAGACCGGTATAGTAACCGCTCCGTCACGCTGGTCGTCAAAGTCAAAGTTTTTATAATCACAAACCATATTCCTGTGTTCTGATCAAAGACTAAATCAATTTAGATAATGTTATCACTGATGGTAACTACAGGCTTTAAAACAATATTGAAATGCATAGACAATTCCAGAAAACCCTTTCTTATTCCCATTTCTTTCTACAAACAAACATCGTATTGCTCGAGCTGTGTTACACTTTTTTTAAACTGTGAATCTTCCTTGAAACTGAAAAACTATAATCCCTGGAGTAAACAAGAGGATTTCTTAGCAGAAAAATCCGTTCTTTCTTTGAGATCCATCGGGATTATTTCTTAACGAGTGAGAATCCGGTTTATAGAGCTAGGTACCTATTATAAGTAGATCTTCAAGTAATTGGGTTCGGAAGAAAATTTCAGGATATTTTTGTTCATCGTGAATATATCTCACTATTTTGATTTATCTTTAGAATTTTTTATAACCTCGGAGTTTTATGTCAAAGAACTAAAAAAATGTATAATAAATGCCGTTCATAGACATAGCTTACTTTAAATAGAGATAAAAAAGTAATGAAGATTCAGGCTTCGAAAGTTTACTTCTCTGATTAGTTTTATAAATTAGTTATGCACTGTTGAATAAAAACTGAAAAAGGTAAAGAAAAAAACACACTTTCTTCGCTCATAGCCCCACACTAGGATCCTGTGTCGTGGGTACCATGGACACTCAAGACAAATACACAAACACCCAGACACAGAACAAGAATTTATTTATTTATTATCTTTATTTTTGTATATTTTTTATAGGCCTACGGGGGCACTTACAAATTGTCAATTACATTTTTTTCTTACACTACCACCGGATCGGAACCTTCAGATCGGTATGGTAACCCACGGGACTCGTCAAAAGAAAGAATTATACTAATCTATATTCCCAAAGACGAATTTTGTTATTAATAATATACGAATAATATACGAATTATTTTGAATAGTCTGAGATGAGCCCCGTTTCTAAACATGATAGTAATGGGCCGAATGTGAATGCCGAAAAGTGGTCATATACATTTTTATGGATTCTTGTGGAAATCCTTAAGTAGTAACTACTTCTGCGTCAATAAAGAAAATATGTTTTAGCGTAAATGCATTACATTCATTCATTAATGAACTAATATCGCTAAAGTAGTAGGTACTGGTAATGGAAATTCAATTATTAGAACCACAATACTTTCGTAAAGTATCTAATAAAAGTATACGGCGTAGTATATTGGGTAAGGTTTTTACTGCTTAAGAATTTCCAGTGGAAGAGGCATATATATGACCTATGCCCATTAAGGTGGAGCATCACTTGTCCTTTGTGATAGGTATATTTGATAGTGCGCGGCAGTTCTATGTGCGGCAGTCACTACTTACCATCAAGTGGACTGCGAGTTCGTTTGCTACTTTAATCGGATTAAAAAAAATAACTCGATCCAATCCGCAGACATTGCGATCCACTACGACTATTTCTAATAGCATTTTTAAGGTGGTAGAACCAGCGAAGCAGTGATACTATAAGTCAATATATGAAAAAAAAATATACAATAAGATTTATTTTTCCCATAAACTTTTAACCACGTCACTCTTCCTCATCTGTATAGTGTGACATTAAAGTAGCAAATATCCACGCGGTTGATTCTGAAGTTGCAAGTGCTGTATGTATATAATTCTACGGTGTATATGGGGTGTACAAGGTTTTTTCTTTTTACCCGATGGTAGTAGTAATCAAACATGCAGTTCACCTGATAATAAGTGGTTACTGCAGCCCGTGGACATTTGTAAGCAGTGTCATATAGAGCAGTGTTTCTAACTAAAGCCAGTCACAGATGCGATTCGCCTCAGGACTAAATTGGTCGACTCAATTGTTCGGGCAAACACACCCTTTCACCGAAATTAAAAACAGCTCCAAGACAGATACATGTGGTTATGGCGGTGGTACATCACTAGTGGAACTACACCGGTTCTACCCCGTCAGAAATATAATAACATTAGCAAATACAGCGATACAGCTACCAATAAGGCATGTGAAGGCCTAGCTTTACACGAAGTCCCGCGACGGGCGCGGCGTTAATTAACTAAACGTTGGGGTTCAGCGAAGCAGTGATACGATAACAGTCATTATATGAAAAAACATACAATGAGATTTATTTTTCCCATAAACTTTCCACCACGTCACTCTTCCCCATATAGCGTAACACGGAAGTAGCAAATAACCATGCAGTTGGTGCCAAGTCGTATCAGTTAATCATGTTACGGTGTGTATGTGGTATGCAGAGTACATTTTTCTTCTTTTTATCCGATTAGCAAACGATCAAGCAGTTCACGTAATGGTAAATGGTTATTTCCTCTAATGAACATCTGTAAGTATATTCCTATATGACAGTTTTTCTAACCAAAGCCAGTGACAGATGCGTTGCTCCTCAGGAGTAAATTGATCGACTCATATGAAATTGAAACACAAACCCTTTAACTGAAACAAAAACTGCCTCACGTTAGAAATGTGTGGGTGTGGCGGTGGTACTTCACTGGTCAAACTACAGATATGTAGCTGCCAATAAGGCATGTGAAGGCCTAGCTTTACACGAAGTCCCGCGACGGGCGCGGCGTTAATTAACTTAACGTTGGGGTTCAGCGAAGCAGTGATACGATAACAGTCATTATATGAAACACAAAAACTGCTTCACGTTAGAAATATGTGTGGATGCGGCGGTGGTATCTCACTGCTCGAACTACACTGGTTTTACCATCTAGTAGAAAATACATTGTAGCTACTACTAAGGCATGTGAAGGCCTAGCTTTACATGAACGAAGGTCCGCGACAGGCGCGGCGTTAATTAACTAAACGTTGGGGTTCAGCGAAGCAGTGATACAATAACAGTCATTATATTAAACAGCATACAATGAGATTTTGACCACGATTTATTCTACCCTACTTCTACTACGGCAGTTTTCCTCATATACAGTAACACGAAAGTAGCAAATAACCATGCAGTTGGTGCCAAGTCGTATCAGTAAATAATGTTAAGGTGTGTATGTGGTATGCAGAGTACATTTTTCTTCTTTTTATCCGATTAGCAAACGATCAAGCAGTTCACATGATGGTAAATGGTTATTTCCTCTAATGAACATCTGTAAGTATATTCTTATATGACAGTTTTTCTAACCAAAGCCAGTGACAGATGCGTTGCTCCTCAGGAGTAGATTGATCGACTCATATGAAATTGAAACACAAACGCTTTAACTGAAACAAAAACTGCCTCACGTTAGAAATGTGTTGGTGTGGCGGTGGTACTTCACTGGTCAAAATACACTGGTTTTACCATCTGGTAGAAAATACATTGTAGCTACTACTAAGGCATGTGAAGGCCTAGCTTTACACGAAGTCCCGCGACGGGCGCGGCGTTAATTAACTAAACGTTGGTTCAGCGAAGCAGTGATACGATAACAGTCATTATATGAAACAGCATACAATGAGATTTTGACCACGATTTATTCTACCTTACTTCTACTACGGCACTTTTCCCCATATAGTGTGTGGTGTGAACACACTGAAATATTATTATGACGTCGTCAAGACATTATTGTCCCACTGCTGGGCTTGAGTTTTCTCTCAGAATAAGAGATATCGTCATAGACCACCAAATGCGAATTGATAAACTTTACACGCCTCTGAGAACTTATTAGTAGGTTTTCTCAAGAAGAAATACCCAAATACCCAAATCATTTTACAAAAAGCAGTGGTTTGACCAAGCCTGCAAGCCAAACAAGCGTGGGTTTTGATCCTCGGATCCACGATCGAGTGGCCGAAATTCGACTATTGAGATATCATTTCTTATAATTGTATCCAAAAAATAAATGTATCTAAAATGTAATAGACAAAATATACAATTTTATTTTATACCACCGAACTACCAAACGAGTATGGAGTCCACCTGGTCGTAAGATGGTGACTTATCACCCATGGATAGATAGGGTTTTAGAGCCGTAGCTAGGTTCTGCCACAGATGCATTGCTACTAACGGCTACATTTTAACTCAACATTAGTTAAAACTATCTTTATTAGGCTGATATAGGTGTGAGAGTAGTGCCAGTTGAACCAACCTTTATCTTTTAATTCAGATATGTGACATAATGACGTAGCTACAGAAAAAGTAGCAGTCGGGTAGATTTTCTTAAATGCATTTTATTAAATGCATAATGAAAGTTGTGGAAAACAGGAACAAAATGGGGGTCACGAGAAACGAATGAGGACTCAAACTCCCCTAATGAATTAATTTGAAGGTGGGTGAACTCTTTTCAGGTTTTTCACCCCTATTAAACGTTAAGTTGTCAGTCCTAATTATCATTAGATAGCCGTTAGACCTTATCTTTGAAAGTCGACAATTTTTACCTAACCGGCACCTTGCCTACCTAGATTGTTGCTTGATTAGAAATTATAGTACGCAGTGAGATTATAAAACAGTTATTACTACGAAAAATGTGTAGGAATTCGGAAAGTGACTGAAGAGAATTGGAAAGGACTAGGTTAGATCGAGAAGAACCACTGTCATGTATTTCTAACGTGAAATAGTTTTCGGAAATTTGTGGATCTTGCGGACTTATATAAGGAGGACTAAGATAGAAGAAAGAGTGTTCCTGTAGTTCCGGGATCACAATAGGACTCCGGTATCCCCTGCCTGTCGTAACAGGCGACTAAGAGGGGCTTCCGGGGTTGCGGGCAGCTAGAGTGGGAGCTCGAACCGTTCGATCAGACGACCCCGGGAGGACGGCGGTATGCGTGATCGCATATCGTCGGAAAGTAATGCATTTTAAGGCAATAAACCATATTACTATTGCTATTATTACATTAGTCTTATATTTATAAAACATATTCACGAACATCTCGTTAAGCGAACACAGTGGAATACCGCAGTACATTTTTAAGCAACTGCGCCAGCTCCTGGAGACCGGTCGTTTACTTTGCAGCCCCCTAGGAGCGTTGGAACGCCACACCAAAACACCTCAAGCTCTGCGGCTCGCTATAAAACTTTTGACTGCGGTAACTTGATGAAACTGCATTAAGGATAATGTACGTACGGAACCTTGTAAATAGGGACATTAATTACAAATAACGGCAGTAAGAACAATTGTTTAGTATTTGTGTCATTAAACATTGAACAAACGTGAACATTGCGTACAATTATCTTCATATCGATATACAACAAACGTCTAGTTAAGCGAACATTGCGGAATACTGTAGTACATTTATAAGCAACTGCACTAGCTGCTGGAGACCGGTCGTTTACTTCGCAGCCCCCGAGGAGCGTTGGAACGCTACACCAACACACCTCAAGCTCTGCGGCTCGCTATAAAACTTTTGACTGCAGTAACTTGATGAAACTGCACTATGGGTATTGTACGTATGGAGCCTTTTGAATAGGGACATTAATTATGAAATATCGGCAGTAAGGACAATTGTTTACTATTTCGAACTGGTTGTAATAGTAAAAACGAATAAACAATTTCACATATCAACTCAGAAGTCGTACTTGAAGTATCTAAAAAAATCTAAGTTATGTACATTAAATCTAACATTAAAAATAACAGTTTTTATTTTAAAATTCAATATATTTTTTTTTATACTTAAACCTAACTATATGGCAGACGGGCTACCTGGAGAAAAGTAGTCACCGTCGCCTATGGACATTTGCAACACCAGAGGAGTCGCCAATGCATCGACAGCTTTGAAGAAGAGCTCTTTTCGCATGTACATAAATTACATGTACAAAAACGATTCTGATAGACCATCTAATTTAAAAGTCCAGAATTCTTAAAAAGCATATTTTATGTAGGTAAATTTGCATACAGACCATAGCCATTTACAATTTGGACTTCAATTAGTGCTGTAAATAAAATACGGAAAATTGTACAATAGTGGCCATGGGACCTATTTCATGCGTTGGTAATGTACTAAGTGCATCAGACTAATGCGCCGCCAAGTAATTTTGCACTGGAGACAGGGGTATTTATGTCAATTTTCATCTATTACTATTGCTGCATAGAGCAGTGATAGCCTAATGGTTGAAACTTGCCCTCTCAATCAGGAGGTCCGAGGTTCAAACCCAGGCACGCACCACTGATTTATATGCGTATTAGAAATTAATTATCACTGCTTTTCGGTGAAGGAAAACATCGTGAGAAAACCTACGCACCCAAGAGTTCTTTAAAAAAAAAGTTCTCGGAGGTGTGTGAAGTCCACCAATTCGCACTTGGCCAGCGCGGTGGACTATGGCCTAAAACTCTCTCATTCTGAGAGAAGACCCGTGACCAACAGTGGGACAATAATGGGTTGATACTATTGCCACAGCACAGGTCGCCCCCCCACCAGGTGGATAGTAGACCTAAAGAAGACAGCGTGAAACCGAATTCAGGAGGCACGGGACCGGCTGGAGTGGCGTCATTTAGGGGAGGCCTATGTCCAGCAGTTGACCTCAAAGGGCTGATGGATGGATGGATGACTATTGCCACTAGTACACAGTGTTTAACTTTTCCTTTTTTTAATAGCAGCGTCCTAAAGTCATTCAACAATGTGTGTTACACCCTTCCGTATGCTTTAACGATGGACAAACATTGAAACATCGTTTAGAAACCTGCGTCTAAGAGCAAGTTCTCATGACAAGCGTTCAACGCGCGTACAACGCGCGCTACATTTTTGTATAGTGTTCACATGACACACGTTTGTAAGGCGTTGAAGGCGCGTTACCGCGTTTGCCGAGGTTCAGTGGAGTTCTCACATTTGAAGATGGACGTAGAAACAGTTTTAACGGTGATTTCATACCGATGGCATGAAATGAATATGATTTGAGGACGAGATCTTCTCAAGCCCGTCTCTTTAAATTCCTATCTGAATAATCGTTACTTGTCATTTCCCATATCGCAGGATGTTTCTCTATTTCGTTTATAAATAAATCTTTATTAAAAGCGGCGGATTCCATTTCGGACGATTTGTGGACGAACTATTGGACCCTTAAATACGTTTATTAACGTCAAAAGCGCGCGCTCAACTGAACGGAAACATAGAAAACAAATGATCTCAAAGCGCGCGTTGACGCGCGCTAACAAGGTTCAAGCGCTAGCGCTGCGTTTAACGCGCTTTATAAAAACGCGCGTTAGTATGTGTACGGCCTGAATAAAATGTTTGTAGTTGTCAGCGCGCGTTATTAAAACGCGCGTTGAGCGCTTGTCATGAGAACTTGCTCTAAGTGTGCCTTTCAACCGATTTCTAAAATGAAAGTTTACTTTTTTATTTCCAAAAAAACGTAAAATCTACATATTCACACTTCATTATCGAGCTGTAATGTGGTTTATACCGGTCTTCTCCTGAAGACCCGAGCATAAAAGCGGGACATAAAAGCTACAAGCATTTTTATGTCGTCAGATTTCGCTGCAAATTGTAGCGAAATTTGAAAATATTCTCTCAACTCTGACGGTTGCGGCGCCGAGAATCAAACTCGTAACTCTGTATGACTATCCGACACTAATATAAATTCATAAGCAGACAGTAAGCAGTATTTGTGTATGTAGACAACTCAAATGGGTTTACACGTTACAAGTTGTTATTCCAGCATTACTTTCCAAGCTTTAAGAGATATTCACGGTGCCACGGTACGCTATAGCATACTGTATTCTCCCGTGACATAAAAAGTCAAATTTTTTTTTCTACATGCATAGCTCACACTTGGCTTCTCTGTATCTTTAGAATACACACACATACATAAACAGCAAAAACATATGTTTTTATTATGTCATTATGAGTATCCGTCCAAGATCCGCTTAAAGTACCGCATATTTCAGAATTTACATACATCCAGTCTATCCGGAAATCGGACCCGTAACCGAGTGTCTTTTCGGCTTACGTAACTTATATAAGCAAGAAGCTGCCAGTAAACACTTTTGGTATGTTAATGAGTGAAGCATACGTAGTGTACATACAGCACAGCGCCGAGCTACATGAATATGTGGCCGAAACCGCACCGGACCGGACGGTAATTAACTAAATGCTCTGGGATTTTACCGTAAAGTCATTATACGCGAAATGTAGGTTGGATTCGCGCTGAAATAAGTACTTTAAGGCAATTTAGGTCGAAGCAAATGCATAGTCGACCTAATAATTCAAAATAAGCACAATTTTCGAAACGTTTAACGTAAGGACATATGTAGAATTATTCCCATATGAACAAATTAATTATTTGTTAATACTTTGCAAGATTTCTTAACAGTTGTACTATAATTTTCTAATTAACGATATACTATCTTTACATAAATAAAAACTAAAAAACTTTTTCTACATTCAATGTCTTGCACTTGACTCTATACTTATCAATGATACACACACAGCAAAAACATTCAGATTCACCTAACTTATATAAACGCTTTATTAAAAATTCAGTTTAGCCAGGAATCGAACTTGAAACTGTGTGTTTATTACACATAAATAACTTAAGGAGCAGCCAGTAAACAGACTTTCAGTATGTTAATGAAAGCGAGTGAAGCATACGTAGTGTACATACATCAAAGCGCCGAGCTTCATGAATATGTGGCCGAAACCGCACCGGACCGGACAGTAATTAACTAAATGCTCTGGGATTTTACCGTAAATTCATTATACGCGAAATGTAGGTTGGAATCGCGCTGAAATTTAAGGCAATTTAGGGCGAAACAAACAGATAGTCGACCTAAAAATTCAAAATAACCTTCTTTCAGCAATTAAACGTAAGATCTTTGGTAAACCTTTATGTATACAATGTTTTGTAATTAATTGTTATTTCTAACTTACATCCCAAGATTTTTTTAAATTTATGTAATAAGTAATATAAAAAAACGAAATATAATTTACTACATTCTAAATGTAATGTCTCATACTTGGCTTCGCTCTATTAAGAATACACAAACAGTAATACAGTGAGATCCAGCCCACTAATCTAAACGCATCGTTAAAATTATTGTCTAGCCAGAACTTGAACCCAGAACTGTGTCCTTTCAGTTTACGTAACCTAAGAAGCAAGGAGTAAACATCCTTTTGGTAAGTTAACGAAAGCGAGTGAACCTTACGTAGTGTACAAACAGCACAGCGCCGAGCTTCATGAATATGTGGCCGAAACCGCACCGGACCGGACAGTAATTAACTAAATGCTCAGGGATTTCATCGTAAAGTCATTATTCGCGAAATTTAGGTTGGATTCGCGCTAAATTAAGTACTTTAGGGGAATCTAGGACAAAGCGGACGGATAGTCGACCTAAAAATTTGAAATAAGCTTTCTTCCGCAATTAAACGATGGGTTCTTAGGTGAAGTTATATGTGTACAAAGTAATGTAATTATTTGTCATTTCAGACTTACTTTCCAAGATTTTTAAAATTTATATAATAATTAAAAAAAAACTAAATACCATTTTTTACATTCAAATCCTCATACTTAGCTTATCTATATCAAGAATACACTCATACCAAAAATATTGACGTTCAGCCCACTAATCGAAACGCATCATTAAAATTACTGTCTAGCCAGAAATCGAACCTGGAACTGTGTATCTTTTTGATTTACGTAACTTAAGAGGGAGATGGTAAACAGATTGTCAGTACGTTAATGAAAGCGAGTGAAGCATACGTAGTGTACATAGTGTACATACATCAAAGCGCCGAGCTTCATGAATATGTGGCCCAAAACCGCACCGGACCGGACGGTAATTAACTAAATGCTCTGGGATTTTACCGTAAAGTCATTATACGCGAAATGTAGTTTGGATTCGCGCTGAAATAAGTACTTTTGGGAATCTAGGACGAAACGGACGGATGATCTACTACAGTTGTTTCAGTTATTTTGTAATTAAAGGAAGGATTTGTGTGGGATTATTTATGGAAAGCGAAGCCGTAGATGTACTTTCTACATCTAGTAACATTTTTTCGATAACAAATCGTTCTGGTGGTAAATGCAAATTATAATATTTTTGAAATTCAATATACGTACTCGTTCTTCGCAGTTCTTGCGTTTAGGTGGAAAGGTGTGATCGAAATACCGATTAACTTTCCTATGTGGCGACCATCTTAGTCACCACCATCTTACCATCAAGGTGGTAGAACCAGTGTAGTTCGACCGGGGAAGTACCACCGCCACACCTACGTCTAGCGTGAAGCATTTCTTGCGTTTCGATAGTAGGGTGTGGTTGCCGGTACACTTTCACATAAAACGACCATCATAGTCCTCGTAACAACGCATCTATGATTGACTTCAGGTGGAACCCATGTTCTGTATGAAGTTGATTACAGGTGTTCATGGACGGCAGTGATCACGAACATCTGTAACTACGATCAGGTGGACTGCATGCTCGTTTGCTACTTCAGACACATATAAAAAGTCTTTTGTAATGACGGTGCGTATGTGATTGACTTCGGATAGAAACCCCTTTCTATATGAAGTTGATTACAGATGTCTACCAGGTGGACTCCATGCTTGTTACTTCAATCGGTTAATTTTTTATTATATAATCTGAACGCGATATTTTGCAATACCTATACGACGATAAAAAGTAATTTATTCGATACTTTATTACGCTGTACGATTTCGGAATATCATAAATAATAAAATAACAACAACAATAAATAAATCAGATATTATCTTCACCGCGTAATCGGAGTTTATAATAAAAATAAAAATAAATAAATATAATCTTATCTTATCATACATCTAATATATAAAATTCTCGTGTCACAGTTTTTGTTGCCATACTCCTCCGAAACGGCTTGACCGATTTTTACCAAATTTTATATGCTTATTCAGAAGGTCTGAGAATCGGCCAACATCTATTTTACATACCCCTTAAGGGTTGTCCACCCTTAACATTTTTTTTATTTTTTATATGGCAAAACAACGTTTGTCGGGACAGCTAGTTTTTTATAAGGTTGTCCGTAGGATGGTATAAATTGCCACTGATGCCCACGGACATCTGTATTCAAGCCCAAATAGATTTGTCTTGCTTGAGGTTGGTTATAGGTGCGCTGCTACGTCTGAGAACTAAGTTGGAATGCCTCGGGTATATCTCCCTTACCTTCCCTTTAAACCGAAACGTATTAGCGTTTAATAATGCTGCTGAAAGATATTTTTTATGAAATAGAAGTAACAAACTATGCCGTCTTCGTCGTCAACCCTTTATTGGGCCACTGCTGAGCCCCGTGCCCGTAGCAATGTTATGCGTTGCTGAGTCTCAAGGGTGTGGTAGGGGAGGCATACGAGTACGCACCCGAGGCATTTATAAGTCCTTAGGAGAAGGATCCGCCGCGGCCGCCAGTAACGACGCCCTGTAGTTCCGGGATTAGAATAGAGCTACGGCATCCCCTGCCTGTCGTAAGAGGCGACTAAAAGGGGCTTCCGGGGTTGAAGACGGCTAGAGAGGGAACTCGAACCGTTCGGTCAGGCAATCCCGGGAAGGACGGCGGTATGTGTGGTCGCATACCGTCGTAAAGACTAGACGGAGCGGTGGGCCCAGCCGCCCATCTGGGAGGAGCCCGATGGGGCAACGCGCTCGGAGGATTCCGGTTGAAGTCGTTTCGAGATCCCGGAGTCCTCCTTTTCAGAGCCGAGGACGGCCACCGGGGGGGTTTTAGTGCGGTAAAAATCCCACATAACCCTGCGTCGCTCCCACGGCGTCGGGTACCTTTTGAAGGTTTCCCCCTCGAAAACAAAAAAAAAGGTAGCAACGTATCGGTGGCTAACTTAAGACAAGACTGATCTTATCTGAAGTTGTTTATAGATGTCCATAGATAGCAGAGGCCATTTACCATTAGGTAGATGGCATCGTTAGTAGTAGCAGCAGTGATTGCCTAAGGGTTGAAACTTGCCCTCTCGATCAGGAGGACCGAGGTTCAAACCCAGGCACACACCACTGATTTTTCTAAAATTATGTGCGCATAAGAAATTATTTAACACTGCTTTTCTGCGAAGTAAAACATCGTGAGGAAACCTACACACCCGAGAGTTCTTTAAAAAAAAAAAATTCTCGGAGGTGTGTGAAGTCCACCAATTCGCATTTGGCCAGCGCGATGGACTATAGTCTAAAACTCTCTCATTCCGAGAGAAGACCAGTGCCGAGCGTGGAGCATTAATGGGTTTACGATGATGATGATTTAAATAAAGAATACCTTAGCATTTACGATGCATACCTCAATAAAAAAACGTAAACGTTCACCGTACGAAATATTCCATAAAAGAAATCCTGAACAAAGCTAGCGCTCTACATCGGAGGGCACACGTACAATTACTTTCAATTTGCATTGTATGGCTCAATCTGTTTCAATTTTACAGCTGTGGCCATAAACGTAGGTCCAAATTATTGTTTGATCTTGGCATCGGACAATATGTTCTACAGGCCGCTGGATTTTACAACAACGATAACAAACAACTGTAACTTTTTGTTTAAATATACATTTTTTAAATCTTAGTGATATTAAAAACTTTTACGTTTGTGAGGATGTGTATATGTTGGTTAGTTAGGTTGGTTAGTTCTTTCACGCAAAAACTAGTAACACTGAAATTTGACACACACTTATTTACGATTTGGATTATTACATAGGATAGGTACCTACTCATTACCGTGATAAACGTGACCGAAGTGGGCAGAGCCGTGAAAATAAGGTAGTTTATTATAATTCGTATTCAAAACCCTTTTTTATACTTTTAATATATTTAAAAGATTTTATTTTTTATTAATAATAATTTCGTTTTAATTGAAGCTTAAACTCATAAATCATTTTTTTTCATTGGCCTAAAGGCCACGTTTTTATTAATAGAAAGTAATAAACACGCTTTTGTGTAAAAATATTTTTTGTTTTTTTTTTTTTCATTATCTTGCATTGTCATTGCTCATTGGTCGTTGATAAGTATGCAAAAATTCAAATTATTCCGATCATTCGAAATTGTTCACAATCGCGTTCAAAAATTTAACAGCGTGGTTATAAACAAAAGTACGTAAAGACCAAACGATCAGATCTCGATACTCCGAGCAAGAAAACGAATAATTGTTGCTTTGTTTTAACGAACGGCTACCCCACAAAAAGGCGTCGCATCGACAATTACCTCTTTCAATTTCCATTGCACGATTCAATTTGTTTCAATCTCCCATTGAGTGGCGAGTGGCGAGTGGCAAGGGGCTGTATTGGTTTTTGGTCTTGAGTTTCGATGCAATAAACAATGAAACCTTTCTTGAAAATGAAATGAATAAAGCTTTCTACTCTGGTATTATTTAATACAAATTATGCCTTGCAGTTTCACCCGAGTTTAAAAAACCAGCTAAGTGCGAGTGCGAACACGGGCACGAAGTGTTCCGCATCATCACTACATAGTGTGGCGACCTCCCGCTAATCATCTAGAGATGATTAGCTACTAGTATTCTGAAACACGCTATCGAAGTATTTTCAGAATCCTGCATATATACAAGTTCCGAACAACAATTGTCGGAGCATAGCCGCTCCCCAGGCATGATCACCTAGCCTGGCGGGAGATCTCCCTTTGCCAAAGTGGCGCCATCACTAATCAACACCTTAGGGTCCATAGCATGCACTAACACTAATTAAAACCCCACTTTAGTATTTTGTTTTACAAAGTCGCTGTCTGTACCTATGTATGCTTAGCTTTTTAAAACTACGCTACGGATTTTAATGCCGTTTTTTTAATAGAGAGATTCATAAGGAATGTTTGTATAATATAGTAGAAACACTGATAATTCTAGATTTTTGACTTTGATTTTTGAACGAAGTTGGCCGGGTCAACTAGTAAAGAGTAAATGGTACCTCAAGATACGAACTATAAATTTATGGATATGGATATAATCGACCAACTTAATTCAATAGTTTTGAATTAATGAGCTCTCAAACATACTCTCAGACAGTGCAAAGATGCGCTTTCTTTTTATCTACATACGTTGGACATGTTGGTACATAGATCGATGTGATCGGGAATCAAATCTGAATGCTGAACAAAATTTAGCAATTTTCTACGCATAAAGCGTACACAATAAAACTTTATTTGTGTAGGCGCATTTTATAACGGGGAATGTAATCTTTAAACTAATTTGAACTATTAATTGTACGCATTAATTAGTGACATTTTAATTAGAATACTTATCAATACACAATATTACCACAGTATATTTGTACCGTGATATTACTGTTTTACCAGAAAAATTAACGTTTTGTCACTAAAAATATTTTAAGTTTGTTTAGTGTTTTTGTGCGAAAAGTATAAACTATAACCACTAATGACGTTAAATCACAACAAAAAAAAACTTTAATAAGGCCATTTGGTTTTTTATTCGTCCCAGAAAACCCTTCTATTTGATATCCACATAAAAAATAATAGGTCCGTTTTCTTGGAGCATATTGGATTTGAATGAATTTTCTATGCTAATCGTGCATTGCCATCCAAATCATATATGTGTAAAATTTCCAGCTCAATTGGTGGGAGTTAACTTTTTTTATTTATTTATTTTCTTATCAGATAGAAGTAGCAAACGAACATGCAATCCACCTGACGATAAGTGGTCACTGCCACCCATGGACATCTGTAAGTAACTTTAAATATAACATGGGTTCTGTCTGCAGTCAATCACAGATGCGTTGCTCCTCCCGAGGACTATGATGGTCGCCTCATTTAAAAGTGTGCCGGCAACCACACCCTTCCATAGAAACGCAAAAAATGCTTCACGCTAGAAATAGGCATGGCGCTGGTACTTCCCCGGTCGAACTACATTGGTTCTACCACCTTAACTGTACCAATATTACGCACGAGTTAATTATGTTTCCTCGAAAAAACAACAACGTTATTGGTTTCGCTCATACATTGTACGTTTACGTTTTCGTTTTCGGCTATAACTTGCAATGTACTTTGAAATGATGAGCGAAGGATGATTATATGAGGCGACCATCACAGTCCTCGGGAGCAGCAACACATCTTGGATTGACTTCACATAGAACACATGTTCTGTATGAAGTTGATTACATCAGGTAGACTGCATGCTCGTTTGCTACTTAATTCAAATAAAAAAAAGAAACTAGGTGCAGTTGCCGGCTCTTTATTTGAGGAAATCTCCTCAGTCCTCAGGAGGAGCAACGCATCCGTGATTGATTTCATATATAACTAATATGAAGTTACTTTACTCAAACATCCATGAGCGGCATCGACAATTTACTATCAGATGGACTGCTTGACCCTTAAATACGAAATAACAAATCAGGTTGCTTGACCCTCACTTACGAAACAACAAAGCAAGTAAAAAGCTTACAAAAAGGGGACGTACTGACAATATACGTCTCGACATTGTCAGTACGTCTACGTCTATATTGGAGGTACGTACTACTATACTACTAACAATATAGTAGTCTATATCGCAAGTACGTCTACGTGCACAATACTTTCAATTTACATTCCACGGTTCAATTTGCCTCAATCCTCGTCCGACTGCAGATGGCGAGCTATTGTTTATGATTGAATTTGTTACTATAAATAGTCGACTGTTGTTCTTCTAAAGAAACTGTTTCATAGTGTTTACGGCACTCAGTGTTGTTTTAAATACAATAGTAAAGTGATATAATGAGGTATTTCATGGTTAACTATACTTATACATAGAAATCTTCTTATTAATATAATAAACGCGAAAGCTTGTGAGGATGTTTGTAAATATTTTACACAAAAACTAAAGGTCGGTTTGGGGTGAAATAAACACACACATAGTTTATGATCTCAATTAACACATAGAATAAACATAATATACATAATTGTCTCACAAATAGAAAGTCCCATATGGAGGCATTGGAACGACTTACATACATATAATCAGACTGTAAATAAATTACTAACATATAATTTTAAGTACCACACTAACACTATGGATGTAAATCTGATTTAAATAAATATAATAATAAAAATAATAGAAGCAGGCGAAACTGCAGAAATAGCTAAATAATTGAGGCAATGAAGCCTCTTTGTTTCGTTTCAATGTTTTCACTTTTTACCTCGTCGTCAACCCATGATTGTCTCACAGCTGGGCACGGGTCTTTTGGATTGAGAGAGTTTTAGGCCTTAGTCCACCGCGCTGGCCAAGTACGAATCGGTGGACAAGTTTTAAATCTTTTTAAGTAATAACCATTGATTTAAAAGTTACCCATAACTTAAAAAAAACATGCGTGCGTACAAAGTACACATGTCAGAAGTGAAACTTCTTTGGCGAATTAATTTATAAATCTTGTTTATATTTATACAAATCTAAAACTTTAAATTTCCAAGATTAAGAGGAAGGGAAAAAGGCGTGATACGACGTTCGCTCTGTCTCACTTTTTCTCTCAATCTTTCTCACTCGCTTGCTCCCTACTCTCACTCCACGGCTCGATCACTCTCTCTCTCTTTTCCGACACTTCCGTTGCATACCGGCGTGACGTTTCATCTGTAAAAATTTTACCCTCATGCGCCTAAAGAAGTTTCACTTCAAAAATGGGTGATATTTAAACCTAAGAATTTAATTAACATATGACTAGATATCACTGTTCATAAATTTTCATTTTATCAGAGATAACAACACATGTTCCGACGTTAAATAAATTTCATGAAAATCCAACGGCACATTGGAATTTTGAAGACTCATCAAAATTAAGCAAAATTTAAAATCTATGCCTAAAATTACTTAGGAATCGACGCAACCATATAGCGATTTTACTGTTTTGTATGACAACCATGTAGTCATACAAAACAGCCAAATTGCTACCTACCGAGTCGGGGGTGTATTCTGTACGTACGTATTCGTAAATTCGTCCAAGGCTTTAATTACGATGAACTCAGTGATGTTTCGCGCGGCATTCATTAGAATGGACGAGAAACATTTTTATTTAAAAGAAGCAGTGCAAAATGGTTTTAGCCGCGTTTTAGAAGAATTGTAACATAACTTAAAATTACGATAACTTTTGATAGATTCATTCATCAATATTCGCTTAATGAAAAAAAAACTTAATGTTATCTTAAGATATGAATTATAAATATGGATATTCTAGTTGTTGGCTGGACTAGTTATTTTATAAATAACTAGCAGTTCCCGCGGTTTCACTCGCGTTTATAATATATATATAGCCTTCCTCGATAAATGGTCTATTCAACATAAAAAAAACTTTTCAATTCGAACCAGTAGTTCTTGAGATTAGCGCGTTTAAACAAACAAACAAACTCTTCAGCTTTATAATATTACTATAGATATACAAATTTTATAAACATAAAACAGTAAAAACATTTAACGCCGGTGGATACAGAAAACATCCTTTTCTTAATCGATGGTCCACTATTTACATCATGAAATGTACTAGTTCAAAACTCAAGGTTCTCGCTTGGCTCTTCGATGTTTAGACAAAATTGAGTAGGATATAACAATATTTGTAATAAAATAATCTACTTTATAGAGTTTAGGTAAAACGTGAGCACTGTCGAATACTCGGTTAATTAGAATTTACGGCGGAAAAAGGTATGAGATACATTTTTCTCGTGAATATCTAATATATAAAATTCTCGTGTCACAGTTTTTGTTGCCATACTTCTCCGAAACGGCTTGACCGATTTTGATGAAATTTTTTGTGCTTATCCGGTATCTATGAGAATCGGCCATCTATTTTTCATACCCCTTAAGTGTTGTCTACCCTTATTTTTTTTATATGGCAACGTTTGTCGGGTCAGCTAGTGTAATTCTAAAAACTACATGCGCTAATTGAGCATGTTGTTTGTTGACAATAAATAAGATAAACCCGCACATTTTTACAACTAATTTTAAAGCGATTTTTAAGTTTTTTTTTTCATTTTTCTGGAAGTCTCAATATAGATAGGTACACATCCAACAACAGGTACAAATCCAACCAGTAGTTTTTCGTGAAAACCTCGGTTCGCTACCATAATTGTGCTTATAAAATTTCTGTACCCAGTTCAATAAAAGTTGTTCGTCCGTCGTAGTTCAATGAAAATACCTCAGCCTATATTTAGGAATTCACTACATTCACGCAATTTCGCCCAATGTAATGAATATCTGTTTGAAACTAAACTAGCTATGCCAGGTATGCTAAATTTTAGTGAAGTCCAGTAGGTATTGCGTTAAAAAGTAACTTAAGCAACAAACACACTGTATCCTCACAATCCTTCGCATCAATAATATTAAAAAGATTACCAAACGGATCCGAAACTTCGTAACGTACAGAATAGCCCCCTCGGTCCGCTACCGAAATTGCGCTAATACAATTTCTGTACTCAGTTCAATAAAAGTTCCTCATGGAATGGTCCAATGAAAAGAACTCAGTATATTTATGAATCTACTCGGTTATTCACGCGGCTTTGCCCACATCGATCAAGTCTACCACGATATTGAGTCTCGTATAGGATACTCATTATCGTCTAATCTAGCTAATCTACGTAATAAACGACGAGCGTGCCAAATCGTGCGTGAAAGAGTAACACATGAACAAACACACGCATGTACGCACTCACACACACATATACTAACAAACTTTCGTTTTTATAATATTAACAAGGAATAAGATTTCTAGGCGGGTTCGAAACTCTATCACGTATGAGTACAGAATAGCCCCCTCGATACCGAAATCGTGCTAATACAATTTCTGTACTCAGTTCAATAAAAGTTCCTCGTTGAATGGTCCAATGAAAAGGCCTCAGTATATTTATGAATCTATTTGATCTATTACACCGAAGGTCGCCCGCTGTTCCTTCATTCGAAGCGGGTCAAGAGTCCATTATCCGTGGAGATTTGCTCCTAAAGCATTGTTGGGGATACAAAACGTAGAATCGTAGCATCCTATCTTGTGATTTTGTACAAGTTGTTCTTTAGAAAATGATGTTATGCAATAGTTTAAGGTTTGTAGTTAAATATCATTTATTCTCAAAAGAATTGGTTACAATTCACTTACGAGTATATGAGAACTTAAGATTAATAAATAACATTCATAAGTAATGAGCATGAGGGTAGACTGCAAATATTTTTTTGATTTTGCTACTTGTTAACAACACTGGGACGGCGGTATACTCGTAGGTGGAATCTGTTAAAAAAAAAACAACGTAGTGCTAGTGTCGGCTAGATGTGACTTGAAGGTAATTGCAGAAAGTTTACTGTCGTCAACCCATTATTGAGAGGCCAATGAGCGACAAAATCCAGCAGATAGGGATTTTGTCGCTCATTGGCCTCTTACAAAATTCACGCTAAGAAAAGGAGTGGTGCTAATCAAAACCGATACCACACGGTACACCAGTTGCAACCCACATTGTTTAATATCTAATCTAAACCATGTCGAAAACTGTGTTGATAATATGCCACATCAATCATAGCAACTGCTGTTAGTGAATGATGAAAATCTATACTAATATTATAAAGCGGAAGAGTTCGTTTGTTTGTTTGTTTTTTTGTTTGTTTGTTTGTTTGAACGCGCTTATCTCTGGAAGTACTGGTCAAATATAAATATATTTTTTCATCTAATAGGATATTTATTGAGGATGGCTATAGGCTATATTCTATTTAAAATTGATAAATAGAAAGAGAAATACAACGAACCAAAGTTATCTCGACATAGACCTCTGCATAGTATCGACTCTCATACATAAAGGAGGTCAATTAAATTGGTTTTACCATGCACATTATTACAATATTCACATGTTTTTTATTGTAGCTTTGGAAGCACGTGATGTCGGTTTTTGGGAACCGTATGACAAAACGAAATAATGGAATCTTTTAAAAATAACTCGTCTATTATTAATGTTGGTAAAACTGTTGATGGCATATAATTCTAAATTCTAGTTGTAGGTTATGTTACTTACTCTTTTTAAACTCAAGTGAAACCGCATGTAACGCCAGTGTAATAAAAATGCGCACAGCTTAAATTTACAACACTAAACTATTTAATGTTTATGAAATGTATATGGAGATAACATAAACATGTTTAACTCAAAAATATTTGGATTTCTTGGGTGAAATGGAACAATCCTTAAAACGTCACGCAAGAACGATTCTGAGAAAATCTTTGGCTAACACAATATATAAGACAGTAGAATAAAAATGCGGATATCACAACACAACATTATGCGAATTTTTATGAGATGTACTTCATATTTTTATTCGTCTGCGTCAAAAGGAGGGCAACGTATGTACGTATGTATATGTATGTATGTATGTATGTATATGTATGTATATGTATGTATATATGTATGTTATTTCCATTCTAATTTCATTGGCACGTGCTACAGCCCAAGCGGCTTGACGGATAATCCGAACATAGAGTATATTACATATCATTGGAATTGACTTTTGTTGTCAGTGACATAAGCTATATCTATATATCAATCAAATCAAAAACTTGTGAAGCATTTTTAAGTAATATGCCGCGGACGGATTAGTATGAAATTTTGCACGGTTATAGTAGACGTTGAGAAGTAGTGCAGAATGTTTATATTTTTTTTCAAATAATGCTTAAAACATACATAAAATCAACTAAAAACACATGACACACACTACACACTATTTGTCAGTAACAAATAATAAACGAAATAGAACAATAAATGTCTTACTACGAAAACACATAACGTAAAAAATGACAGTGTCTTTGTCAAAATACCCGCCATTGCTTTTAAATGCGGTTTAGCTAATTAAACCTCTTTTTATATTTAACGGGTGCGTTTAAAATTACTTGAAAATTATTACATTTTATTTAAATTTGAGAAATATTCGTACTACTTTAGACAATACCAATTTTAGTTTTTTAATTTAAATTACGGTCGAATTTCGACCGATGTGACGGGTCGTCGTCAACCCATTACTGTCCCACTGCTGGGCACGGGTCTTCTCTCGGAATGAGAGAGCTTAGGCCATAGTCCACCGCGCTGGCCAAGTGCGAATTGGTGGACTTCACACACCTCCGAGAACTTTTTTTTTTTAAAGAACTCTCGGGTGTGTGGGTTTCCTCACGATGTTTTCCTTCACCGAAAAACAGTGATAATTAAAGTATAATACGCACATAAATCAGTGGTGCGTGCCTGGGTTTGAACCTCGGACCTCCCGATCGAGGCTATCACTGCTCCTGTGTGACGGATGTGACTGGTGACTAGTGCTACCTAAATATGGTTCCTACGATCACAGGAAAAGGGGGAGAAGAGAAGATTTACTTTATAAAAGCTTGTAAACAAATACTACAAATATTTACAAAGCGGATTGGAAACCGTCACCCTGCTCTTTTTAGTAGATGGCGCAATACATTTTATTTCCTAACTACATTTAATAGCATGGTCGGTATTCAATTTAAAAAAATGTGTGCGTGTACTAGCGTACACTCATAAGAAGTGAAATTTCTTTATGACGTTATTTTTCAAAAAATAATTTACTATATATTGGAGCATTTTCGAAAAGCTGTCATGCTGCTTATGACTAACCCGGTATGTTATTTAGTAACATTAGGTCACCGATCGGGTTTTAAAACTACCTTTCAATGAGTGGACACTTTTTTTTTATCTGACTGAAGTAGCAAACGAGCATGCAGTCCACCTGATGGTAAGTGGCCACTGCTGCCCATGGACATCTGTAATCAAGTTCATACAGAACATGGGTTCCATCTGAAGTCAATCACAGATGCGTTGCTACTCCCGAGGACTATGATGGTCTCCGCATGTGAAAGTGTGCCAGCAACCACACCCTTCTATCGAAACGCAAGAACTGCTTCACGCTAAAAATAGATGTCACCACTAGCGGTCACCCATCCAACTTCCGACCGCACCCGGCGGTCTTAACTTTATAGATAGGATAAGGCCCGGTCACCCTTAACCCTCCCTTATACACGTCCATGACACACTTTACGATTACGCATTCATAAGAAGATTATATATTCATAGTATGGTACACTGAATTTATTCATCGTATCATGTTATAAAATATATACAAAGAGAAGTTCTCATAAGCGGAATAGTCAGCAAATATAATAAAGACATGGCTTTAGGGTACGAAATAGTGATGTTACGAATGTAATTTGAACATTCGCGAATGCGAATCCACTACCGAGTTTTGCGAATAGTATGAATATTCAGTTTTTTTTATTTGACGCCAACATAGGCACCGCCATAGGAGTAGTGTAGGAGACTGTAGTGGTTTTTTATAGACTGAAATAGCAAAGGAGCATGCAGTCCACCTGATAGTAAATGGTCACTGCCGCCCATGGACATCTGTAATCAACTTCATACAGAACATGGGTTCCATCTGAAGTCAATGAAAGATGCGTTGCTTCTCCCGAGGACTATGATGGTCGCCTCCTGTGAAAGTGTGCCGGCAACCACACCCGTCCATCGCAACGCAAGAAATGCTTCACGCTAAAAATAGATTTGACGGTGGTACTTCACCGGCCGAACTTCACTGGTTCTACCACCTTTGAAATGTAGATTTGGTGATTTTTTTTTGGTTCAAACTGCAGTACTAATGAAATTTGTGCAGATTTGGCGACCTTTTTTTGTCTGTCAAACTGCCGATCTATGTTCTTGAGACATTCGCAGAATTCTTGCGAACGCCCGTCACATCACTAGTACGAAATGAGGAATTGGCATGTGGACATGTTTATTACTTCCTACGGGATAATCGTCTTAGGAATACATATGAATCGTAAAGCATTGTATGGGATGGAACAATGTTTCTTTTGATATGATCGGGAAACACTTTGTATGCTACGCCAGTAAACCGTAAATCTTATAAACCGTTTGTGTAAAGAAGTATCTATATCTTGCGTTTTTAGGATCCCGTATCCAAAGGCTAAAAACCCTACTACTAAGGAACCGTATTACTAAGACTCCATTGTTCGTCTTTCTGTCATCAGCCTGTATCTCATGAACCATTTTCACAGTTGATGTATTTCTGATGCCACTATAATAACAAATATTAAAAACATAAAATAAATATATACAAGGGGGCTCACATACAACAAACATGATTTTTTTGCCGTCTTTTTATAGAATGGTACGGAACCATTAGTACGCCAATCCGACTCACACTAAGCCGATTATTATTATAAGTTGTAGTAGAAAACGTACATGCAGGCCACCTGATGTCAGATGGACACTGCCGCTTATGGACACCTATTACCAACTTTAGGACTTTCATTACCATGTATGAAATAAAACATGATTGTAATTATATTAAAAAAAAAATAGATATAAATAATAAAAAAACAAACACGCTGAATTTCTTGCCGGATCTTCTCAGTTGCGGTCGTGTTCCGATCCGGTGGTAGTGTAAGAAAAAAAATGTAACTGACAATTCGTAAGTGCCCCGTAGGCTTATACAAAATAAAAACATTTATTTATTTATTTATTTAAACTTTATTTTACCGTAAATATGGTACAAAAGGCGGACTTAATGCTAGAAGCATATAATATGTAAAAATTTACATTCCTAATGTTCTCATGTAAGTGGCATATGTCTTAATTGAGAATAAAGATCTATAAACGTAATTAACATTTCATTTCATTTCAAGAACAAAAAGGGGTCTGTCTGAAGTCAATCACAAACGGGTTGCTACTCCCGAACACTAAGATGGGGTGATCTCTATGAAAATGAGCCGGCAACAAGATAATTTCAATGAAAAGCAATTAAAACGTGGAACCCCTTAAAACCCTTAAAACATCAATCTATTTGGTAATATTCTCAAAATAAATAATTGTTTCGGCAGTTTCTCACAAAATAATTGCCTTTTGTCAAGCTTTCAAGCTAATTTGCACAATACCAAAAATAAAAACAGTTTTATTTCTTATGCTAGTTATTCTTGAAAAGCGCTAACCCCATTTTGAAGGACTTTAAAATAGAAAAATTCAGAGAGCAACATTACTGTCATTATTAAAACACTTTAAATCTCGTAAGAGAACCAGAAAGCGAGAAAAGGGGACACAGTCGAGGATTTAATAAAGTCAACAAATCTTATTTAATATTATAATTGCCAAAAATGTAAGATTATGTGTGTTTCTTTCTCTTTCCCGCAAAAACTACCGGTCACATTTCGCTACCACACACACAGTCTATGATCTTTTTTGTCGTTATCTAGGGGGAAACCTTCAATAGGTACCAGATACCATGGGAGCAACGCCATCTGAGATTTTTACCTGACTAAATCCTCCCGCAGGCCGTCTTCAGCGCTGCGTGGAGGACTCCGGAACTCTAATGAAACACAACCAGAGTCCTCTGAACGCGATGCCCCATACGGGCTCTTCTCAGTGAGTATTTGCGCTCACCGAGCCTCCTGGTCTTTACGACGGCATGCGACCACACATGCCTTCGTCCTTCCCGGGGTCGCTTGGCGGGTCGGTTCGATCTCCATTTTTACGCCCGCAACCTCGAAACCAATTCGCACTTAGCCAGCGCGGTGGAATATGGCCTAAACTCTCTCATTCTGAGAAAAGACCCGTGCCCAGCAGTGGGACAATAATGGGTTGACGAAAAACCTCGAAAACCCTTTTTAGTCGCCTCTTATGACAAGCAAGAAATACCTTAGACCTATTCTGGTCCCGGACCTCCAGGGAATTACATAGTTTACGACCTAGATTAACACATAGGATTACCGTGGCAGATGTGACCGAAGCGGGCAAAGCCGCAGATATAAACTAGTATAAGTTATAAACATCAGGCAGAATACAAATGTAAATATTTAACATACATGATATGCAACGATAATCTTCCACAACATAACATTAATATAGCCAACGGAAGTCGTTAGCTGTGGAATTTATTTAAACATTTAAAACACACAGCAATTAGCATTTAAAGTTCTCAAAGAACTCCAGGCTTAAGCAAATAACTAAACAAATTCCCAAGGAAACCAGACATTCTCGAAAAACACATTTGGCACAAGAACTCTACATGCATTAAAAAGGAAACAAAAAGTGTAACAATGGTCAGATTTGCGAAATTCCTGCACCACACGGCGTTCGGGAAAAGCGCAAACATCTGGCATTCCTAAATTGGACAACGCTATGAGACAATGAAAATAAACTGAGGAAGTATAAATTGCACATGAGTGTATCCACTAGACATGTTTGATGAAAAGTATGCAATTAAACATATAATAAAACCGGCTAAGTGTGACTTGGATTCGCGCGATGGGTTTCGTTCCATCACTACATCATCGTCAACCCATTACTGTCCCACTGCTGGGCACGGGTCTTCTCCCAGAATGAGAGAGTTTAGGCCATAGTCCACCGCGCTGGCCAAGTGCGAATTGGTGGACTTCACACACCTCCGAGAACTATGTTTTTTTTAAAGAACTCTCGGGTGTGTAGGTTTCCTCACGATTTTCCTTCACCGAAAAGCAGTGATAATTAATGTATAATACGCACATAAATCAGTGGTGCGTGCCTGGGTTTGAACCTCAGACCTCCCGATCGAGAGGGCAAGTTTTAACCATTAGGCTATCACTGCATCACTACATAGTATAAAACAAAATCGCTTCCCGCTGTCTGTCCTTATGTACGCTTAGATCTTTAGAACTACGCTACCGATTTTAATGCAGTTTTTTTAATAGATAGAGTGATTAAAGAGGAAGGTTTTTATGTATAATACATATATGATATAGTGGAGAAACACTGATAATTTTCGATTTTTGAGTTTCAGGCGGAACGAAGCTCGCCGGGTCAGCTAGTTATCTATAAAAAAACAGCAAATAATCATGTTTGTTGTATGGGAGACGACGCTCATGGCGAAGCGGTCGACATTCCGGTCTGACACCTAGTGGGTTCTGGGTTCGATTCCCCGCAGACAGATATCTGGATGATGAATTTAGATTTCCGTTCTAGGTCTGGGTGTTTGTATTTTCGTCTTTGTATGTCCATGGCATCCACGACACAGGAGAAAATCCTGCTGTGGGGCCGTGGGTGTAGAAAGCGTTAGTGTCTATGGAAGTGATCATTTTAAAAGAAGGTTTGCACACTCGTTTCTGCCACAGACGTGCAAGGTGTAGAACGAGCTTCTTTCTGAGGTATTCCCGGGGCGTTAGGACATGGTACTTTTCAAAAAAGGTGCGAAAAGAACTCTCCTTAAAAGCCGGCGATGCATTGGCGACTCCTCTGCTGTTGCAAATGTCCATAGGCGACGGTGACTACTTTGCATCAGGTAGCCCGTCTGCCTTATCGTTAGGTTTAAGTAAAAAAAACTGAGCTGATGGCAAAAGGCTCACTTCTACAGAGTTAAAATTATATGAAACTAAATAATCGAGTTACTTTAACATCACCTTAACTTGAAAATGGTCTATTCACGTTCACTCCAATAAAGTTTGATAATTAAACTATAATACTTCGTTTCAGGGCGATATTCAATTTAGTTGTAGTAATGGAAACCATTTTACTATGTAGATTAAGTTAATAGTAAGCGTAAAGTAATCATTGAATACCCTAAATTATTAAGGCTTAATGCAAATCAACTCATTCGCTGTGCACGACTAAATTAGAGTCTCACTGAAAACCAGAAGATGTGAATCCCTAACGCATATGACATGTTTTTAACCGACTATGTTTTTTGTATGTGTATATGTACATTTTTTGGCACGTCCTATAGCCCAAACGGCTTGACGGATTATATGATGTGATGAGATATGACCTATAGATATAGGCCATATGTTTTTTTTTTTTTAATATATAAGCATTGTTTTATATTACTTTAAACTAGCATTTCCCAAGCAGCGAGACGCAACCTGTTACTAGGTCACGAAAATAAAATATTGGGTAGGAGAATCGTCTCATCTTTCGGTAGGTCCTGTCGAGGAAACTTGAAGCCAACAAAGCCATAGCATAAAAAAGTTTTGGAAACACTAACCTGATCAATATTAAAATGTATAATATAAATATTATACGAACTAGTTTCGTCCGTTGTAAATGTTATAAATAAAATTAGGTAATACGCTTACGAAAAATATATCACGAAAGTATAAAACTTTCAAAGAGCAAACAACAATCGCAGGATAAATAATATCATTGTACTTGACGAGCCGCGTGGCGGAGCGGTTACCATATCGGTCAGACGCGCAATGGGTCCCGGGTTCGATTCCCAGCCAGACAGGTACTGAGTGATAAGTTTAGATTCATGGTCTGGGTCTGGGTGTTTGTGTATTCGTCTTGTGTGTGTCCATGGTACCCACGACACAGGAGAAAATCCTAGTGTGGGGCTATGAGTTTAGAAAGCGTATATTTGTAGACTATACGTAAAAACCAATACCCAAAAAGATATATATTTTCATTAGGTATTGTATGTATGTAGTGCGTATAGAAAATGTTCTATATATCGCTTTTAGATTATCTAACCAAATACCAACTAAGAACTAATAAAAAAATAAAAACTTACAAGGCGGTGGCTGTTTCTTCTGATTGTTCCACACGACGAGGATCTTCGCGAGGCTGGGCGTGCGGACCAGCTTCCTCACCAGGGTAAAGAGACTCTCCACTCGGTCATACGTCAGTATGACCGCCGTGAATCCGGGTGACTTCGGCGCCGTCACCGGTAGAAACAGAGGGTTCACTGGTCCGTACTGAAATGAGAGCATAACATTAATAATGGAAGATACGTCCACTAGACTTAAGGGTCACAGCAGGACAGTGCCTAGGTTTTTCCAAATTTAGTTTTTGCCAATAGTCACAGTTACAAAGGGATCCTGCATATGTCCTGAACTTAGCTTGCAATCCACCTGATGGTAAGTGGTCATTGCCGCCCATAGACTTCTGTAAGCAACTTCATATAGAACATGAAGTTCTATCTAAAGTCAATTACAGATGCATTGCTACTCCCGAGGACTAAGATGGTCGCCTCATATAAAAGTGTGCCGGCCTTTCATCAAAACGCAAGAAATGCTTTACGCTAGAAATAGGTGTGGTGTTGGTACTTCCCCGGGCGAACTACACTGGTTCTACCACCTATAAACTGAAATATATCGGAAAACGTTTATTAATTGAAGTTGCAGTCAAGCCGATGGTAAGCGGTAACTGCTACCCATAGTAATCTGTAAACAATTCTATACAAAACAAGAGTTTCATTTCAAGTCGATCACAGATGCATTGCTACACCCAAATACTACGATGATCGCCTCTTATAAATGATCCGGTAACCACATCGTTTCGTTGTCAATTCTAAAACAGAAAATTTTATTGAAAACGATCGAGCTAATCGATTTCAATTAAATTGTGTGCGACAACGATGGGTCCCAGTAAAAAGTTTTTGTGTCACTGTCAATACTCATTTATTTTTTCGGTAGAACAATAACCGGGCTTACATTTTTTATATATCAAGAGATTATAAAAGGCGAGTTTTCTACACCAAACACAGAACTGGTCCATCTTGTTACGTTTTATTGGGGCTACCTGATGACAAGTTGCCAACGTTTTTGCATATTTGAAGTATCAAGTGATAATGCACGTTTAAAAAGCTGTTACTGTTCCAAGAGACCCAACGATAACCATCCCGGAAATGGCCTATAAGTGGAAGTTTATCCCACATGTTGCTGGGTAAAAAATATGCAACGAATATATAACGTTTTCGTCAAGAAGTCGGTTAAAAATGAAAGTTGCTGATCAATTAACCGGCTTGTAATGTATCTTTACATCTCTGCGCTTATAATTTATGCTGACCTAGTAGCTGCTTGAAGTTGAACAAGTTTAGCTAATAGTCAATATCGGTTCTTATCCTAGTGATATAAATATTACTTCTTCGCCCTACAAACAACCGATGTATACCCGTGTATTTCGAATCCCGAAACACCGTCGTCTAATAACAAGTATTAAATACTCCTGCGATCTAATCTGAAACGTAGAGTAAAGGAGATGCGCCTGTTTCCGCCTTGGATGATTTCCGTCGGTGTGGAGACAAGCGAGGTTGGTGCTCCTGTACAAGTGGGATAAGCCTTAAAGACTTCCCGTCTCCCCCCCGAAAAAATGGGTAAAAGAGATATTCGAGATGTTTCAACTTATTCCTCAAGAATAGCAACGCACCTGTGACCAACAAGTCCAGATAAAGACGCTGATCATATTTGGGTTACATCTCTAGGTATATTTGAGATGATAATATTTTTAAGTTGTCGATGGCAGTTTGCTATTCCATATTATTCAATTAAAAATACTCCATCTGTTTCTCCGGCTGATTAAGATCATCTCTCATGAAACAATCTAGAAACTACAATTTTCTAATAACAAAAGTCTTTAAAGTTACTTGTTGCTCTTCGACCAGATTGTTCACGATGAAAACTTCTACATTTTCGTAATTCACATAAAAACTTATTTTATAAGCGAAACACGAAAGATATTTTCATAAAAGACATCACGCCTGTTATGAGGGTACCCATTTGTGCCTGAATTGTTCTTAGGAAATAATCTTAAGATACGTATATTTCTTTCTAGCTCTTCAAATAAGGAATTCTCTTGCCAAATTTCCTCGTAGATTCTTTCGCCATATGAGACGTAACTTACCTAGAAGAGGTTTTATTTTCAAGAGTAAATAAAACCAGTAGTGCATACCAGCTTCTTACTTTTAATTGATACGAACATCTCAATGCAATTCCAATTAATATATTTCAAGTATCCGCCCTAATTTATGAAATAGCAATTTTGTATGCTGATCATTTCAAGCCAATGCCAATGTACATATTAGTACAGTTTCAGATTTATGACAATTTACTAGTTTATTTTGCAAATGTATAACTGACTCAGATGACAGATTCATTCCAAAAAAGAACGACAGAGAGGGACATTGATTTAACGTTACAGATATGGCACTAAGGATTTCTCTTGTCACGCGGGTTTGTGCCCGCATTCAAAACTCACCCGCGCGTGATTTAACCGGATGCAATATCTTCAAGACCTCCGTGCATATGGCACAAATGACGAGGAAAGTATGTATTTCATAGATAGGATACAAGTAATGCGCATACGAATCCGACCCCCAAGCGGACACAGGCCCGCGTGACAACTAAACGCTAAACAAAGTATTTAGCATTTACGTCGTGATGTTGGTGCCATGGATATAAAAAGACTAATGCACAAACACCCAGACCAAGACCATGAATCAAAATTCATCATTCAGGTGCCTGTCAGGCCGGGAATCGAACGCAGAACCCACTGCGTGTCAGACCGGTATGGTAACCGCTCCGCCACGCGGCTCGTTCGATTAGATCAGCTACTTTTCGCGCCGTCTCTATCAAACGATAGATGTAATTTTATAATACGTTATTCTTTGTTTGAAATATCTTGAATGTAGGCCTTAACACCTGAAAGTATTCGGGGTTCCAACTAAAAGTTAAAAAACCACAAGCGGCTCAATCGGTCAGAGAATCTCATGTATTGTAACACAAAAACATTGTTATAAATTACATCTGAGATACAGAAGCCCTCTATGATCACGCATCATCTGACAAATCTGCGGGCCCGTCCCTAGATTTAGAGGGAAAGATTTGGCAAATCATATGAGACGTGACGTCTTATTCCGTAATTGGAAATTTATTTCCCCAAATTCAGAAAATGGGGATTTCTTTACATTTTATTCATTCAAATGACAGACGTTATTAATCCACAAAAGATATTAGGGGATTTGAAAGGGAATATATTATACTCTGAAATTCATATACTCGTAATTGAGGAAAAAGGCACTAAACGGCCGATTTCGTGGAACGGTCATCACTCCACCACGAATTTCATTTGAAAAATTAAATATGTTATTAAATAACTGTTCTGTGTAAGTAAAATTATTATAAATTCAGAATAGGGCTACGGCATCCCCTGCCTGTAAGAGGTCGCCTCTTAAAAGGGGCTTCCGGGGTTGCGAGCGGTTAGAGTGGGAGCTCAAACCATTCGGTCAAGCGATCCCGGGAAGGACGGCGGTATGTGTGGTCGCATACCACGGTAAAGACTAGACGGGGCTGTGGACCCACCCGCCCATCTGAAAGGAGCCCGATGGGGCAACGCACTCAGAGGATTCCGGCTGCGTTTCTTTGGAGGTCCAAGAGTCCATCCTCTTTATAGAGCCGAGGAAAGCCACCTGGGTTTTAGTGCGTTAAGAATCCCACATAACCTAACCCTGCGTCGCTCCCACTGCGTCGGGTACCTTTTGAAGGTTTCCCCTCGAAAACAAAAGAAAATAGAAAAGGGGTAGCAACGCATATTTTACTAACCTCAGGTAAGACTCTGAATTTATATAGAGTTGATAGCAGGTTAATACCGACAACAGAGGCCATTTTCCATCATGTTAAATGCATGCTCGTTTGTTACATCCACATTACAGAAAAATTATGTATTTTTATAACACATCGACAAACAGACAATCTTATATTGTCCCGTGAGACAAGCAAACAAGACTAACGCAAGGTTAGTTCCATGCCAATTGTCTCATCAAGAAACCATTGAATCCATCTGGCGTTAAGTAGCTAATCCGGTGAATGTAGGATTGGAGTACAGAATAACAGAATAATTTATATACCACACTCTAGTGACGTAAGTGTAACGTATATTCGCATTCGAGAAAGCGAGTGTACGCATTCGCAAGAATTGTGCGAATGTTTCCGAATGTAGAACTGCTGTTTGACGACCAGAAAAAGTTCGCTAAACTGTACAAATTTTTATTTTATAATTTTGTACACAAACAATACATAAAAAAGACATTATAAACTTAAGTACAAAGGACTACTTATTTCAAGATGAAATTTCTTCCAGCAGCCCTGGGATCGGAGTGTGCATTTGTAAGGTAAATTAGGTGTGCACAACTGGAAATTAATATTTGTAGTTAAAATATGATGAGCGGGAAATTTCTATTTAATGACACACCAACATCATTACAAACCACACATTATAATAATCTTACATAGGAAAAAAGTTAGTATGCACGTCAATTACAGGTGCGTACAACATTCTCTATAATAGACATGTTGAGTTAAAAATATATAATAATGACAACTAAAAGAAAGTTACACAGTACAAGTTAGACATTGGGTTGATAGAGATAAATAAGATAAAAAATTAAGGATATACATAACTAAGCAATATTATGGTTATTTACGAGAAGTCTGCAGTATTTTTTTTATCAGGACCGAGCCTGAGTCATTAAAAACATCAAAATCATTAATAAGTGCTGAGAGTCGGTTGCGCTCAGAACACATTTGCAAAGGCGAATGTTTGAGGACGTTAGTTCTGCTTGTTGGAACGTATAATAATTGAGTGATTAGGTGTCTTGGACAGTTATAAGGTATGTTAATTTTTTAATTGAGTAAGTAGCTCACTGCAAGTTATATCTCCGGTTTTTTTTTAATAATGTCTAGTAGTACACGGCCATTATGACAATTCAGTCCAACTTCACTTCGACGACAAAAAAACGTCACCATTTTTTTTACATTTTACCCCTACACTACTTCTGTAACGGCACCCATGTTGAGGTCAAATTAAAATAAAACTGAATATCCGCATTAACGAATGTCGGTGGAGGATATTCGCATTCGTGAAAATCACATCACTAGTACACTCCAAGGAAACATTTTGCACCCTAATAATATCTAATGTGATACGCACAGCTATAGACCTCGCTTCGTTTCGTTTTAATACCTTTCAGAGAAAGCATTTGTACATGTTAGGAATGTTATTGGCTACCCTAATTAAACGATCTGTACTTATTAGCTTTTAGGCTATAGTAACTTTCAGGTTGAACCATATATTTTTACCACCTTGATGAGAAGTAAGATTAAGTTAAGAGGTAAGATTTGTAGATTTTAGCTAAGTAGGCAGAACCGGTGTAGTACTGGGGAAGTACTACCGCCACACCTATTTCTAGCGTGAAGCAGTTCTTGCGTTTCGATAGAAGGGTGTGGTGGCCGACATCATAGTCCTCGGGAGTAGCAACGCATCTATGATTGACTACAGATGAAACCCACTTTCTGTATGAAGTTGATTACAGGTGTCCATGGGCGGCTATGACCATTTACCATGCATGCTGGTTTGCTACTTAATTCAGTAAAAAAGAAAAAAAGGAAGCATAACCGTATGTTTTTTTTTTAATAATGTTTCCTAAGTTAGTTAGTTTCCATATAATAATTATATGGGAGTAGCAACGTACCTGTGATTGTCTTCAAATAGAACCCCCCTTCTATCAATTTCTATAGAAGAAAGTTCAAGTAGCAGGACTACGTACGCTTTTGCAACTTCTATCTTATAAAAACATATCTCCTATTTTTTATCTAATTTTAACTTAAGCCGCTGTTTGCGTGTACCGCAAAAACGTTTCTTCACGTTTTCCTGAGATTCAGGGAGTCCTGTGACGTGAGCACGTCATCCCTAATTGGGGGTTCTGTCTTCAAACCGGCGGTTGGAATAGGGATGTCAAAAATATACGAATCAGCACGAAAATTATCGCGCCTACATGAAAAAGATTGTGAACTCGACAACACGCACAGAGCCAGCTAAGCGGGTCTTAGATTTTGGAGACTTTCTCAGTGTTTTGAAGCAATTAAAAATACCATATCGTTGGTAAAATATAATTATTATATTAATACGTGAAGCAAAAACTTGTGGTGAATTTTTAAGTAATATGCCGCGGACGGATTAGTATGAAATTTTGCACGGTTATAGTGGACTTCGAGAAGGAGTGCAGAATGTTAATATTTTTTTCTAATAATGCATATAACATACATAAAATCAACTAAAAACACATTACTCACACTACCGTGCATTTGTCACAAACACATAAATAATAAACGAAATTAAACATTCAACATATGAAAACACAGAACGTCAAAAATGTCAGATGTCTGTCAAAATACCCGTTATTGATTTTAAATGCAGCTTTGTCACTTATACCTCTTTTTACTTTACTTATTAAAATAACTTGAAAATTAATAAAAATTGAATTTAGGAAATACTTTGGACAATATCAAGTTTAGTTTTTGTCTTGAATTACGGTCGATTTCGACCGTTGCGACGGGTGACTAGCTCTTTGAAATCAACATATGAGTGGCTACAGGAAAGTTGATTGTTTCGAATGCTGTGTTAACGTCTTGCCAAATGTACTACTTGTCTTCGAAAATAGCGTTTACCGGTGAAAATGTTTAGAATTATTACAGTTTATTATAATAATAATTCTTTATTTCAGAGAATTGGAATCCATTTTCCCGTTTAATATACAAGTATCTGCTATAAAATTTTATCACTTTTATTTTTATACACAGATAATATGTTTGTTTATCTGGATGCGTAGTAAATGCTAAACATAAAAAAATGTATAATAATTACGTAGCGTTAAATAAACACACATTACCAAATGTTTAGTGAAACGTGAAAAAACTCATATACGCGTTAACTTTACATAATAAAAATATTAACGTCGATTAAAATAATCAGAATTATAAAATAAATGCGTTTTTCCTTCAAAACTTATTCCAATTAGAGTATAATATTTGTTCTCTGCTTTCATATTCTCTGTGCACGTCTAAGAATATCATTGAAAAGGTTTAGGCTTTGAAAGATTACGGAGTTTATTTAAAAATAACTTTAAAAATCCCTAGTTGTATATAGTTAAGTATGATTCGTTCACGTACAAACATATTGTTTACTTAAAAATGCTCAAAGAATTGGGACTTTAAAAAGATCATGTCTAAGTTTTTATTTATAACATTGAAGTAGCTAACCAGCACGCAATATACCTGATGGTAAATACCAACTGCCGCCCATGAAAGAAACTAAATAGAATTAACAAAGGTTCTACATAAAGTCAATAACAGATGCCTTACTACTCTCGAGGTCTAATAAATATCTCTTATAAAAATAACGCAACCACACCCTTCTACTGAGACGCAAGAGTGACTGCACGCTAGAAATAGGTGTAGCGATGGTACCTCCACGGTTGAACCATACAATGATTTGTAAGTACCAGGGTTGCCAGACGACCCGCTTTTGGCGGGACCGTCCTGTTTTTTTAATCAAAATCAATCGTCCCGCGCGGGACAGGCTTAGTCCCGCTTTTTGGGAAGGCCTGGACATTTAAAAAAAAAGGTCGCCATCTGCAAATATAAGTGGAACTGCAGATTGTCAACCAAAAAAGGTCGCAAATCCTCCAGCCTGTAGGGGGCTACACCAAGAATTTTTCTTGTGTCTGTGAGGCACGTGACCCTTTGTTACTAAATCCCGACTTACTAAAAAAATGTCATTATTTGACATTTGCGAATGCGAATATTTCAATTCAAAATTCGCGAATGCGAATTTAAAATGAAATATGTTTTTTTAGTTCTTGGGGTCTAGAGGGTGTCAAAGGATATAAAGGCGACAATTTTTTTTTGGCAACAAACTGCGGTTCGATTTCAATTTGGATAGATTTTGCGACTTTTTTTGCAAAGCAATGCAATTAAATATTCGCAAAAATTCTTGCAAATGCAAATATCTAAAAACATGCGAATATACGCGAATTCCAATGCGAATATTCGTTACAACACTAGTACCTCGGGATTCATTAATTTTTAACAGTCTATTGCAGATAGGTGTGACGAATACCTTATTTTTAGCGGGCATAACGAATAGCACATGATATCCACCAAGCACTGGGCGCAGCCTAACAGATCCTTCGGTATCTGTCATCTAGTACGATGCGATGTGGTTTGTTTTTCTAGATATCTGAGTGTGTACCCACTGCTGTTAATTTAGCAATGTGTAAACAACAGAGCTGTAATATAGATTTCAAACAGCACAAATGTAGGTATTTAATATTTTTTTTAATATAAATTAACGTAGCAAACGGGCAAATGGACTATGCGTGGTAACTGAACACGGCTGTTCCCTTAGTACGAATTGTTTAGTTTATCAAAACAAGCATGGTTCTCGTTTGTGCTCACACTTTGTTCTTTCGTTTTCGGCAATAAGCAATGTACTAAAAATTATGAGCGAAATCAATAACATTTTTTTATGTAACTGAAGTAGCAAACGAGCATTCATTCCACCTGATAGTTAGTGGTCACTGCAGCCCATGGACATCTGTAATCAACTTCATACAGAACAGTGAAGTCAATCACAGATGCGTTGCTACTCCCGAGGACTATGATGGTCGCCTCATATAAAAGTGTGCCGGCAACCACACCCTTCCATCGAAACGCAAGAAATACTTGACGGTAGAAATAGGTCTGGCGGTGGTACTTTCTCGGTCGAACTACGCTGGTTCTACCAACTTCACACTGGTTCTACCGCCTTCGAATAACAATGCTTGTTTTGAGGAAACATAATAATTTCGTACTAAAGATACTGCCTATGGGCATTTAAAACTAACTCCCTATATAATGATAATGAACGTGCGAAGAGATATGAACTTTACGATACGAAAAGTTCTAGCAAAACATGAGATTGGTCGCCAGTAAACTTTCTATTCGATCGATCAAAACGATCCTGTCTCATGATAACCGCGGAGCGTGAATCGTGTGACACTTTTGACAAACGTTAACTTTCCATAAGCGTTTCGTTTGAATAAATAGCGTCATAGATACTAAGGCTCTATTTTATGTGAATGTTTTACTTTTATTTTATTTTTCCTAGTATGGAAGTGGGAAAGGAGAATACAGTCCACCTGATGGTAACGGGTCACTGGTCAACCCATTACTGTCCCACAGCTGGGCACGGGCCTTCTTTGAGAATGAGAGAGTTTAGGCCATAGTCCACCGCGCTGGCCAAGTGCGAATTGGTGGACTTCACACCACTCCGAGAACTTTTTTTTAAAGAACTCTCGGGTGTTAGGTTTCCTCTCGATGTTTTTCTTCGCCGAAAAGCAGTGTTAATTAATTATTAATACGCATACGATTTTAGAAAAATCAGTGGTGCGCCTGAGTTTGAACCTCGTACCTCTCGAACGAGAGGGCAAGTTTCAGCCATTAGGCTGTATTATTGTATAGCAGTTGTCCACGCGGACGCATCGCAGAGGAGAGAGACAGATGTCGATTGTGCTTTTGTCGTTCGTTCCGCGCTCTCGCTTGAACTTCAAGCCTTAAATGGAACGCCTCAGAGCGAGGTAACGCCGCATGAGTCATGATTTTTGATGCGTGCTGCCAGCTCCCTCGAATTATAAGACGTTGTCACGTCAAAATCGACAGACGCCAATGATTATTAATAACTAATCGGCAGTGGCATCTCACTGTCAAGTTACTACACGTTACTACAAGTACTACACGTTTCTTCAATTTAATAGAAAAAATCAAAATCTAGCTTGTTTATGTCTAAAACTTTCCAACCCTAGCCCGGATTCGCGTGAAGGACATCGCATTTCACCCCCGCTTTTATATTTCACCTCGTACGGCTTCAACGCTATATTTAAACGATTTAATATCATTTGTAACAGATTAGAAGTGAATTACCTTGATCGAGTGTAGTTTTACTCGTAATACATAACTTTGCAATAGAACGACTTAACCGATTTGGCTGAAATTTGACACACATAAACTCTCGGATCTTCTCGTCCACAATTCCTCAGTGCCTGAAGTCGAAATTGTTCGAGCAATGTGTGTTGCCAGTGATGACCTATGGCGCCGAAACGTGGTCCTTCACTAAAGGCCTCATTCGAAGGCTCAGAGTCGCTCAGCGTGCTATGAAGAGGGCTATTCTCGGAATTTCGCTACAAGACATGATTCGCAACGATGAAATCCGTAGACGAACGAAGGTTACCGACATAGCTCTCAAAATCAGCAAGCTGAAGTGGCAGTGGGCCGGCCATATCGCTCGAAGGACCGATAACCGATGGGGAAGAAAGGTCCTCGAGTGGCGACCACGTTTAGGCAAAACGAGTACAGGTCGCCCCCCTACCAGGTGGACCGATGACCTGAAGAAGACAGCGGGAAACCGTTGGATTCAGAGGGCACAGGACCGGTTGGAGTGGCGCCATTTAGGGAAGGCCTATGTCCAGCAGTGGACATCAAAGGGCTGATGGATGGATGAAATCGGACCTACTTTTTCAAAAAGTTCTATTATTATTAAAAATGTTGATGATTTTCAATTATACCATATTTTTATATATAGAAATTATTTTGTGCAACATTGCAAATAGACTTAATTAAAAATAACCTAAAATTATACAGTGTACAAAATTTTGACAAAAATGGCTTTTTCTCAAAACTAGTTGTGTGGGTTGATTCTGTTTTGCATAAGTAGGTTAAATTTGTTACCTGTTTTAACATATAGAATACTCTTTATCGTGGTAAATGACTAGAGGGAGAAAGCGCGATTAAAAATTAACCACACCATATAAGTTATTATATATAAGTATATATTATATAAGTTATTTTCATTGAACAATTGAACATTTATAAAAAAACGTCGGCCTACTTGTTATATTTTAAACATATTTGCATGTAATAGCTAAATGCACTATAATTTAATTAAACGGACATGTGCACTAATTGCTATAGATTTGCATAAATATAATTATTGCTTTAATGTTATGTATCCAATAGACTAAATATAAACAAAGAAGATAAAGTTAAAACATATGCAGTATTATTGACGGCGACTCGCGTGGCGGAGCAATAACTATACCAGTCTGGGTGGGTTCCGGGTTCGATTCCTAGCAAGATGAATATCTGAATGATGCATTTAGATTCACTATTCTAGGTCTTGCTGTTTGTGTTTTAGTAGGAGTGTAATCTCATACATAGACGAACTTATTACAGACTTACAGCACTCACGAAAAAGGAGAAAATCTTACTATAGTTATAGTTAGGTATATATGTTATTTATTTATTGACAAATTCCATTGTCACTCTACTAGGTATGGTTTTCCTATTACAATAAGAAACGCTTATGGTATCCGATGTTTTCGTAGCTTTGTGGCTATGAAAACACCGGATCCCTATTTCTCTCTAAGAGCAGTAGTAATAGCCATCACGACTGTAGAGCGTGATAAAAAAGGATATACATAAGTACATTGTCAACCCATTATTGTCAACATGCTGGGCACGGGTCTTCTCTCGGAATGAGAGAGTTTTAGGCCATAGTCTACTGCGCTTGCCAAGTGCGAATTGGTGGATTTCACACACCTCCGAGAACTTTTTTTTAAGAACTCTCGGGTGTGTAGGTTTCACGATGTTTTCCTTCACCGAAAAGCAGTGATAATTAATTTCTGATACGCACATAAATCAGTCGTGCGTGCCTGAGTTTGAACCTCGGACCTCCCGATTAAGAGGGCAAGTTTCAACCATTAAGCTATCACTGCTCTCGTCCCTGTAGTTCCGGGATCAGAATAGGGCTACGGCATCCCCTGCCTGTCGTAAGAGGCGACTAAAAGGGGCTTCCGGGGTTGCAGGCGGCTAGAGTGGGAGCTCGAACCGTTCGGTCAGGCGATCCCGGGAAGAACGGCGGTATATGTGGTCGCATACCGTCGTAAAGACTAGAGGGAGCGGTGGGCCCAGCCACCCATCTGGGAGGAGCAATGGGGCAACGCGCTCAGAGGATTCCGGTTGCAGTCGGACCGAGTACTCGGAGTCCTCTTTATAGCGCCGAGGACGGCCACCGGGGGGTTTTAGTGCGGTAAAAATCCCACATAACCCTGCGTCGCTCCCACGGCGTCGGATACCTTTTGAAGGTTTCCCCCTTGAGAACAAAAGAAAAAGGCTATCACTGCTCTGTGTACATACGTACAAATATACATAATTCAGTACTCTCCGTCTTTCGCAGTCGGGAAAAATATATTATATAAGGATTTACGAGTTGAACGTACCATTACACTATAGTACTCTCTGTCATAATAACTGATCTTTCGTCCGTTCGTGCGTGATGATCATTTGTCATCTCGTAAGCATACCGCACATTCCCCCGAATACCATCTATCAATCCTATTTCATTATTTATTCGTGATGTTGACTTATTTCTCATTTATTTACGTGCACACTCACTTTTATATTTCGCTAACATTGCCCTACGGTTTAGGCCACGCCAAAAATATTACATTACTTCAATTTGTAACAATTTTTCATAAAGATTAATTTAATAAAGATAAATTAAATCTTACATCAAGACATGGACTGTAATAATAAATCTTCTATTCGTTATTAACATTCAGTACTATAGGTTACATGCAGTTCGTCCCTGTAGTTCCGCGATCAGAATAGGGCTACGGTATCCCCTGCCTGTCGTAAGAGGGAACTAAAATGGGGCTTCCGAGGTTGCGGGCGGCTAGAGTGGAAGCTCGAACCGGCCGGTCAGGCGACCCCGCGAAGGACGGCGGTATGTGTGGTCGTCGTAAAGACCAGACGGAGCGGTGGGCCCAGCCGCCCTGTGAGGAGCCCGGTGGAGCAACGCACTCGGAAGACTCCGGTTGCGTTCCTTTGGAGATCCCAGAGTCCTCTTTGTAGCGCCGAGGACGGCCACCGGCGGGGTTTTAATGCAATAAAAATCCCACATAAGCGTACGTCGCTCCCACGGCGTCGGGTACCTTTTGAATGTTTCCTCCTCGACAAAAAAACACCAATCACGAAGACGTCAATTAGAATCAAGTCATTCCGTCGTTTGTCCCGTCACGTGGAATAAAGAGGTCTTGGTTATCCATTCCTTCGGCTTGTTAGGCCTTCAGGCGGCTTAACTCTTCCGGAAATCGAGGGCATTAACTTTTCCGATAGTCGGGTCGACCGACTTATCCAATAACTAGCTTCACCCACGCGACTTTTCCTGTTTATCGAAGCGAATGATATTATGCTTTTTATATTACTCTTTTAAACTACTCTCTATATATGTATACTCAGTGCAAATGAGACATACATAAATACCTTAAAAATCCTTTGTTTTAGCACTTTTTTATGCCTCATTCTAATAGACAGGGCATATTAAAAAAAAAATGTCATGCACGTATTTCTTTCTGTTTATAGGGTCAACATAGAGAAACATGAAAACCGCCACCGTAGCATAAGAGCGCTTTTCCTGTTGTGTTTTTTACTTTTTCTTTCAAAAAATGAATGAAAGTTTCTTGTTTCTCTGTGAAAGTTTTGATTTTAACATAGGGCTGATTGTAGCCTTGTTGCACCGCAATCTGCCATGGTTCCATTACTCGAATCTTCCCGACAATTCTACGTAACTTCAGTTGTATACCACAGGACATACAAAATTAAAAGCAAAATTCTGATATTACTTAGGAAGTCAACTGCATAAAAATACAAAATATAAGCTTCATGTAAATAGTGCAATACCTGCCTCTGTAAAGCCTTATAGAAAATGTCGCGCGAGTTTTCGCTCACACGCGCTTCCAGCTCTTCGAAGGATGTACATCAAACCAGAACACAACAGAACTTAACACCGCTGTTATTTTGTGGCATTGGCGGAATTGACTCCTGAATCAAATAACCGAACGGTTCAAAATTCAGCAATTTTTAGTTAAGAAAAGTTCTAACCATAAAAATCCTACAGCTGAAGATTTGGTGCTCACACTACACCGTGGTTCAAGATCTTTTAATTTACTTTTACTTTTTTTAAACTCGTACATATTATTGTTCGAATATTAATTCGAAACTCGAATCGAATAATCCGAATTTTCGAATAATTCGAGAGTCCCCGAATTTTTCCAATATTCGAAATTTTCCGAATTATTCGATTCTGTTCGAAATTTGCGACGAATGCCATAATATTCGAAACTCGATTTGAATTTCGAATCGAATATTAACATTCGATTCGATTCGAGCGCTATTTGCACACCTGTAATAAACACATAAAAAATATTTAATGTTTACTTAGCTCTATTGTAAAAAATTTGTTTTTACCCGCCTGCGTCAGAATGAGGGTAACGTTTTTCGAGCGTATGTAGGTATGTATGTTTGTATGTATGTATGTTGGCTGGGCGGACTGTACCATATGAGCATATCATTTGAAACGACTCTGTTTTGAGGATAACATAGGCTATACATATCATGTTTAAATAAGGCACCTGCGATCAAAGAAAAGGGGAAAAAGGGACGATTTTTCATATTAATCATAACAATATGGCTATTAAATATCATTTAATACCCAGATTGTTAGTAGACCACTACAAATTATTTACATATATAGCACGTTTGTATTATTTTTACTATTTTGAAGCATTGAATCCTAAAAGCGATGTTTAAGCATTCGGGGTATTTTTTTAGTTTAACTATGTTGCTTATTAACCCATATATATGGTTTACAGAACTAATCCCAGCGACAAAACAGTAAACTCTCGAAGACCTATGACAAATATTTTACCATCATAATTTCGCATTACTAACTGCTTCTTAATCCACATTCACAAATAAACATACACTTTCACTGATATGTTTGCGACATTGTTTTGCTTGAAGAATTTGCGAAAAAACACTACTAGGATGTTCCGTGACGGACGAACAATTCAATAAACATGTTATGTATGTACGCACTATCGCCTACACGCAAAAGTCGGTAATATACATGATATTGGCATAGAAACATTTGCCGCGAAATAATACAAATGGAACTCTTAATGTTTGTATACCAGCATATTGTTTTTTGAATGAAAGTCATGTAAGAACGCTGGCCTTACGATTTTTGTAACGGCCACCGTTACGCTCAGCGTTACGGAGACTTTTACGCCGGGGCGTTACGCTACAATATTAGGATCAAATTATTCAATTCAATACAGATATAATTTTGTGTGTATCAAACATTTTCTTAAAGTTTTTAGTACACTCTAACTTCGCAAAGTGGTAGAAGGGGTTCGAGGTGCTGTGTTCAAGATCTTTTCTCCATTTTAATATGTACAAAAGCCTGCCTCTTATTTCGCGTTGACAACTTGACTTTAACATAAATAAACCATGCTCTTAATGTTTCTTTATATCTAAATGGTTTTATTATATGAAAATCGCGAGACTAGTGTTTAAATTATTATAATAGTGGTTGCATAAAGAGGTTTTTTCATGGTGCTTCTTATTTTTATGAATAACAATATAACATAGATTAGGTAAATATTTAAAATAATGTTCACATAGTTATAGGTAGTTAAGTAACGTAATAGTTAAGTAACAATAATAGTTGCCGACCCGCGTGGCGGAGCGGTTACCAATTTACCATACCGGTCTGACGCACAATGGGTCCCGGGTTCGATTCCCGGCCAGACACAACTGAATGACGAGTTTAGATTTATGTTCTGTGTCTTATTGTTTGTGTATTCGTCTTATGTGTGTTTATGGTACCCACAGCACAGGAGAAAATGTGGGGCTATGAGTGTAGAAAACGTGTCAATAATAAAAATTAAAGTAATATTAAATAATACTAATACTCAAGTATTATTTCATTTTTAATAATTTTAAATCGTAATCGATATTTGAAACGTATAAAATTCCGTTCCTACATAGCCCTAGAGTGTGTATCAATCTTATTACATGTCTGAGAGTGTGAGTAAAAGGTGTATTCGTTTGTCGACACAATTTAGATAAATGGCCGTAACCTATGGAGATGTACTCTCTATATTCTGAACCTAAATTTTATTTTGGATCTAGTTTTTTTTCTTCAATATAAAATTGGCAATGAGCATGCCATTTGATGCCACTCATAGAAATCGTAAATTTTCCCAAAGATAAGGATAAAGTTTTATTTGAGGTTTAGTACAGATGCATTACCACCTCCTGAGGACTAAGTCCATCCATCCATTCATCAGCCCTTTGAGATCCACTGCTGGACATAGGCCACCCCTAAATGAGGCAACTCCAACCGGTTCTGTGCCCTCTGAATCCAACGGTTTCCAGCTGTCTTCTTCAGGTCATCAGTCTACCTGGTGGGGGGGGGCGACCTGTGCTCCTTTTGCCTAAACGTGGTCGCCACTCAAGGACCTTCCTTCACTATCGGTTATCGGTCCTACGAGCGATGTGGCCGGCCTATTGCCACTTCAGCTTGCTAATTTTGAGAGCTATGTCTGTAAGCTTTGTTTGTCTATGAATATCATCAAGTGACTAGTGATAGTAGGAGAACTAAGTGGAAAAGCCTAAGTAAATCTTACTTAATTCGCCCTTTAAGAAATTAGCAACCCTACTATTAATTAGAACTAGATGTAGCTGTAGTGTAGCTTAGAGTTTAACAACTTTTAAAAATGTATGTAATTCAAAAACACTTACCAAATGCTCTGGTATATTCCAGTCTTCATACATCCTAGCGGACAACGGGAACACTTTCTCATTCATTATTTCTAGAGTTGTTAGTGTGATCTTCTCTATACTAGAGAAGTATCTATCATAAACCCATCTAAGCTGCCAATAGAGCTCTCCTCGCCTCTCCTTGCTCACTGAGTGTACAATTTTCAGTAGATTTTTTATATTTTCTTCTGGCAGAAATAAAGCTATTCGGTTCCAGTCTATATGAGAGTTGAATGGCATAACTATTGTATCGGCAATTATTATAGGAATACACTGGGAGGCAAGTATGTCCATCAACACAGCTTGTGCTAGCCTAGCGCTACGTACGACCAAACAAAACATACCCTCTTTCAGTATGTCGGGGTAGTTGAACATTTTTCCTGTGGTGTACTCACACCTTTGCGTATGGTCTACACGGTCCGAGTCAGTCTTACATGAATCAAGTAGTAATAAATCATTGGACGATGACGCTATACTCTGTAGTTCGGCTAAATAATCCATTGGTATATTAAGTTGTGTTGATATGATCATATAATTCTTCTGCTTTGGCTGTGAGCTATCAATTTGTTCTGCTATCCGACTGTACAGGGGGAGAGATATGTCGAAACCGTATCTAAAGGTCCATGTGTTAAATCCAGCACCTGCTATAATGGCCCGGCTTGTATTGAGATCAACAACTGTATTGTAGTTTGGTGAAGCACCTGCCACCATATTGAAAATAAGGTGGTTTTCACCATTGTTCCAGCTGTGGACAAAACAAACAACATGGTTATTACATCTTATATACTGCGTAGGAAACAGGAACATGGTCAATACCCAATACCTAATATTTATAGTTTGTTTTAAAAATCAAATAAAAAAAAATGGTCAGTGCATATTTCAGTCACAGGATATCTTTAGCCAACTAATGAGATAATGCATACTTCTACTCTGAGATCCAGTATGTAGGACCATTGGTTTTGCCTTTTATGTACAAAACATTTTTTATAATATTACATAATTTTGTTTACTAAAATTTTAATAATATATTTAATTTGCATATATTGTAAATTTTGTTTTTGATAAAGATTATACCTTTATTGGATTATTTAAGACATTGCTTAATAAATGCGTTGACATTTAAGTAAAACATAAAATTTAAGACAAAACATGATATGTGTATAAAAATAATCAATAATTTCATGCTTAGTTTAGCTATTAACCCTATTTTATTTCTGTAAAGGAAAAAATAATGCTCATTAACTTTGGAGCTTTGTATAACACAAAGTATGCAAATTAAATTTAGTTGTTTTAATATTATTATGGAAGTTATATTTTCAATAATTTTTACATAAATGTTTAATTTAATTTGCTTGTTGTATTCATAAGTAATAAAGTTGTAATATACCTATGTAGAAAGTAGTTAAATATTTTACATAAATATACTTGATTTAACAATAGTGTTGCTAAGAATTAATTTGAATAATTGTCATTTATTAAAGTATTTTTTCATGGGTAGTTAAGTGGAATTGTAGATTATTTACATTACATGATTTAAATAACACTAGATATTGAAAACTCCATGTCTACTAGTAGAATAAATTAAACTGTAATTATAAAGAAAATTATGGTACCAAATGCAATTAACTTAATGTTTACTTACAAATGTTTGTATACAAATCAAAAGCTCTTTAGTTTAACTCTTAAATATGTGTACCATAGGGTTAACAAAGTACTCACTGTTCCAGAGACTGCAGGGCTTGAGACACATGTTTACTGACGAAACTCTGCTGGTTCAGCGTGTCGATACTGGGCACCAGCAGGCAAGCGGACGCCGGGTCTGCCGTGTAGTACCTACTCCGCTTTATCGCGCTCAAAATCTCGTAAAACTCCCGCGAAAATTGCGAAAAAACCCCGTCTTCGCTCCTATAATCTTTTAACGGATATATGTATATCGTAATCTTATCGTGCCCTCCTTTCCCACATCTGTACACATTGAAGCAGTGCCAGTACGTACAATTCGAAACACGGGGTTCCGAAAGGGGCGAATCACTCTTTATAATACTCAAAACACCGACCGCGTCCAAATTCACAGGCTCGTGGAACTCTGTCCGGGGTGCGCTTCCCACGAAAACGTTAAACACTACAGTAAACACTAACGATATCACTATAAACAAGAGTAGGCCCACGAAAAACCTATGGTACAGAATTTTCCTATACGATATATACTTCGAATGCTTGCTCGATTTTAGGAGCGACTCCGCAGCCATTTGTGTTTTCGACGATTAAATAAGTATTCCTAATTTATATATGGCACCCATTATTAGGTACTATCGATTATCTCTCATTCAAAACTTCATAAATTTGTAAAACACTGTACAAAGCAGAAGCTTCACAATAAATTCTGCGAACTGTCGCATACTGACGGAAGTCTGACGGTCTCGATCTTCTGACATACTGAACACACACAGATAACTCATAATGACATTGTGTTTGATGAAATGTAATAAAATATATGTTGACTCTTTGGTTCTAAAAGCATAGACTATACATTACAGTACTATGACATTCGTTTAATTGAAAATTTAACACACAAACTCAAAAAAACCTAAATTTTATAATTACTTTTCCTAAAATAAAAATAGATATTAAATAAAATAACTAAAATTACAATTCAGCAGAAATTGTAAATTGAACGCAGCCATTTGCTGGCGACAACATTTGTAAACTTTCTTGTTTTGCTGTCAGTTTTGTGTTGTGCGTAGTTGCGGTTCAGTTTCTCATGGCTTGATTAATTTGATTATTATTTTATTTTTGTATTCCGACAAATTATTTCGGTTTAGGCTTGACCAGAAATGGCATTGCTACCTCCCGACCCCGTTTATACGATCCGAAACGTTGACAATACGCCCGTATATTCGTTGGCGTTTAGCTTTCTTTCCGGCGGTCTCGAGAGGTTACTAGCCGGCTCGAAAAATGGATATGTTTATGCATACAACCTTCAGGTGAGGTAACATATTCCAAGGATATCAATTGCTGCCCACATTGTCGCTCATAACTGCGTAGAAAATTAAAATCAGGCGTAGTTTGGGCGTCCATTTAAAACTGCGTATTTCTTTGTTTACTACCCTCATTTCGTGACCTAGAAACTCAACTGGCTGCTGCCAGCGCGCCAAAACAAAGACATTAAATAAATTAGTGTTAATTTGAAAATAGTTCTGTTTGCATTTCGCCGTACACACTGGATTCATGAATATTGCCCTCATTTTATATATTCCCAATTAAATCTTATATCTTTGACCTATTTATTTAAATGCCAGTGCTGTAATATGTAATTTATAAATGTTGCACAACTAGATTATTTTTTTATCATTCCATTAATATTAAAAGTGATTTGTAGTATTGTGTACCATATTATTCTAAAAACAAACCTAACATGCCATCATTGCCTACTACTTATTTTATCTTTGTGATCTTTACAGACAAACCGAGTGCAGCAAAAAATCCAAGTTGGTCAAGCTCCCATCCTCCACCTTCAGCACACAAGTAACCAGCTCATAACTCAAGAGAAGGGAGGAAAGTATAAAATTTTCAACCTAACAAACACTGGTTATAATGAGAATTGCGTTATTGACATCGATTATCCTGGATTTTGCCGTTTCGAAGCCAACACAAAACTCGAAACACTCTATGTACCTGATCAGGAATCCAAAATATCCATCTATAATTTTTCTGGTGAAAAAATTGGTTCACTGAAACCAGAGAAAAATATTAAGCTAGGAGATCCCATGTGTATGAAGTATATTGAGTTTCCTTGTGATAAGCCTTGCTTACTGGTGGGGTATGAGGCAGGTTGGCTGCTGTTGTGGGATCTCGGTACTAGTCAATGCATTAGCAAGCTGCAAACTAAAGAATGCCCCATGTCAGTGGACTTCCATGTGGATCAACAGAGAGGCATGATTGGAAACGCTTCAAATGTGATACAGATATTTAATTTAGGGAGAAAAGACTTGAATTTGACCCATAAGATGGATGTTACTATAAAAAACCCAGGGATAAACAAGGTTCAGACGAGGCAGGATGGTAAGGTATTTGCATCAGGTGGCTGGGATGGCCATATTCGTATATTTTCCTGGTTTTCCCTCAGGCCATTAGCCGTTCTGACTGAACACAGGCAAGCTATACAAGATGTCGTCTATTCTACGGAGAAAGTGTCATATTGGAATGCAAACATCATGGCGGCAGGTGGCCTGGACGGTGCAATCACCTTATGGGATTTGTACAATAAGAAGCAATAATACTTAATACTATAAGACGTACAAGTTTTAGATAATCGTACATGTATTGCTGACAGCTAACTTGTTCAACTTTAAAAACTTAATTTCGACAAAGTCCAATGATAGATAATTGTATGAAATCTGAAGTGACATGTCATATTATCATCCTGAATACTAGATTTCTTCTTTCATCTATTGTTGGGCTTGAAGCTATATAATGAGGTCAGGATGATGCAACATAGAATGAGTTAATGTCAACTAGGTTTCTAAAAATAAAATTGTTAATACGACGCGCCAAATTCTGCACACATATTTCTGCATAAACATATGGAAAGCATGAATTCTGTGTGCAGGTTGTGGTAAGGGTGACATACTTAACTGAATAGTGTCAATTTTTGGTCCTCAGGGGTAGGGTCAATGTGTCTGACTAACCCCATATGTGACTCTAATCTTATCTATGGTTAATTGCAAATGTCTATGGGCAGTAGTGGCTACCTACCCTCAGGTTGACTGCATGCTCATTTGCTACTTTCATGATAAAAAAAAAAACAATTACCTACAGTCTACAATTGTATACAAGATTTCGTATGAAGTGCTGTAAATTTGGCACAATATGTCTGAAGCCTTAGTATGACTTTCAATAGGAAAATATGATACATATTAGAGTTAATGTTGTCTATAAAGACCTTTATTTTGACAATGCTACATTGATAACGAAAAAGTTAACAAAAATCAATAAAATGCTGAATCGTTTTTATTTCTTAATATGTCACTTTTAAATCACTTTAATTGTTTCCCTTTGGAACCCCCCGAATAATTTCTAGGATTTGGTCGTCATTTTGGCAGGTTGATAATAGTTCAATTCAAATTAAAGCTTTAATATTGAAATATCATACTAAAGCAAATTGTTCTCATTCCTGATATTTTTGCCTTAATTTGTTTAATGCCAGAATTGCCTTTACATAAATGTTATTCCGATGTATATTGAAGTATATAATAGTGGTTAATTGCTTATTGATTTGAGATAATTAGGGTGCCTTCATTAGAATTTTAAGTTCTAATAAAATATAATTGTTATTAGTGATCTGTTGGAGCCCTTATGGTGCGCAATACTAATTTACAATTGGATCTCAAGATGTACAAATGTAATGAAACGAGTCATCCACTGAATGTGGCAAAGCTGATAGACGTAAGAAACAACTTGTTAAATAAAATAGTAATGAATTATTTTTTCTGTCAATGATTTTAGCAATGTTTTTCTCAAAATATTAAAGCCGGCGAAATACGATAATGTCTGTTTATTTATTCACCCTTTTATAGTTTACTATTTTGCCATGAGCATATATAATAGCGCTCAACTTTCAAAATTGTTTAAATCAGTATATCCCTCTTAATTGATTATCTTGTACCTTATATGATACTAAAAGCAATGACAAAATATTAAAAAATCCATATCTGATAAGTATTATAAATTTTTTTTTTAAAGAATTGGTGTTAAATTTTTCCCTGTAATTTGGTACATAATTATTACATGGTGTTCATACAGGGGATTCTCATAATCGGAGTGAAAGTGGCCAATACGGACGGAGCCACGGAAATAAGCTAGTAGCACACAACAAATTACATAATATTTTTTTTCTTCTCAATATTTATTTTAAATGTTAAACAGTATTAAAGTTCTAATACGTTCTCTGTGAATTTAATATTTTTCAAGTTTCATACCTGTTTTCCTTTTATTAAATTTAAAGGAAATAACAGAAAAGCCATTTATGAAGTAATCGTGTTGAATGTTTCGTAAGCTAAATATGAATCATCACCCGATGGAAAATATTTGTACAAGTGACAAACTGCCATACCGACTATTAATTGTGACTTAGCACAAACACAAAGTAATTCCCGAGGAGTAGCAATAAATCATTAGTAATTCACTCTTAGGTTTATTCATTGAAATAAATTAATATGTAGTAGTTTTAATCTATAAATGTGCTTTGACCCAAAAATTTGATCTCGACTTACATTTCAAACAAATTATTTTAATGAAAAAAAAAGCAGGAAATGATATGATCTGCGATTTGAGGCCCATCGGTGTCTATAGAGAATTGGCTAGATGACACTAGTATCGATTGCTGAGTATTCAAACGATCTTATATAAGGGCGTAACACGTGAGATATTAAGGGGGTCTTTAATTGTCCCTGTAGTTCCGGGATCAGAATAGGGCTACGGTATCCCCTGCCTGTCGTAAGAGGAAACTAAAAGGAGGTTGCGGGCAGCTAAAGTGGGAGCTTGAACCGTCCAGCCAGGCGATCCAGGGAAGGACGTTGGTATATGTGGCGCATACCGTCGTAAAGACTAGACGGAGGGGTGGGCCCAGCCGCCTATCTGGGAGGAGCCCGATGGGGCAATGCGCTCAGAGGATTCCGGTTGCGTTCCTTTGGAGATTCCGGAGTCCTCTTTGTAGCGCCGAGGACGGCCACCAAGATGGTTTTAGTGCGGTAAAAATCCCATATAACCCTGCGTCGCCCCCACGGCGTTAGGTACCTTTTGAAGGTTTTCCCCTCGAGAACAAAAAAAAGGGCGGGTTACAGAAACTGTATACAAGAATACTGGATTATTATGTGGAGCGATTAGTATGGGGGAGGACCCCCCCCCCCCCCAGCCAAAAAAACTCACTACATTTAAAAAAGGGAGGGTGTGTGAGGGTTACAGATAATACACGCACTTCACATGTTTTGATAGAACGTAATTTCTCATTAAAAGTATTAAGTATTTTATTGCAACTGGTACCCTAAAAAGTCAGTTCACAATAAAACAATGTTTATCCATTAAATACCTACGTACACTATAATTTATATGGCATTTCAGGAACTTCAAATATATAAAACATAAGCTTATCGTTATGTATTATCAATTTAGGCTTCCAATAAAATTCAGATAAAATGTATTTGTATGATTTATTTCACATTGAATAATAATTGTATGTTACTAGTATCACATGTACAGTGCGCTCTAATGCCTTAATTAATTATTATTTAACATAATTATAAAGATACAATAAGTAAATCTTAAATCTAAGACTAGCAATTGAAAGAATAAAGAACTCTGTTCAGATTATCATGCTTTTGTGATATGTATTAATGAATATTATAATTTTCGAAATAGAGTAAAATTTAAACTTGTACAATCTTCCTAGTTTTAGGAATGAGTGGGTCCTCTTCGGTGGTCACTTCAACGAGTCTTCGCCGTTTCCTCAGCGGCCTCGTGGATTCTGAAGGTTCCTTAACTTTGGCGACGATTTTTGCCATTTTATTCCCTAACCTCGTGATTTTGAATTTAGGCAGAGTTTGCTCAGGATTAGACGTTTCAGGCACCTCGTTATCATGTCTGTCTTCCTCGACTCTGTCGTTCGTGTCATTGTGAGCTTCCGTCGAAGACGGTTCAGCTGTTTCACATTGCTCACCGTTTGTACCAGGTTCCTCGTTCCTATTTTTATTGCCGTTGATTGTGAAATCGAGAGGCCCTTCGGTATCGTCATTGTTGACTTCTGTTTTGACCCTATTCGCGCAGTGAGCTCGGAGGAATGATGATAGAGGTATCGGCACTGGTATGGGAAGTGGTATCGGAAGTACCACTGGATATGGCACTAACACGGTGACTGGAGGAGCTTGGCCCAGTGGTGGCGGAAAGTTTAAAGGTGGAAATCGTGGTCGTTCTTGATGCATCATCCCGGGTCGTGGAGGCATAAAACTGTGTCTAGGTGGAAACATTGGATGCCTAGGATCATTGTGAGCGTGGTTACCGTCCATGAAGACGGGTGGAGGCATAGCAAACATAGGATTCGGGAATGGTGGTGCGGGCATTTGGTGTAGGTTGATGGGATGTGGTGGGGAATGCATCGCACTGTTTCCCATTGTGCCGGCAGAAGCAGGAGATGACCCGTCGACGGATGGACTACACATCCGTAGGTCCTGGGCCTTCGGTGTTGAATTATGCTGTCGCAATGATTGGGAAGTGACAGTCGCTGAACATTTTGAAGTTCGTCGCTTTCGTAAATTCATTTTGGTGGTCCTGAGATCTTTCTTTGTTTCGGGAGATTTTTGAATCGGCGCCCTGTCTTCAGGGCCTTTCGGGTTCATCAGCTTTGCTGTTGGTGCAATCGTAATTAGGGGCATGGGAGATTTCCTATTGGGATTAATGTGTGTTTCTGTCTTCTCGGTTGCTTGTTTGCTTGTGCCTTCGGCGTTCGGCGATCCGGAACGTTCGGAGGTTGGCGATACAGATCTGCTCTTGCAGTTCTTAAGCCAGAGATCAGGGGTGATTAGGCTGGAGGATGACGAGGCGTTCACCAGATGAGGGTTGAGATCGAGGTGCGCCTGCGTCTCTCGGCAAAATATATGCATTTTATACTGATTCAGGCATTTGTCTGAGCAGAACTGTAACTGTGTAGCACCATCCTGGAAGGAGAACGATATGCATTTTAATTTAATATGTTTAGATTTAGATTACTGTTTTGTAAAACAAGATATAGGGCATACTTTGCATATGTTTAATAAAATTCTAATAATTCATGTTTCATATTAATGCATCACAAACTATAAGTAGGTAATGATAACTGTTGTTGTTAATAGCAGAATTCGTTCATAAATATAGTTTGATCTCGCTGTATTTCGCCTTGTAGAATCAGACAAAACAGGTGTTTTTTAATGACTGGAGATGGGCTTAATATTTACTCGTGAAAACTTATTTATAACCTGTTTCAGTATCTAATCTAGTTTTTATTAATCTAATTTAATCTATCTATCGTAATAATTATTATCTATCTTGTTTAAATAGCTCCATTAACTGCAATGAATATACTTTTTTGAAGATGGTAGAATCAGTGTAGTTCGACCGGGGAAGTACCACCGCCACACCTATTTCTAGCGTGAAGCATTTCTTGCGTTTCGATGGAAGGGTGTGGTTGCCGGCACACTTTTATATGAGGCGACCATCATAGTCCACGGGAGTAGCAACGAATCTGTATGAAGTTGATTACAGATGTCCATGAGAGGCAGTGACCACTTACCATCAGGTGGACTGCATGCTCGTTTGCTACTTCAGTCAAATAAAAAAAAAAACTTACATGCCCGTTTGTTTTTAAGAATGAACTATAAGATGTGGTGGAGCGAGTATGGTACCACCGCTGCACTTATTTCTAGGGTGACCAGTTCATGCGTATGAGGGGCTTGGAGTGGTTGCCGGCACACTTTTGTATGAGGCGATCTTAGCTCTAGCCTAATACTACTAATGCATTTGTGATTGACTTCAGAAATAACTCTTCTATTCTGTTCTGTATGAAGTTGCTTACAGATGGATGCTCGATTGCTACTTTAATCATATTTTATCCCTTCTAGTATTATAAATGTGAATGTAAGTATATTTGTTACGTTTTGACCCAAAAACTACTGGTAGGATTATGAAGTAATTAGCCACACATCATGGTATATGGCGTAGATTAAAATATACCTAAGTTACTTATCACATTGGTAGACATGACATGTTATAAAGTGGTCTAAGGGCAAACTTAATGCCTTTTGGCATTCTCTACCACTTAATCCCGAGTCGCTTGAATATTTGCGGCAGTTTTTTTAATTTATAGTCGTACTAGCTGTACCCTGCGCGCGTTGCTACGCCATCACAAAAAAAGACCAGAAACCTTCGCGAGCTCATATATAACAACTTTGCTTACTTTACTTCACGATTCTATCGAAGACATACAGAAATACATTCATTTTTATGTAAGCTAAGTAAAGTCAAAAATCGAAAATTATCGCTGTTTTCCTACTATATTACGTATGATTTATACACAGAAAACTTCCTCTTGAATCACTCTATCTAATAATAATAATAATAATCATCATTTATTTGTCAGTAAGCACAATATATAGATGGTTACAGTAGTAGGAGCAACGCTTACTGTTGCCTAATGTTGGCGTACAAATGTCAAATTGCGATGCATTAATATTAAAATCTAATGAGATGAATGAGAATCGAGAATACATTAATAGGTACTTAATTAAAATGTTTGCACTTACAAGCAAATCAGATGGCCGTGTTAGGTATATGCATTACTGTCATTAAGATATTCGTTAATATTATCTATTAAAAAAAAACTGCATTAAAATCTGTAACGCAGTTTAGTAAAGATCTAAGCATACATAGGGACAGACAGCGGGAAGCGACTTTGTTAAATACTACCTATTTAGTGATATATATGATAAATAGCTAACCTGAAAGTCAACATAAGCGACAGTGTGCCGCACGTGGCGACACCAGTCGCACGTCTTGGCCCGCTTGAAGTTGGCGCGCCGGGACTGGCTGAAGCACAGCTCGGAGCAGAAGGCCGCGCCCGCCTGCTGCAGCGCGCCGCCCTCGCCGCTGATGCTCTTGTTGCACCACGAGCACTCTTCTGGAAGGATACTTGGTGATTGAGTAAAGTGTAAGAATATTCTGTTAAATTAGTTTGTAACTCTCTTTTTGAACTACGAGCACTCTTCTGGAAGGATACTTGGTGATTGAGCAATGTGTAGGGAGTTCTTTTTTTCATCTGACTGAAGTAGCAAACGAGCGTGCAGTCCACCTGATGGTAAGTGGTCACTGCAGCTCATGGACATCTGTAATCAACTTCATACAGAACATGGGATCTATCTATGAATTCAATCACATGCGTTGCTGCTCCCGAAGACTACGATGGTCGCCTGATATAAAAGTGTGCCGGCAACCACACCCTTCCATCGAAACGCAAAAAATGCTTCACGTTAGAAATAGGTGTGGCGGTGGTACTTCCCCGGTCGAACTACACTGGTTCTACCACCTGTACCTCCTAATCCTTCCGGAGGAGTGCCCTTGTTGCACCATGAGCACTCTTCTGGAAGGATAGATAGTGATTGAGTAAAGTGTAAGAATATTCTTTAAAATTATTTTGTAACGCTCATTTTGAACTACGAGCACTCTTCTGGAAGGATTGTTAGGGGTTGAGCAAGGTGTAGAAATTATTCTGTAAATTTCGCAGGTGATGCTCTAGTTGCACTTTATTTTTCTTTATCTAACTGTAGTAGCAAACGAGCATGCAGTCCACCTGATGGTAAGTGGTCACTGCAGCTCATGGACATCTGTAATCAACTTCATACAGAACATGGGTTCTATCTATGAATTCAATCACAGATGCGTTGCCACTCCTGAGGACTACGATGGTCGCCTGATATAAAAGTGTGCCGGCAACCACACCCTTCCATCAAAACGCAAAAAAATGCTTCACGTTAGAAATAGGTGTGGCGGTGGTACTTCACCGGTCGAACTACACTGGTTCTACCACCTTCAGAGTTTAGTAAAATAGAGCTAACACTATAGCTTTAATGACGGTTTTGCTCAGGGTTCAATTGGATTTTAAATCCAATTCGTCTCTGCAACTTTAATAGTGATGTAACGAATGTTATTATTTGAAAATTCGCGAATGCGAATATCTCTTAACGATATTCGCGAATGCGAATATCTCTTACCGACATTCGCGAATGCGAATATCTCTTACCGACATTCGCGAATGCTAATATCTATTACCGACATTCGCGAATATTCGCATGTTTTTAGATATTGAATTGGTGGCGCAAGAATTAGTGCGAACATTGAATTGCAATGCTTCGCCTATATCAAATCGCATTCGCAAATGTTCAAATAATAATTTTCGTTACATCAATGCACTGTTATACTTACTTTAGTATTAATGGAGTTAGGTTGCGGGTCGGAGGATGTAATTTTTAAAAAAGAATTTATTTTTCAAAAGAGAGCACGACCAATCGCTCTGGCGTTTAATACAGAACTGCTTACATCTAGGACATGATTTCTTAAGGCTAACTTATCATAAAAGTAACACTACACTTGTTTACTTCTAAGAACTGTTCGTTATGCTAACGTAACTAGGGTATTCATTAGAGAAGTCACAATGTCATCGCCGTCCACTAGATGGCGTTAGAAGGTAAGACGGTAATGAAAACAACACGAAACAAACATTTTATAGTAGATAGTAGATACCTACCATAATAGTTACCTATCTTTACTTTCTATTTTAAATATTTTAATTTGTAAAAGACTTCCAAATTGAAAAAAGAAGATCCAAGAGCAACTCGTAAAAATATAATTAAGAACGTAGGTATATTTTAACTCATTATTAATACAATGAGTTAAAATATTTTCCGAAGGGTAAATGATTACTGCCGCCCATATACATCTGTGAGCAACTTCACCTAGAACGGGGTTTCTATGTGACGCCAATCACAGATGCGTTGCTACTCACGAGGACTAAGATGGTCGCTTCGTAAAAAGTAAGGCCACCACCACACCCACTGAAATGCACGAACTGCTTTACGCTAGTAGTGTGGCGGTGGTGGCGCTCTGGTCGAACTACACTTATTTTCTAGCTTCTGGGGACAAAAGGCTGGCGGCTACTTTGCAAAAAGATTAAGTCTAGCTGTACAGCAAGGTAATACCGCCAGTGTTTTGGGAACCATGCCTCACACGGCAATTTTAGATGGCTTGTTTTATTTATAATAATAAGTTCCTTTCTGTTATTTATTTATAAGTTTAGTTTTTATTTCGTCTAGTTATGGTATCTAATTTTATTAACTTTTTTTGTTGTATCTATATAAATAAACTTAAGTATTATTGTATCACCTAATTATTTATTTACTAGCCGACCCGTGCCCAATTATATTTTATTCGTAATTTAGTACCCCCGAATAGTGCAGATTTCTGATTCTAAAAGAATTTTCATTATCGGTCCAATATTTCCGATGATTACCCCTTATGTACAAAATTACAAACTTTACCTCTTTTTATTAGTATAGATTTCCACAATTGAAGGAAATAAACATGCAGCCAATCTAACGACAGTTCCTGCCTCCCCCATAGACATCTTAATCAACTATAAATCAAAATAAATATTAACTTTGACGACCCGCGTGCCAAAGCTGTTACCTTACTTTTTGGATCTGGGTTTTTTTTTTTATAATTTAACCTAACGATAAGGCAGACGGGCTACCTGATGGAAAGTAGTCACCGTCGCCTATGGACATTCGCAACACCAGGAGTCGCCAATGCATCGCCGGCTGTGAAGGAGAGCTCTTTTCGCACATTTCTTGAAGAACCCCATATCATAGGGCTCCGGGAATACCTATATTCGTGTTTGTTTTGTGTGTTTTCATACCACCCACGACACAAGAGCTAATACTAGTAAGGGGTTATGAGTATATAAACCATTATCTGTCTCTCTATCTATGAACAGATGCTTTTGTACTCCCGAGAACTGATATAGTCGCCTCATATGAAAGTGCGCGAACAACCACGCAAGAACTGTAGCGTAAAAAACATAATGCGGTGTTAATGACCTGGTCGATTAACATTGGCTCTACCGTCCAATAAAGGCAATATAGAACCTAACTAGTATCTAGTCTATATTTATAAAAATGCTTGTTTTTAAATTGTAAACAAAGCCTGTAACCGAACCCGGTATTACGATCGTCAGAATGATATCTCGTTAGGTCTTAATAAGTCCTCCCTAACGAGCCTCAGATTGTCCGGGACATTCGACACTCGTGGTCATTATTTTTATTAATATTAAATAATAGCAATGTTGAGACACGTATTGGTAATGAGATGGAATAAGTAGATAGGTATTTAATTTTTTGAGAACATTACGTCTTTTTTATAAGATTGAAGTAAGGAACATGCGATCCACCTGGTGTTAAGTGGACATTATCGCCCATGGATATCTGTTAGCAACTTCATACAAAACAAGGGCTCTATCTGAAGCCAAAATTGTTGCTAATTCCGAGGACGAAGATGGTCTCATATTATCCCATATAAAATTTATAATGATCAATACAGTATACGTCAGCAAAAAGAATTCTTAAAGAATTCAAAAACCGCATATCGTGAGTACCCATTGATTATTAAAAAGTATACGTCTGTTTCCAATAAGCTACGCAAACGAGCACTCAGTCTACCTTATTGCCGCATATGAACTTATGAACTTAAAATCTTAAGTAAGTCATCAACCACAGATAAGGACAAAGTAAGCTCGATTGGGAACTCGATTTATGTAAAACGGAGTAAAACCAATAACTTCCTGACTTTCAAAAATTTTCAATTATCTTAGCAACAAGTTAAAAAACCTTTACAAAAAGATGTAAAATCCTATCAAAAACAGTTTCACTGCAAAAATAGCACAAGTTCAAAGTCATCAAATTGTTGAAAAACAATCAAAAAATTTACAAAAAGTTATGAAATACAAATACAAAAAACCCAAGTTATGACTCCCTGATAATTTAATACATTATTAGGCTAAAATAGGTGTGTGTAGCGCTTCCGAAATCGAATCAGGAAGGGTCCTACCACATTCAAGACTTGTTTTTGTCATCTGTACCAAACAGATCCTATTTACCAAAAAGAAATAGAACACCACCAGATTTCAACATAATGAAGCCAGCGCATCAAATTAATTACATTCCCGGCTTTCATAGAAATTAATGTGAGAATTTTAGAATTAAAACTTGATACCATAGACAACCGATCTCTCATCTAATTTTCAGGACTACGTAACGTTAAGGTAACGTAACACGTTAATCATCACATTCAGCCACAAATTTAAACAACACAGGTAAAATAAATGAGTATTATTCTAATCATTATAGACAATAATTATTTAAAAACGTCATACTCGAATAATGAGGAATTCCTAAAGACGTAAATAATATCGATAACTATGAAAAAATGTTGAGCGGCATATCATATTATTTTTTATACACATTTTTTTTATTTGATACTACCTACTCACTATGTACAAAATAAATTAGAATGTATAGCTGTATTTTTTACAAAACATTATATATATGACATATAAATATTATTTCACACCTAAAATGAAATAAAAAATAAATCCAGGGATCCATTGTTATTTTACATTATTTAATAAAAACTATTAAATTAATCTGATGGAAATTAATAGTTTTTCCCTTTCTTACTAAACTTAAAAGTACATGTCGTGTTATTTAAATCCTATCTTTAATGATTCTGGTTATACGTTGCTATATAATTACAACATACGATACGCGAAAACATACTCGCGAGCGTTCATTAGGAATAGTAAACCGGCTTTGCGGTATCAAATTTGTAAATAATGTTCGTTCCCTACCTAGTGAGTACAGATGTTATAGGAACAAACTTGAATACCGGCTTTTCGTGAAGTGCCTAAAACTACTTTCTGTAGTGCAGTAACAGGAAACTTAGGTTTCGACTCTGGACACCTAGCTAATGTTGCAGGTTTTCTCAGCATTTAAAAAAAATGGACATAGCTTTAAGTTGTTATATTTTTTGTTAAAGTAGACTGATTTGAATGAAAATAACACTATATTTTATGTTAAGGTACCAAATACAAATATTATTCAATAACTTTAAAAAAAATTAGTAGTGTTTGTTAGATACGATTTCAAATATAGTTAAACACTCAGCCAAAATTTATAGAAATTTTCATTACTACCTACTTATCTCAGTCCTAAAATAGTTCTTTGCAAATATATGCCATTTTAGCCATGTACACATACGTAAATCATTATTTTTTATTATCACAACATAGTGTAAAATAAAGTCGCTTCTCGCTGGCTGTCCCGATGTATGCTTAGATCTTTAAAACTACGCTACGGTTTTAAATGCAGTTTTTTAAATAGATAGTTATTCAAAAGGAAGATTTATATGTACAATACATGTATAATTTAGGAGAGAATAAATTTTAGATTTTTTACTTTTAGGCGAAACGAAGTTCCCTGTGTTGACTCACTAGTCGACACAGGGAACTTCGTTTAGACGGAGCTTTTCCATAAATGTATACACTTATACATTTATGGAAAAGCTCCGTAAACTGTTTTTCCTCATATTTTTTCATGTGAGCCCGAAACGATCCAATTACATATATAACGTGTACATATATTTTACACGTGTATATAAATACTATGATATATGCTTACTTCGTATTATTCCTAGGCATTTGTGTTATACCAAATGTTATAACATGACTTTAACATGTACATTATTCGAACTACTCCGACACACGATTCTACCAAATGATCTCTAATTAATCTAGGCTTAATAAACCAGTCATTATAGAACCGAACTAAACCATAGCTTGATTTACGTATTACGTACGTTTTAGAGAATAAAATGTTATGTTGTCTGTGGTACCTAGTTACAGATATATCATTCGTATAAACATTTTTCCATATTAACTGTTTGAACTTTAAATATAAAAAATCCTCATGTTTTATTAAATGCTCTACGTTCCGTTGTATTAAAAATAATCAAATTATACGTAATTATACTTTTTGGTGTTTTCGGAATCAAGGATAATCTGATAATACCATATAAAATTTAGCTATCAAAATTCTACGAAAGCAGAAGTCAATAAATGTCTGATATAATGTAAATAGTCGGTAGTAATAAATTTAATAAATCAGATCATTATCTATGGTTTCCAGCAAGTAGCTGATTGCCGCCTTTTTACTGTCAATAATTGAAAGACGCAAGAGGGTGCGTTCGGAAACGGGACGCTTCGAAGAACTACAGCTGAATGAACTAGGGGGATATTTCGTGGAATAGACCATGCTTATTTCATACTAAATCACGCTGTTATATTAAACTATTGAAATTGATGGTTATACCTACCGAGAAATCAACAATTAGATAGTACTATTTTATTAATATGAATCGAAGAGTTTTTATAAGGCAATTTCTATTAGATAAGTATTTCTTCGACAGAGGTGCATATATACATAATATCCGTGGAAGGGCCAGTTTGTGAGTAGCAACTCATCTGTGATTTACTTATTTTTTTTTTTCTAAATATTGTTGTATCCAACACACCTTTACTCTTTTGCTCTCCAGGTTGCTCCGGGCTGCCAGAGTCGCGGGCACGTGAGGCCGCCCACCGTCGTAGCTCCAGCCTTTCGTAACCATACCATCCGAGGAGTTCGTTCATCGCTGTTTCAGCGAATTCCTGGAAAAAACGAGTTTTAAATTATAAGCCGTTACTTTCTTTGTCGAGCAGTGATAGCCTAATGGTTGAAACTTGCCCTCTCGACCGGGAGGTCCGAGGTTCAAACTCAGGCACGCACCACTGATTTATGTGCGTATTATAAATTAATTATCACTGCTTTTCGATGAAGGAAAACATCGTGAAGAAACCTACACACCCGAGAGTTCTTAAAAAAAAAGTTCTCAAAAGTGTGTGAAGTCCACCAATTCGTCCTTGGCCAGCGCGGTGGACTATGGCCTAAACTCTCTCATTCTGAGAGAAGACCTGTGCACAGCAGTAGGACAATAATGGGTTGACGTGACTTTCTTTGTGTAACATACATAATGAAATTTGATTAAACTTTTCGTCACTTATGATTACTGAAATCCATTTAGATGTGTGATGAAATGAAATGTCTTTATTTTAAGGACGTCCTGCGTGGCGGAGCGGTTACCATACCGGTCAGACGCGCATAGAGTCCCGGGTTCGATTCCCGGCCAGACAGGTTTCTGAATGATGAGTTTAGATTCATGTTTTGGGTCTAGGTGTTTGTGTATTCGTCTTGTGTGTGTCCATGGTACCCACGACACAGGAGAAAATCCTAGTGTGGGGCTATGAGTGTAGAAAGCGTGTGTTTATTTTTTTCTTACACTACCACCAGATCGGCACACGACCTCAACTGAGAAGATCCGACAAGAAACTCAGTAGATATGTATTTTTTCATTGTTTATCTTTTTTACCATCTTGTTTCACATGGGTAACAAGAGTCAGCTGATATGAAAGTGGTGTCTAGAATCCACCTGATATTAAGTGGCCACTGCTATCCATGAGCAGCAAGTAGACCCGATCGGATGTCTATTGCTATTCTTAAAAACTTGCTTATACATTTAAAAACTTAATTTGTCAATTTATTACATCTACGTGATAAGCCTTGTTTAATCTCAGTACCTGCTATTTAATCTCAGTTAGAGTCATAAAAATATGTGGTGCTTTAGTACGCAGAAAATTGGAACACTTCTTTTAACTGGATAACTCAGAAAGATATCTATGCAGAACTGTGTAAGCTCTATGTAGCGATACAGAGCCTATTTAACGCAAGGAGCGCCAGAGGCTTGAATTGAATACGAGTATATTAACACTACGGTGATTTACGAATGAAATCGCTAATTTTACAAGAGAGCCAAGTAAAAATAAACAAAGCACTTTGTTTTAAAAAAAATAATAAATAAAGTTAAAATAATGGAAATACATTAAAAAGTAATTTGCCATTGTTCATATTTATCAACTTATTTACTTTAATTGTTGTAACTGAATAATTATATATCTTAGGTAGATAGCCTACCTATATACCTTAGCCTGGATTTACGTTGCTCGCCATACTTTATTTTAGTTCTCTAGGGGGAAACCTAAAGGTACTCGAAGCCGTGGGAGCGACGCAGGGTTATGTGGGATTTTTACCGCTCTAAAACCCCCCCGGTGGCCGTCCTCGGCGCTATACAGAGGCCTCCGGGATCTTCAATGGAACGCACCCGGAATCCTCTGTTGCTCCATCAAGCTCCTCCCAGATGGGCGGCTGGGCCCGACGCCCCGTCTAGGATTTACGATGGTATGTGACCACACATACCGCCGTCCTTCCCGGGATCGCCTGACCGAACGGTTCGAGCTCCCACAGTCGCTTCTTACGACAGGCAGAGAACGCCGGAGCCCTATTCTGACCCCGGAACTACAGGAACGTACTCGCCATACTGCCACGCAAATTGCATTTCCTCATTAAGAGCCACACATCTCAAAAGCGTCGCATTTCAACATTTGTTCCTAAGGATCTCTGTATAGCCATCGCTTACTCGCGAGCCGAAATAAAACTGTTATTTTTAATGTGACGCTCAAATATAAGACGATTTGTGTAAAATAAACGATGTCGCCTGACCTCCTTCAGCTCAAATTTTATTGCGATGATCGTGTTAATAAATTGAGAAAAAAATAAGAGGCAAATCAACCACGCACCTTACTCAAGAGAGATCTGTGTCGCTATAAAAAGTTTGTATTGTGGATTGTAAAATAAATCTAATGTGATACTTGTAGGATACTTAATGTGTTATAAATAATAACCGTTATAATTCTGATTTAGTTTTTCTCCTCTGCGTCTCTTGTAGGTAAGTAAGTGAGAACATCCGACAAGACACTCAGTGGATATTTATTTTTTCTTTGTTTATCTTTTTTACAATCTTGTTTTACATGGGTAACAAGAGTCAGCTGATATGAAAGTGGTGTCTAGAATCCACCTGATATTATGTGGCCACTGCTATCCATGAGCAGCAAGTAGACCCGATCGGATGCCTATTGCTATTCTTAAAAACTTGCTTATACATTTAAAAACTTAATTTTTCAATTTATTACGTCTACGTGATAAGCCTTGTTTAATCTCAGTATTGTTTAATCCCAGTTGGAGTCATAAAAAATATTTGGTGCTTACGTACGCAGAAAACTGGAACACTTCTTCTAACTGGATAACTCAGATAGTTTTGTATGCAGAACTGTGTAAGCTCTATGTAGCGATACAGAGCCTATTTAATGCAAGGAGCGCCAGCGGCTTGAATTGAATACGAGTATAATAACACTACGGTGATTTACGAATGAAATCGCTAATTTTACAAGAGAGCCAAGTAAAAATAAACAAAGCTCTTTGTTTTAATTTTTTTAATAAATAAAGTTAAAATAATGGAAATACATTAAAAAGTAATTTGCCATTGTTCATATTTATCAACTTATTTATTTTAATTGTTGTAACTGAATAATTATATATCTTAGATAGATAGCCTACCTATATACCTTAGCCTGGATTTACGTTGCTCGCCATACTTTTTTTTAGTTCTCGAGGGGGAAACCTTCTAAAGGTACCCGAAGCCGTGGGGGTTATGTGGGATTTTTTCCACTCTAAACCCCCCCCCCCCCCCCCCGGTGGCCGTCCTCGGCGCTATAAAGAGGCCTCCAGGATCTTCAATGGAACGCAACCGGAATCCTCTATGCGCGTTGCTCCATCAGGCTCCTCCCAGATGGGCGGCTGGGCCCGACGCCCCGTCTAGGCTTTACGACGGTATGTGACCACACATACCGCCATCCTTCCCGGGATCGCCTGACCGAACGGTTCGAGCTCCCACTCTAGCCGCCCGCAACCCGGAAGCCCCTTTTAGTCGCTTCTTACGATAGGCAGAGGATGCCAGAGCCCTATTCTGATCCCGGAACTACAGGAACGTACTCGCCATACTGCCATGCAAATTGCATTTCCTCATTAAGAGCCGCACATCTCAAAAGCGTCGCATTTCAACATTTGTTCCTAAGGATCTCTGTATAGCCATCGCTTACTCGCGAGCCGAAATAAAACTGTTATTTTTAATGTGACGCTCAAATATAAGACGATTTGTGTAAAATAAACGATGTCGCCTGACCTCCTTCAGCTCAGATTTTATTGCGATGATCGTGTTAATAAATTGAGAAAAAAATAAAAGGCAAATCAACCACGCACCTTACTCAAGAGAGATCTGTGTCGCTATAAAAAGTTTGTATTGTGGATTGTAAAATAAATCTAATATGATACTTGTAGGATACTTAATGTGTTATAAATAATAACCGTTATAATTCTGATTTAGCTTTTCTCCTCTGCGTCACTTGTAGGTAAGTGGTACCTACTGTCTCGAATTAGATTTTTAAGTAGCAAATGAGTAGGTATGCTATCTATTAGCTTGATATTAAATGGTCTCTGCCGCCTATACTCATCAATCTGTAATCAACTCCATAGAGAATGAAGACCATCTAAGAGGCTTTGCCACTTCTAAAGACAAGAATGGAATATAATTCTCATTAAAAGTCAGTCGGTTATAATGGTTCTACCATCTTTTATATTTAGACATGATCCCTGCCGCCCATGGGCATCTGGGCGTGGTAAGTAACTTCAAGCAAAACAGAGGTTCTATCTGACGTCATATATCATAGATGCGTTGCTATACCCGAGAACTAAAATCGTTTTATATTAAAGCTTCATTTTGAAGGCGTTTTATTCCACTAAGATCGGTTCACCTTTTTCTTTTTTTTTTATATCTGACTGAAGTAGCAAACGAACATGCAGTCCACCTGATGGTAAGTGGCCACTGCTGCCCATGGACATCTATAATCAACTTCATACTGAACATTGGTTCCATCTGAAGTCAATCACAGATGCGTTGCTACTTCCGAGGACTATGATGGTCGCCTCATATAAAAGTGTGCCGGCAACCACACCCTTGCATCGAAACGCAAGAAATGCTTCACGCTAGAAATAAGTGTGGCGGTGGTACTTCCCCTCGTCCGGTCGTCCTACACTGGTTCCACCTTGCTTTACTATAAATCGAACTATGTTACTATAATTAGAACCTAGACATTAGAAAACCTAGTCTTTTATTTATGTGGATATCGCTTATCAAGCGTCGGCTTGCACTGTCGCTTTGTGTAATCGGAGCCCAATTATCTCAGGCTCCGGTGCCGACCACGCGTAGCCTGACAGTGTAGCCTAATGAAGTTATACAAATAATATGTAATCGTTTTTCCTTTTAATTAATTTGCAAACATGGACAGTATTACTGTCATATGTGCAAACGATTAGTCTATTTGAAAAACCAAATGGACATATGTATTATTGAAGTACCTATAGTCTCTTTAGGTTTGCTGGACATGGATCTTATCTAAGAGTTTTGCAAATGAAATGAAATGTCTTTATTTTGTATAGGTCTACGGAGGCACTTACAAATTGTCAGTTACATATATATATATATATATATATATATATATATATATATATATATATATATATATCACCGGATCGGAACACGACCTCAACTGAGAAGAACCGACAAGAAACTCAGTGGGTTTGTCTTTTTTCTTTATATATCTTTTTTATTGCCATATTGTTTTTACATTGGTTAAAAAAGTTAGCTCCAGTCATGCAAGTCAACACGTCTGGCATGTGTTTTGGTGAACGCTGGGTGACGTTATACAGGAAGCTTAATTCCTGGATTTTTGATCCATAATGGCCTCCTATGACATTATTTGAAGAATAGGAATGGTGCTATTCAAGACCGACACCACTCGGCACTTATTGTCGTATATGTTTTACTTTAATCAACACCAAATTGGATTGGAGTCGTGCATAGGTCTGTTGCAAATAGGTTTCATCACCGTGAAATTTGAGTCTGTAAAGATCTCTTGTAAACACTATAACAATTAAAGATAGGAAAACCCCCGAAGGAGCACTCTCGCATATAATTATGTAGCAGTTTATGGCTAAGCATACCAGTGTTTAGCACTGCTATGTTTTTAAAGAAGAAACACGAATAATAACATATATACAATAACATTTAAAAAAGAAATAAATTTATCATTATCTACCTTAAAATAGTTAATGAACAATAGTAACCATTAAATGGATACCCTAGATATTAGGTATCAAGCACCGCTTTGTGACAATATTGGTAAATGTAATCAAATACCAATTAAATTATCTTTGGTCATCACATTTCATCTGCATTACGTATATCCTACCCACAATTTTGGATAGTAATTTTAACGCCAATAATACGAGAAATTCAATTTTTTTTATTAATGTGTGGGCGATAGCTGTCGCTCGGACTACTCTTATCTCTTATCTCTTGTAGGTATGAGATGGATGTATGACTGTCTATAAGTGGCTACACAAATGAATTCTTTTAAGACTCCTATTTCTATTATGAAGTGCTTGTTACATTTCGGTGGAAGCGTGTGGTTGAGTCTCACTTTTATTATATTTATTTGACTGAAGTTGGAAACCAGCATGCAGTCCTCCCGATGGTAAGTGGTCACTGCCGCCCATGGACATCTGTGAGCTACTTCATAGAGAATAGGGATTATATTTAAAGTAAATCACAGATGCGTTGCTACTCTCTAGGACTAAGATGGTCGCCTCATATAAAAGCACACCTTTCCAACGAAACACAAATACTGCTTTATGTTAGAAATAAGTTTGGCGGTAGTACTTCCCGGTGGACTTACATTCGTTCTGGAAAAATAAAAAATGTAACGGTACAAGCCTACTTATACATATTTATAAATATAGGTGAACCAAGTTATGTTGCCAGTAATTTTGGAACACATATGTTCCGTCTTAAAAAGCTGCATGAAAGTTCCCTGTAGTAATTGATGTAGCTTTTTACACTTAATTTGATATATTAATTTAATATAAGTAGGTTTATGTCCGTAAATAGTATAACGTGTTTACAAGTACTATGAAGATTTTTTTAATAGTTCCATTTATTTTCCATCTCGAAAACCTTGAAGGGTTTTCGAGATGAAAAAAACGAAAAATGAAATACTTTCCTAAAACTAAAAAAAACAACATGAATTTGAGCCTTACTAAAGGGTCTTGTGAATCTGTTATATTTTACGCTATTTTCCAAAAACCAATACTCTACCTCTGCATATAATATTCCATAAAAGCACTACCAGCTTTGACATACGAGTATTGTGTAGCCTAGCTCACAGATTAATTATTCACAAGGCTATCAGTTTTGTCGTGACAGCCAACACTTCCCGTGACCAGAGATAATTGGGCTCTTGTTACATGGACTTTCCAATGACAGGATAAGGTGAAACTCTGACACCGATGACACTACCACACAGTGCCGGATTAAGCCAGCGCGGGGCCTGTAGCGAATTCTGACAGGAGGCCCATAGTTTGCCTTAAGTAAGGCTATTAAATAAAACAAAACTGTCACTAGTAAACTTTGCTGGATTTAATTAGGGAAAATTTAGAGATGACTAGACAGATTTTAGAGCTGAATCTGAATCTGAATAGCAGAAAGAAGTAAATATTTCGATATAGAAATATCTATTTCTTTCAGTTTAAGATTCATCATACATTCATACATAGTAGTTGTTGGACCGCGAGGCCCCTCTAGTCGCGGGGTCCATAGCATTTGTTTCTCTTGTTATGTGGCTAATCCGGCACTGCTGCCACACCTATTTGGAAAGTATTGTACACTACGGTCCGCGTTTGCACTAGTGTAGTAGCGACGCCAGTAAAAAATATCGAAGCCGGGAAGCGTTAATCCGTGGAGCAAAACTAGTTTTAAAATTTAAATCCCTTGGTATTTGAAGTCTGTCCCTGTAGTTCTAAGAGTAGAATACGGCTACGGTATCCCCTGTTTGTCGTAAGAGGCGACTAAAAGGGCCTTTCGGCGTTGCTAGCGGCTGGAGTGGGAGCTCGAACCGTTAGGACAGGTGAACCCGGGAGAGTCGGCGGTATGTATGGTCGCATATCCTCGTAAAGACCAGAAGGAGCCCGATGAGGCAACGCGCTTAAAGGACTCCGTTTGCGTTTTTTCGGAGATCCCGCAGCCCCTTTGTAGCGCCGAGGACAGCCCCCGGGAGGGTTTTAGTGCGGTAAAAATCCCATATAAGACTGCATCGGTTGCACGGCGTCGGATACCTTTGGAAGGTTTCCCCCTAGAGAAAAAAAAATGTATTTGATGTCTACTAATCCGCATTTGGGCAGACTATCTAATTTTAAGAGTCAGTTAAAGATACAGTTTTTTCCTTAATTTAGTATTTTAGAAGTTATTAACTTATTCTTTATTTTAAACTTTTTTCGCATCATTTTAACTTTTTACCATCTGCACTGACCACACTAATTGTAAATCAACACCTAAACTAAAATCCCTCATCTTGCAGCGCAAAGCTTTATGTAACTAGAGTCAAATTATGTACTGGTCACTTCTAAGAGCCTGAGCTAAGCCTTGGAAATAATTAATCCATGGAGAGCCAGGTTATACTGTGCTCGTGTGTCAAAGCCTGTAATGAAGGTCCTTAAAGACGCGTCATGTGATCTCAAAAAGCTTTGATCACAAAGGGAGCTTCATTATTCGGGTTACATGTCGTTTTTAATAGAAACGGTAAACGGAGACAAGATTGTGTATTTTGTATGTTGTTCCCGCGTTTATGTAGATTTATGTGTAATATATATTTATTTATTTAATGAAAAATAAAGTATATTTTTAAGTAAATTTTCACTGCTGCCCATGAAGACATGTTCATGACCTCTGTAAATAACTTCGGTACTCCTAAAATATCTAAACATTGATTTTAATCAAAAAATTTCGAGTTATCATGTACTAAAAGGACGAAAGCATGGCATAAATTATAATTGAGTATTGTATGACATATGTAAATAGTTGCTTAACTAAGACGAATATTTTGTATGTTTTCACAATTTTTCGTTTGGAGCGAGGAAGCGGAAGATTCGATTTCTATTTCCAATGAAAAATCAGTTTCGAAAGTTTATCACTTAAAAGTATATAAATACCGAATAGCTAACCCTCTTTCTTCGTAAATTCGGTAAAAAAAACGGCTAAGTACGGATCGGAATCACGCATGAAAGGTTCTAAAAAATATAAATAAAAACGGCAGGTAAAAAAAAACACACGCACACGCTTTCTACACTCATAGCCCCACAGTAGATTTTCTCCTGTATCATGACACACCTCCTATAACATGGACACACACAGGACGAATACACAAACGCTCAGACCCACAACAGGAATCTAAACTCATCATTCACATACCTGTCTGGTCGCGAATCGAACCCTGACCCATTTGCGCGTCTGACCGGTGTGGTAATCGCTGCGCCACGCAGGTCATCCATAAAAAAAAACGATTGCTTAAAACTATGATTACCGTCAGTTTTGGTTGGTGTTACATACGCAGTCGGGTTTTTGTTTTTATAACAATTTATTTAATGTCACCTTTTTATTAGATTTAGTGTAAAAATAGTAAAATCTCCTCTGACCCCTAGCACTTAGGCCCCTAGCACATGACGTATTTTAAACGCGCAGGCGACGCGCGTTTCGCAGGTAAGCGCTTTTTCTGGGCCGTAGATGCCGATTTTTGCGTTTTCACACATTCGAACGCGCGTAAAACGCGGCACATACACGCGTGTGAGGCGCGTTCGAAACTCTTTTGATGCATTTAGATTTTTGACATTCGATGAGATTTAGAATTTTTTTCCTATCTTCTATGTATATCTGTATGGCTATAACTGCGCGTATACGCGCACTAGAAGCACGTTTCACGATCACCCCGTGTGCTCAGGTTATAGGGTTTCGTTCAAATCGCGTATACGTGCATTACCAGCGCGCTCTCTGCGCGTTTAAAATACGCCGTGTGCTAGAGATCTTATATCCGCAGTGGATCTTAAGTCTACTGGATGGATGGATTTTGTTATTGTTTACGCAAGGTTGCGGGTATAATATGAATTTTAACTAGAACATAATGAAGGTGGTGCCACATTTGAGCTACAGTGTACCTACTTTAAAACCCATAAAGGACCCAAGGCCCTAAAAGCGACGAAAGAGTAGTGGGTTTGAAGTCGAACTCTTCCGACAAGTCCGAAGTTTGATGCCCAGGCACCAATTGTTTTCTAAATTGTGTGCGCATTAGAACTTAACTATCACTTGCTTTAAGACACAAGGAAAAGGTCTTAGAGGCGTATGAATTCTACGTATAAATAAACTATGATCTAACTTCTTTTTGAAAGGCAATCTCAAAAAACACTTATGTCACAAGAAAGTAGCATTATGGCTGTCATAAAACAGTAAACAAAACACCGGCTTAAACAACGTAATCTATACGCAGTTTATGATGCTCATTTAACAGAGTATTCATTAAAACATCTCAGCAAAATGGAGTTTCCCTCCATTTGTATTTGAAATTCAAATATGATTTTCGAATATTCGATAAATACATTAATTAATGGTTCGCAAAGATACAGACTCATCGTTTGCCGCATATGGTAACGAAATGTTTGATGCAGTAATGGGTATACTAGGGATGGGAAAATAGTGTATTAAGTTATCGATTAGTGCACATATTTAGGTTTTTGTAAGTTTTATCGATATCTATTTTTTATTCGACTAAGGTCGTAAATGAGCATGCAGCCCACCTGATAGGAAGTACTTACTGCCACTTATAAGACATCTGTAATCTACTAATATACGAGTAAAACAGGGGTTTATCTGAAGTCATTCCCAGACACGTTGCTTCTCCGGTAAGCGGCAGCCAAACTCATCGACAAAAACGCAAGAACGTCTTCACGTTAAAAAATAGTATAGTGGTGGTACATCTTCGATCGAATCAGGTTCGTTCTGCCTTTCTATTAATTAGATTAATAAAAACTACTGAAATTGCTTATATAATAATTAATAGTAATACCCTTCGCAAGATAATACCTTTAACAAAACTAAGTACTCGTTTTAAATAAGTACTCGATTTAACTCGATTAAAGGACGATTTTTTCTATTTAGCAAACACGGTTTCATCATTACAAGTCCAATAATTAATCGCTAAATTTAACTATTCTAACTGTATGCCACAACAACCATGCTCTTTTATTTTTTCTTTAGACTACGAAAATACTTTTTTAAAGACACTCGACATAATGTTTTATTAAAACACTCGATATAACATTATCGAGCAGCCCATCCCCATTGCGGTGTTGCAGTTTTCCCTGCAGCGTCCGGCCGCGGCGTTCGGGTTTCCGAATATCGTGATTTCAGTATCCACTCCATAATTATTACGTTAGTAACGCGTAAATTGAAGCCGAGTCTCAAGCGGTAGCCATTGTTTTATGGAAACAATTTGCGCTCCGTCCAATTTTGAACTTTATGGATTAATTGTTACCCAAAGGGTTTAAACGGAACCCGCTAAGACTCCGCTGTCCGTCTGTCTGTTCTCAGGCGGGATCTCATGAAACATGATGGCTAGACTAGAAAATTATTTTTAAGCAGTCCAATTCTTTGTTTTATAAGTAAACAATGTTACTTCTTTAGTTAAGAAGTTATTTATCCACTTGATATGACGAACCTGCGTAGACTCTCACCCAAATTGTACCTATATACACTAGGTCTAAGGGTGTAGTTAGACTGTTATAACGTTAGCAGTGTCTTCATTACGACGACATCCAATACATCAGTGGGCGCGGCGCCACCCGACACCGCTGCACCCACGCTGCCAATTTGCACTTTATGTTCATAATGGAAACTTTTAATTCGTTTATTACACTAGGTGTCTAAATTTTGCGTAAATGATAACTTTAAGCAGAAGATTAATTCTGTTTTTATTGAAATGAAATCGTTGTAAAGGAAGAAAATTCAAAAATGTTTATTATTGTATTTCCCGGAGCTCTATGACATGGGTTTCTTTAAGAAAGGCGAAAAACAACAGACGACTGGCATATGAATCGCTGAATTTGAAGGAGAGGTATTCAAATCCAGCGATGCATATGCCACTCGTCTGTTGCAAATGTCTGACTTATCATTAAGTACAACTATGTGAAAAAAGTTACGCACAGGCATTAGGAATAAAGTTACCTACATCTATTTCAATCATAATGGAGTTCTTGTGTTCTTGTGAAAGTGAGCTTGGTAGCTTATTTTTATATGAGGCGACCATGTTAATCCTCGGGAGTGGCACCGATGTGTGATTGACATCAGATGGAACTACTCTTTAATTTGAAGTGTCTTACAGATGACCACGACAGTTAACGCCTATGTGGACTGTATGCTCGTTTTTTACTTAATTATTATTATATGATGAGCACGCAACATTGAATCCCAGGGGCCATTAAATTTTTAAAGTCTTCCAAACGAAGTATTGTGGTTCTAATTTTTTTATGCAGTTCAAAACACAATATGGCATTATACTCGATCATAAGTGGTCACTGCAGTCTAAGGACATCTCTATTACGAGTAAAATATGATTTTAGGTATAACGTGACAATTGAGTACAGTTTGGTTTGAAGTACAGATTTTTCTAAATAATATTTTATCATTTATCACTCGGATACTTTTTAGAACTAAGGTATGTAGGTTTGCTTTGGATGTTGTGACCGTGATAATTACTTTGTAATACGCATATAATTTAAGAAAAATCAGTGGTGCATGCATGGAGTTCGAACCTCTGACCCTCGGTTGCAAGGCTGAGATTCTAACTCTATTTCTTTGTGTTATTTGACTCATACCTGTGGCATGGAGGCTGCAGACTGTTATAACTTAAGTCTTGTTTATGCTACTTTCATTCCTTTTCTCTTTCTCACTTACATCTATCTCACTGAGCATCTCATTCTCTCATTCAACAAATTCATTTCAGACCGGTTGAGGCTTTTGTTTTTCTATTTTCCTATCTCTTTAAGTCTATTTTAATGAGGGAGGGGGGGTAGTGTTATATTGATATCATATTTCTCTTCTATATCTATATACTATATCTTATTACCTATTTTATTTTTTGTTCCTACACTTATGCTATAGAGTTTCAACCATCACTGCTTCATCGTCAACCCATTACTGTCCCACTGCTGGGCACGGGTCTTCTCTCGCAATGAGAGAGCTTAGGCCATAGTCCACCGCGCTGGCCAAGTGCGAATTGGTGGACTTCACACACCTCCGAGAACTTTTTTTTTTAAAGAACTCTCGGGTGTGTAGGTTTCCTCACGATGTTTTCCTTCACCGAAAAGCAGTGATAATTAAAGTATAATACGCAAATAAATCAGTGGTGCGTGCCTGGGTTTGAACCTCGGACGTCCCGATCGAGAGGGCAAGTTTTAACCATTAGGCTATCACTGCTCTTACTGCACGTACTGCACTTAAATGTTCGTCTCGTATAAAAATCAACCACCTACATCTTTCTACCGATATGAAATAACTGCTTCACGTTAGAAATCGGTGTGCCTGCACTACTTACTTAGGGTTTTGCCTTGAATATCTAATTATCTATCTATCTATCTAGCTAGCATTACTGGAGCGGAGCGTACTAACGTATCACGTGTCGTCATTCGAGCTTATAATTTACCTAATGTTCTGTAAAAATACTAAATAATCGCGTGCTTAGGAACTAAGCATTTAACATATTAATTTGTCTGCGGTGTTATGCGCTTTGAAGAAGGGAACACGTTAATTTACTCCATTTTAAAAGCAGTTCCTGTGGTGTACAATCCGTCGAAGATTCAAAAACAGCTATATTTCATCACAAACTTTCGGCTTTATCACAACATCTATATATATAAAAGAAAGTCGTGTTAGTTACACCACTTATAACTCAAGATCGGCTGAACCGATTTAGCTGAAAATTGGCAGGGAGATAGTTTAGAGGCAGGTGAAGGACATAGGATACTTTATCCTGTTCGACAGCATTCCCGTGTGACTTGACATGAAACGTCAGTCACTATAAAACGTGGTATAAAAACAAAAAAGAATCAGACTTGGAATAACAAAACGCAAATCACAGCTATGTAATTGACGTATAATGACAGCTATGTAATGAAGTATGGATGACAATTAGAGATTTGTAAGAAATCTATATTCTATATATTCTATTCTATTTTTTTTCTATAATAAAACTGTAGAAAAGTTTTTTGTTGTCCGGCTTTAACGCAAAAACTACTGGACGGATTTTGATGAAACTTTTTTTGTTATATAGCTATTAGTCCTCAGCAACATATAAGCTATAATTTATTATGGAAGTTTATGTCTGTCTGTCTGTTGATAGATAAAATATATAAATAATATAGCCTAGACACTTGAAATTTTGTACAGGGGTTTTTTTTATGATGTAAGTGAGCAATTTAAAAGAATTTTTGAAATATTCGCCCGTTAAGGGGATCGGAATTGAGAAAAGTTTCTATGAAAATACGCCAATTTTTATGTTAACTTAATGATACTTAGTATTTATCTATCTGGTTTGATATAATAAAAAGGCTTTATCCCTACACTAAGAACATCATCCCCTAAGGGGATAAAATAGGGGTTAACATTTTTTTCTTAAGGCTGCCAAATTTAATGCAAGTTTAATTGACAGTTATCTGGAGGGTTACGAGTGATTTCTTTTGGCAGGGGAATTCTTAAAATTTTGTTCTCTTCAAAGGTCAGTTATCAGATGCCATGGAATAGTGAGGAAGTCGCGTTTGCCGCACAGGCCTACTTATCCAACGGTGGGTCACAACCCAACGCGCCTTCCGAAACCATTTTAATCTCGCGCCCTTGGCCCATGTTCCAGACCAAAAGTCAATTGTTGGTATGGTTAACAATTTTTGTAAAACGGGAACTGTCTTGGAAGACCCAGGCAGGCATACGGCCCGTCAGAGCGGCAAAAAATGGCGATGCAGTGAAACAGTCCAATCACCGCAGCGCTCTGCTCGCAATCATGCGTAGGTCCTTGATTTGTCGGGTTCTGTGTGGCAAATTCTTCACGAGGACCGTAATTTCCGTCCCTATGAGTTTTTTTTGCAATATTCTTAGTTAAGGTTATCAGGCCATGGTGTTTTGATGAAAACAAGCCGACGGGGTGTTTCATCTCTCTCAGAAGCGATATGGAGTGGCCGCCTCGATCACCAGATTTGAACCCGTGCAACTTCTTTTTGTAGGGTTATCTGAATACCCGGGTCTTTAACAACCGTTCAAGGACTCTTGATGACCTGAAAGTCAACATTCGCGAGAAAGTGTCCAAAATACCGTCTAACATATTAAAGCGGGTAATGCAAAACACGCGAAATCGGTTCGTTCAGTGTATTGACATCGGTGACGTTTGTTTGAAAGTCCGCTTACTTTAAAGAAATCTTATCAATTAGATGCAATGCAACACCTTAGTAAATGCCTTTAGAAAATCCCTCAGAGAAATAATAATCCGAAAGTCTAATTATTCTAAGTCCTAATCTTTGTACATAGTATTAGGCTATATTGTTAGTAGTAATATAATACTTTTCTAACTGTTTATGGAAAATCAAACCCACGCATAATAAATGGCAGAAAGTTCGCATGGAAGTCCAGCAATTTTAAAGTTAGACACAAGAACTTAAGTGGTTGTATTTTGTGTTGTCACAAATAGCCCAATCTCAGCATTCTATGAATAGATGACGTGGTACAAACTTTATTAATGGGCGTTGGTGAAATCTATTATAAATCCTATAAGACAAAACATTTCATAGAGATTGACATATTTATCCTATGTTTAGCCACTGCACAAACTTAATGAACCATGCATTACACTATTTCACATGGGGAAATAACGATTAAGGAGTAAATTAAATAAAACTTCTAATTCCGCCAATGTTAAAGTAAACAATATGGAAATTGGTATTTGTCCCTTTGTAGTAAAAGTGATGAAATACGTATTCATCCTTTTTTTGAAAACCAACTATTAAGGAAAATAATTTTATAAAAAAGACCCTATATTCGATTCGACCCTATATCGATAGACTAGACAAACTTTTTGAAACTTTTTTGAAACTTTACCTTAAACGGGTTGAAATCAGGGTATCAGCGTGGGGCTTCAAGGGTTGAGGTTGCAGATTGAATTTGCGGTGCAGGAGAGGGAGATAGCAACTAATCGCCTGATGCGCAACCGGAAAGTACGTCACCCAAGGAAGGTTGCCGCTCCTTCTCTGAGTTCGGACACGTTTTTGGCAACTCACACGAACAAAACCTAGGCGCTGGTTACAGAGTCTCTTACCACAGCGTTTTTTGATAAGTATACTTCCAGAACGCACAGGAACTCAATATCTCAAAGAAAATCTCCTTAAAAGGGGTCCAACGCCAGTCCGACTATGGTAGAATGCAAAATCGCGTCCTAAGCCTCGCCACATAGCTTACAAAGAAAAGTTCCTGTTTTTATCCACGGTTAACCTGCCTAGGTTAACTGTCTATGACAGAAGGAAAATCATGCCAGATATGTTCACAACAAATTCAAAGAAATGGTTAGAATTTGTAGAGCAATTTCACATTTTTGGAGTTAGCATAAATTTAGGCTTCCTATTAGAAATAAAAAAATATATTATTGTTTGGAAACTTAGACTTCGTACATTTAAATTTATTGATTAAAACATTCTGCACTGCTGGACATCGGCCTACTCTGAACTATGTCGGACAGTGGATTTTAAGTGTACTGGATGGATAAATATTGTTATAGTCCACACGGACGAAGTCGCGGGTACTGATTGTGTTAGGTATACATTTGGATACAATAAATAAATAATATAGAGGAGAAACACGCATAACTTTAGATTTTCGGTTTTTAGGCGGAACGAAGTTCGCCGGGTCAACTAGTAGTATCTATAAAACAAAATCGCTTCTCGTTGTCTGTCCCTGTGTATGCTTAGATGATTAGATTGTTAAAACTACGCTAGGGAGTTTAATGCAGTTTTAACAGATACCTAGAATGATTTAAAAGGAAGGTTTTTATGAAAAATAGGTAGTATAGTGAAGGAACACTGATAAATTTGGATTTTTGACTTTCATTTTGTAAATGTATTTCATTTAGTAAATGCGGTTTGACCACGAATTAAAAAAGGTCGGCTAGTCTCTGAAATTTCTCTCCAATAAGCCCTAATATAGCTATATATGTTTAAGGTTAAATAGGTACAGGTATCAATTATGACCACTCACAAAGACGCGCTCATTCATAAAGACCTTCAATTTCATAAAAGTAACTTAATAAACACAATTTAGTTGAGATACATACGGGCTCGGCTAGTTGCTCGCGCAAACATATCGCATGTCGCCATCCGAGCTCATAATTTACCTAATGCTCTGTAAAACGATCGCGCGCTAATGTTAGCGGAAACATACGGCTAGTATGTACTGAATTTCCATCCACATAAAGAAAATTAAGTGTAAAGATACCGTCAGTCATACATTGAAGCGGTGCTGTTTTTTTTTATAAGATTGAAGTAGCAAACGAGCATGCAGTCCACCTGATGGTAAGTGGTCACTACCGCCCATGTATAGGTCCGTAATTACCAGATAGATCAATCTTACCTGAGATTTACTGTTGTTACTGTTACACTGCTGTTAATATACAAAAACAGATGTGGCAGTTTAAGAGTCGAATGACAAAGGATTCTACCACCTACAATTTCGTATTATTTGATAACGCCTTAAAAGTCAAAAATCTAAATTGATCAGTGTTTCTCTACGATATTATGAACGTATTATACCTAAAAACCTTCGTATAGAATCACTCAATTTATTAAAAAAAACTGCATAAAAATCCGTAGCGTTGTTTTTAAGATCTAAGCATACATAGGGACAGACAGCGGGAGAAGACTTCGTTTTATACTATGTAGTGACGTACATTTTAGTTTTAAAGTTGGTAAAACCAGTGTAGTTCGACCGGGGAAGTACCTACCACCGCCACACCTAGGTATTTCTAGCGTGAAGGTATTTCTAGCTTGAGGCGACCATCACAGTCCTCGGGAGTAGCAACGCATCTGTGATTGACTTCAGATAGAACCCATGTTCTGTATGTAGTTAATTACAGCATGTCCAAGGGCGACAGTGACCACTTACCATCAGGTGGCATGCAGACCACGTTTACTACTTCAGTCAGATAAAAAAAAGGTTAGTATATATCTTTATCGTTATATAAAGTATGTAATGATATGTTTCCTGTACTACGCCAGAGGGCGGTACCCAAACATATCACGTGTCGGGGAGAAGTCGACCTTATAATTCACGTAATGTAGGCACTGTAAAATGATCTTGGGCTAATAATAGTGAAAACAAATATGAGCGTTAAGTAGCATGTAACATGTGCTACTGGGTTCTTTTTCATTTATTGAAGTCATGATTCTTTGGCGCGTTTGGAAGATAGATTAGAGTGTATTTTTCGTATATATGACGTGACATGGTAGGAAATATAGGAACCTACACTAATTTGAGGGGTTCCAGTTATCCTTAAGGGTAGCGACGCATCTGTGGTCGACATTAGGAAGGACTCTTAATCATATAGGAGGTCGCTACAGATCTCTCTCGTCAACCCATTGTTGTCCCACTGCTGGGCACAGGTCTTCTCTCAGAATGAGAGTTTAGGCCATTTTCCACCGCGCTGGCCAAGTGCGAATTGGTGGACTTCGCACACCCCCGAGAACTTTTCTTTAAAGAACTCTCCGTGGTGTAGGTTTTCTCACGATATTTTACTTAAACAAAAAGCAGTGATAATAAATTTCTAATACGCACTTAATTTTAGAAAAACAGCGGAGCGTGCCTGGGATTTGAACCTCGGACCTCCCGATCAAGAGGGCAAGATGGTTGTACCATCAGGCTGTCACTGCTCAAGTCATTCATTCAAAGGCTATCACCCATTCTGATGCAGATCCTTGAGATCTAATAAACTCTTATTGGCTACAGAGTCGTGGACGGAAATTGCCAGTAACCAGCAGGTGAACTGAAAGGTCGTTTGCTATTTCGCTATAATGAAAATTACGGTGTAACATGCAGTGGGTTCCGTGTTTGATTCCCGGTCAGACATATATGTATAAAAAACGCTTTTTACACTCATAGCCCCTCAGTATTATTTTCTTTTGTGCCGTGGATGCCATATTTATTTGTCTCCATAGCACCCAGTTCACTGAAAGATTCTGATATGAGGCTATGAGTGTACAGATTATCTTGTGTTATTAATGAAGATTATAATTGACCATTTCGGTTAAATAAGAGGTAAAGTTTGTTAATTGTAAACACTTGTTAGTTTAACGGCTTAACTACCATTTTATCATCTAGGGTCACTAAACTACTAATAAGCTCATAAACTGCCGAGAATGTGTTAAATCTTACGTCTTCTTGCACTGCTCAGATAATTTACGCCTTCCTCCTCGCATGAGTAACGTGGCGTAATAAAAATAAATTTACGTAGTTATATTTACGCTTCCACGTGCATTTACGTAAATAATCTGCGACTACGAAGTTTTGTTTGGGTAGTTTATGGATTTTAAACATGACAAGGTGGTAAAACGTATGGTTCTAGGTACCGGCATAAATCATATGTTCCCCCAGACGGCTGGGTATCCATGAGGATTACCCACGTTAAAAAAGGTCGTCGTCGTCAACTCATTATTGTCCCACTGCTGGGCACGGCTCTTCTCTCAGAATGAGAGAGTGTTAGGCCATAGTCCATCGCGCTGGCCAAGTGCGAATTGGTGGACTTCACACACCTCCGAGAACTTTTTTTTAAAGAGCTCTCGGGTGTGTAGGTTTCCTCACGATGCTTTCCTTCACCGAAAACTATTGATAATTAATTTCTAATATGCACAAAATTTTTGAAAAATCAGTGGCCTGCGATTGAATCTCGGACCTCTCGATCGAGAGGGCAAGTTTCAACCAATAGACTATCACTGCTGTAAAAAGCTCCCACAGTCTATTTCTACCGTGAAGCAGTTTATGTGTTTCGAATGAACCGGTTACCAGCTCATTTTCATATAAGGTCATCTTAGTCCTTGGGAGTAGCAACACACCTGTTTGACTTCAGATAGAAAGACTGCTTTGTATGAAGTTGCTTACAGATGGCTATGGACGATAGGGATCACTTGCCACCTTATGCTCATACGCTAATTTAATCTTATATATCACTAGTTGACCCGGCGAACTTCGTTCCGCTTAAAAGTACAAAATCTAAAATTGTCAGTGTTCCTCTACTATATTATGCATGTATTATACTTAAAAACGTTCCTCTTGAATCACTCTATCTGTTAAAAAAAACTGTATTAAAATACGCAGCGTAGTTTTAAAGATCTAAGCATACATAGTAACTGACAGCGGGGAGCGCCTTTGTTTTATACTATGTAGTGATAAACAAAACATCGCTCTAATACAGGGTTGGAAAAACTCGGTTAGCAACCCTCTCCTTGCAGTTGCAAATCCTATAATATCATCCTAAAAATTTATAATCCTAAATCTGCTTGTTAGATACGTTTTTAGAGATATTGATTTTATAACCTTTGTTTTCCACGCCTATTTTTAAAGGCAATTTCGCTTATTCCAGATTAGTTATGACCAAATGCATCTCGCTATCTATATTTATATAATCGCTATCTACCGTAATCCAAAAAACGCTCTCGACCGCTGCTCTAATGCCTTGAAAATCATACGCCAAATAAACGTAATAACAGCCATTATAAATCTGTTCAGTAACCCATTATGTACAGTAACTAGAGCCAACGTTACCCGATAGCCGAAGTATCTCAACTATAGTGAAGGCAACCCTTGCAAGCGGATACTCCCTCGTTGCATCAAATAAATTGTGTTAAGAAATTATTTTTGGATAATGTTTTGGATGTAATAACGTATGTTACGGTTGTTTTTCTAGAATACAGGAATGACTGAAAATCCTATTGTGGAAATAGTCTCATTTTTCATAGATTTTTCCTGTGTAGTGGATAACTTGGAAACGTACAAAGACAAATATAGAAACACCCAGGCTCAGAACATGAATCTAAATTTATCATTCAGATACTTGTCTGACCGGGGATCGAACCCAGAACCGGCGGGTTAAATCGGTACGTCGGTCACGCGTGTCGTCGTAAAAATAAACATGCAATACATTGGGGTTGAGTTAATATTTCATGGCTATTACGATAAAACATCAAATCACTTAAAAAAGTTTATATAGGTAATAGGTAATAGACAATTTTTGAGTAAAACCCATAAAATATTTTAATACAAATTATTATTTGACCGTCTAAGTTATTTTGTAAACTTCCCTGCGTTATCGGTCTGCACCGTTTTGTGTCATTCTTAAATAGTACTACTCTCTTTCTCCTGGATATCGAAGGGGGCGTTAGTGACAAAATCCAGGGCAGTAGCGTTTACTTGTGTAACAACAATATCCACTACGGTCACATTCACGCCGTCCCTGTAGTTCCGGGATCAGAATAGAACTTCGGTATCCTCTGCCTGTTGCGACAGGCAACTAAAAGATGCTTCCGGGGTTGCGGGCGGCTAGAGTGGGAGCTCTAACCGTTTGGTCAGGCGACCCCGGGAAGGACGGTGGCATGCGTGAACGTATATCGTCGTAAAGACCAGACGGAGTGGAAGAGCCCGATGGGGAAACGCGTTCAGAGGACTCCAGGTTTTAGTACGGTAAAAATACCACATAACCCTTCGTTGCTCCCCTTGTTTCCCCCTCGAAAAAAAAACGCTCACATTCACGTATGTCAGCCGCATTATTGGCACCTATTCCCAGTTGATGAGGCCTACGTCCAGCACTGGATCTCAAGAGGCTGATAGATGTACTAATGGTCTGAACTAGTTCTACCTACACGGGTTCTATTACTGTTAATGGATTTGGATTTCATTCCCCGCTTATTCTCCTTAACTAACCATTTTTCAAATAGTGGTTTGAATTCCAAAATGATGCTAAAAATACAGAAAATACTTTGCATACATCGAGTATTGTTTCATTTCAATTAAATTCATCCTCAAATTATCCATTGCTTTGTTAATAAAGTAACTAGACTCCCGGTAACCCGATAGCTGACTATCGGTCCAAATAGCCAGCAGTGCAGTGGTCGTTCTCAGAAAGCTATTTTCGGAGTCATTCATAACTAGCGTTTTATGGACGAATTAGCCGCTTTCCCTTCTTAATTACTTGTAAAACTGGGACAATATTATTAATAATGACTGTTCTCGTTTGTACAATGACAACGGCTAATTAACTAACGGGTATCTACTATTTTTAATTTTATTGTCATTTGGAAAATGTCTCTCCTACTTAAATTTTTTATCACTTTAAAGTTTCACACTTAGAAGTGTGTGTTATCTACCAACTAGCACTTGGCCATCGCGGTGGACTATGGCCTCAAACTCTCTCATTCTGAGAAGAGACCCGTGCCTAGCTGTGAGGCAATAATAGGTTGACGACAAATATGCATACAGTCAAAGTCTCTTATTAGGGGAGATTTTTTTTGACGACATATGGACGCTGCGAATACAAAAACCGTGAATAACCAAAAGTACTCAACGAAAGCTAACGCTCGAACAAAAAAGACTATACTCGCCAATAAGGTTTTTTTTAACCCGTGAATACTGAAAACGTAAATGTGGAAACCGTAAATGAGGAGCCATTACTGTATATAATAATAAATGTAACAAAAACCCACCTAAACACAATCAGAGCAAACGCACGCACGCAAGTACTCGCAACAAAAACCGCGGCGTCCTATTTCGTCTCCGGTGACCGTCAATCGATTACATTTCACATGCTTCTCATTATATCGTCTGGCAAAACAAAGAGCGAGTCGGGTTACCGTGCATTACTCTTAGAGCACCTTCGCACTGCTACGTAACGTCGTATGTAAAGCTGAACGCAACGATAATAATTTTAGAATGCTTTCAATTTTATTAGTTTTTAGAAGCATTTGTCATCTATTTTAAATATTTTTTGGCCATGCAACTGGGTCGAAATATCGGCAAAAAGAGTTCTATAAGAATTCATAAACCGCATATCGTGAGTACCCGTTAAGTATTTTAATGTATCAATTCCGCGATAATCTAATATATAAAATTCTCGTGTCACAGTTTTTGTCGCCATACTCCTCCGAAACCGAAACGGCTTGACCGATTTTTACCAAATTTATATAAAATTTATTAGTAGGTCTAAGAATCGGCCAACATCTATTTTTCATACCCCTTAAGGGTTTTCCACCCTTAACATTTTTTTTTATTTTTTATATGGCAAAACAACGTTTGTCGGGACAGCTAGTACTAGTCTAAAATCATTAAATTTAAATATTATGAAAGTTAGTGCCAGCTCGCATTCGGACCAATTTGTCTGTTGACTGCCGGATTTTTCTGTCAATTCTCAAATTATTATACCTATACTTTAAGCTACTTATTACAATCAAACGTCTTGTACTGAAAATAATAAGAACTCAGTACTTTAAGCTGCATTAAATACTCAACTTTATTTCACAATTCTTACCTCTAAAATTAAGACAACTGCGAATTCATTCAAGTAGACTCAAGTTCGTCTGAGTTTTGTAGGTTTTTGCACGAAAGTCGTATGGACATAAGTACCGCCCGGTAAGAATAAAAAGAGACCATATACGAAATTTGCATTTTATGGAAAAAACTGTGTTCGGATTTCCAAGAGTTTATTAAAGAGCTCAGTTATTAAAGAGATGTAACATTTATCGTTGACGTTTTCTAACATAAAATCATAACTTTTTAATTCGCTGGACGACAGACTACGTCATGAAGAGTTCCATGCATTCCATCGTTCCATCCATTATAATTTGCTAGTTTTAATTTCGTTTTATTATCACTATGCGTCAGTGCGAAAGTATCTTAACACGTACACTGTTTTGGCCATACGAGACGGCACTTTCGGGAAGACTCGCTGCACAAGCTGGCAACACTGAGCTCACCCGAGAACCAATACCGCGCCTTTGTAAACGAATATTGCAACATTACGCCGACGCTTACGTAATATTTTTTAAGAGAGACAACACAGCTGCTTTGACACGCGTGCCGTGGGAAACGTTATTTGGAATTTTTGTACCTCATATTTTGGGATAATAAAGACATACGTTGTACTAGGTAGTCAGCTACGTAGTTCAGTCACAAAGATGAATTTTCCGTCGATTTCCTTAATTATTCCATTTTTTATTTTAATGTTAAGCCGTCGCATTTTAGAGAAAAAAATATTATGAAATTGGTACAATAGATGAACAGCAGTTTTGTATAAGTAACTATACTATAAAATTAATAAATATTTAGGTTATTTCTGTGGATTCGCTCGCTACGTTATGTCTACCACGTAATGTGTATGTGTGAAATTAGGTCATAAACTATCTGCGTGCTAAATTTCAGCGAAATCCGATCAGTAGGTTTTACGTGAAAAGAAAACACACATATACATCTTCACAATTTTTCATTTTTTTAATATTGTAAGGTATAAGTTAAGAAATTTAGGTAATTATTAAGCGAAAAATAGATGAATAATAACCTCCGGCGTCGATAGATGCGCACGCGCATAATTCTTTGCGGCACATTCGCACGAGTATCGATATCAGTTTGCTTTTCAATTTTATGATATTGAGCACGATCACATGGTCTGATGGCTATTTGCTTAACCGTACGATGTTTCTAAGAGTCCATTAATTTATACGTAGATTGGGTACTGAGTCAGAATAAATATTTGTATGTGGTATTGTTTTATACTGAAGTCTGTACAGAGATTAAGAAGTTACCTACTCATTGAAAAACCGCAATAGCGTACCTAATGATAACTAGTAAAAAACGTGATATAGACGTAAAAGCTTGCTTAGTCGTGAAGATCGACATTTAGGAATTTAAATCGAGGATGAAGAAGAAAGGTAGGTATATAAAATAGGGTAAACTTGCATAATTCGTCCCCTTCAATATTTTGGACATTACTAAAGGCACATTATTTTTTTATTTTAAGTACTCTGTATTTACCTAATGTTTTGTTAGTTTTAAATAAAAAAATAACATAAATGTTATAAACTTTTGAGTAACATGCAATTGTCAAAAACCTTAAAAAAAGTACGACTTGGAACAATTCTTAAATCGTACTTTAAGATCTTTACATTGATTTCAAGTCTTAACAATCATTATCAGCATAATTAATGTATAAAGAACGTATTTAGATTAAGTCTTAGTATTCCGGCAGATGATCTTCGCTAATATTTTTGTCGGGAGCAGCGTAACGGTTATAATGGTTCCTACCAATATGGCCGCCTATTATTAACATATTTGCCCACTAGAGGAGGTTGTGACTATTACCTAAGCCGAGATACGATTTAGGCGCAAGTACTAATTAAACAAGTTTCCCTTACTTTAAGGTCTATAAAATCTACACAGTCACAGTCAGCCAGCATGATGGACTTCAGGATATTGAGAGGCTTCTGAGATATAAAACCCATTACGTACACTGGGACGGTCAATAATTATCGACAATAACTATGTACGTATATGCTAACAAGGCGCGTACATAATTTCGCCATCTGTAATTTCATCAAACGAAGTTTTTTTTTTCGTATTAATAATCAGTATCTAAAATCTGGCAAGCGATTCGTTGGACGACATCAATTGTCACTTGGTTGTATTCGGATCTATTTCTATACATTTATTTGAAACTTATATGGCACTGGTACAAAACTACCACGGAGGGCTTAGAGGCCACCTTTAGCTCGCTATGTATGCTGCCAAATATTATGTAATGGTGTTTTTTATCGTTTAAATTGTTTATGGGTTTCCGTGTGTACACGCATATTCGTTTTTGTCAAATTTTAAATGATTTTCAAATTTTATTTTTTATAGGTAAAGTATTTTTCTAAATCGTCGTCTACCCATTATTGTCTCACTGCTGGGCACGGGTCTTCTCCCGGAATGAGATAGTTTCAGGCTATAGTCGAGAAATTGATGGCGACATCCGACGCGTTTGTTGTGGTGCATGATTAGTTTCTTGTAAATAATTCATTACGAGTATTTTTCTGCAGTGGATGACTCATGGTTTAGATGGATATCTCGAGCGCTTTGATAATTTGATCATTAAGAGTTTTATTCACTCCACCAAGCATCTGTGTACCTACCTAGCGGATAATTATTTGGTAGCGCGGGTTTAATTTACGAACCTCTGCGTAACCGCCCTGAATCAGAGTTATTAAGTGCAATGCTCCTATCCTAACTTTACATACTTCTATGAAAATTAATTTCAGTAATATAAATGTCAATAATTGCTTTATCTTTGTTTTAATTCATTCATGAAGAATTAAAACAATAAGTACTATTTTCAGATGAGATCTTGAAGTTCCCTATTTTTTTATCTGATCGAAGTATCTATCAGACATCTATCTGTAACCAACTTCAAATAGAACATGGGTTTTATCTGAAGTCAATCATAGATGCGTTGCTACTCCCGAGAACTATTGTGGTCGCCTCATATAAAAGTGTACCGGCAACCATATCCTTCCATCGAAACGCAAGAACTGCTTCACGCTAGAAATAGGTTTGGTATATGTTTTTATTCAAAATCTACTAGTATGTCATATTCGTATCCGCATCCGCAAATGCGGAGCTTCCGCATAGATTTAGACATCTGCATCCGCATCCGTATCCGCGAATGTGAGCCCTCAAAAATCCGCATCCGCTTTAACATCCGCGGATGTGAAAAAATAGGCATCCGCAACATCCCTGGTTTGAACCTCGGACCTCCCGATTGATAGGGCAAGTTTCAACCAATAAGCTATCACTGCTCATTTTTATAATTATATCCTGTCAAAATCATATATCTTTATCGAAACATCTATCCTCGTTGAGGAGCATAGATTTTAATGTAGCGATGTTAAATGATCAATGCCGCCCAGGGACATTTGTGAGCAACTTTATATAGAACTTTCAAGGTGGTAGAACCAGTGTAGTTCGACTGGGGAAGTACCACCGCCATTACTACTTATAGCGTGAAGCATTTCTTGCGTTTCGATAGAAGGTTGTGGTTGCCGGCACACTTTCACATCAGTCGGTCATCCCAGTCCTCGGGAGTAGCAACGTACTGTGATTGACTTGACTGACAGATGAAACCCATGTTTTGTATGAAGTTGCTTACAGATGTCCATGGGCGGCAGTGAGCACTTACCATCAGGTGCACTGCATGCTTGCTACTTCAGTCAGATAAAAAAAATATAGACCAAGGGTACATATAGAACTAATAGATAGTTTTATATGAAGTCAATCACAGATGCGTTGTTTCTTCCGATGACTAAAGTCGATTCCTATGAGTGACTTATTCACGTCTATATAGAGTTGCAGATCAGATATCAAAGAAGAATTCAAACGCACATTCACATGACTAAATAAGAGAGTAGCGCGAAATTCGCGACTTTTGTGAGTTGCGTTCCTTCAACAAACGGTTTTTGGTGTCGGGCGTTAGTTGAGACGGGTATTAATTGTGGGGGATCGGGTTTTGACACCTCTGACGCTGCGTACAACTTTTGTGACTATATAATTAAAATCTAAAAATAATACCTATATAAATTGTGTTGAGCCTAGAACTATCTGTACTCTAGAAGCACTATACAAACTCGTATGTTCTAACAGAGGTGATATATTATGTGTATTGCTTGGTCTTAAGCAATTTATTTTCAAGGTGGTAGAACCAGTGTCATTGGACCGGGGAAGTACCACCGCCACACCTTTTTCTAGCGTGAAGCATTTCTTGCGTTTCGATGGAAGGGTGTGGTTGCCGGCAAACTTTCAAATGAGGTGACCATCATAGTCCTCGGGAGTAGCAACGCATCTGTGGTTGACTTCAGACGGAACCCATGTTCTGTATGAAGTTGATTACAGATGTCTATGGGCGGCAATGGCCACTAACCATCAGGTGGACTGCGTGCTCGTTTGCTACTTCAGTTAGATTACCAAAAAAAAAGCATCTCAGAATTGTACATGCAGCTCTTAGGACGTTTTCCACCTCAATATTGATCTTAGGATGCGATGCTACTATTAATTAATGTGTATACGCAGATTTTTCTACACTTGTAAATAAGGAAATACATAACGCAACTTGATAATTTAAATAAAAAATGTAATCCGAAACGGCCTTAATTTTCGTGTCGCCGGATCTCCATGTCTTATAGCCATTAATAAATTATAAACATCCGGAATATCACATATGAGACATTAAAGTATTCAAAACTACTTCTGTGATTAGGTTTAAGATAAGCTGATTGCACAGGTGCCTAATGATCTAATTTAGACGAACTGTCTTGACAATTTCTGATGACAGAGCGGTCACTATACCGGTAGGTATGACACAAAGGTGATTCTGGGTTCTATTCCCAACCAAACAGACAAGTGAGAAATGAATTTAAATTTATGTTCTGGGTCTGGGTGTTTGTGTATTCGTCTTTTTTATATCCATGGCTCCCACAACACAGGAGATAATCCTACTGAGGGGCTGTGTATTTCCATAATTTTAGCATCATTAAATTACCTATTTATGTAAAAAAAATTGGTCAATACTGAGTTTTTAATTTAAAACTGGCGGACTATATTAGGAAGTAGCATCGAAGTAGTCTGCGTAATAAAGGTCATATAGAATGCCTCAACAAGTATCGCTAAAGGGAAGTGGCGCCGTCTTTCTTGTTACTCTGTATTGAAATGAAATGAAATATCTTTATTTTGTATAGGCCTACGGGGGCACTTACAAATTGTCAGTTACATTTTTTTTCTTACACTACCACCGGATCGGAATTTTTGTAATCTATATATATTACTTTTGTAATCTATAAAAGGTTAGTTACTCTGTGGTAGACTCTATTAAAAAGTTACTCTGTGGTTTAATATGTCGGCAAATAGTTCGCAAAATTAAAATGTAAAAGGTTAAAATATTATACCAGTTGTTTAAGAACAGAATAAACAGTGTGAAATACTTGTTCGGGTGATTAATATAAAATAAAACCCCCGTAAGATTTCTAAAGTCCCGTTTTCACCTTTTGACTACGGATCCATAAAAACAAGGACTTATAATATATAAATATATAACATAAACGTAACTTATACCATAGTGGAATCCGACCTTTGTAAATACTAATGTAGCCAGACGTATCGGGTTGCACGAAAACTTAGTGTAATTTTTTGTCAGTGTCTGGTGTCGCGCGCTCGTTGAGACCAATAAATTAATGGGTCGTAATGTCGCTTGTTTTTTCCATATATCATTTCAAAAATGTGTACTAATATAGTTCATTAATATGTTTAATTTTGGTGTTTATAATATGTTATTAGGGATCATAAATAAATGGAACATTACCGTACCTATCCTCTAAACTAAATGTAATATGTAAATATGCGTTTAAAAAATCAATTAGGTACGCATGTACAAGTATTTATTTATCTACTACTTCTCATCAACCCGTTATTGTCCCACTGCAGGCATTTTTTTTTCTGACTGAAGTAGCAAACGAGCATGCAGTCCACCTGATGGTAAGTGGTCACTGCCGCCCATGGACATCCGTAAGCAACTTCAAATAGAGTATGGGTTTTATCTGAAGTCAATCACAGATGCATTGCTATTCCTGAGGAATATGATGGTCGCCTCATATTAAAGTGTGCCGGCAACCATACCCTTCCATCGAAACGCAAGAAATGCTTCACGCTAGAAATAGGTATGGCGGTGGTACTCCCCCGGTCGAACTACACTGGTTCCACCTGCGAATATGGTAAAATTATTCCTTTTATTTTGTTATGTACATTTTATATGTAATATACTACAATAGCACATGTGACCTTTACAAAATTTGTGTAGGAAGGCGAGTCGGATGGAAACGTCCTGCTACGAGAATGACGCACGGTGTCGGGTGTCGGCGCTTGTAAGTGGTAACTGAGGGACCAGATTTAATGATACGGGATATGTGGACTTCAATATTGATATTTGGAATTGATATATAACTATTCTATTATTATAATACTAATTGTACGATTCCACAATTACACGTCGAACACTATGTCTCACAAAGGTCTTCAAACCAAAACATACTAGCCCGTAATATTGTTGTTATAAGTAAGTTATAGGTTCTGCAATAAACGTACCACGTTCAAATCTATCGCCTTCTTTGCACGAATGCGTTTTTGTTTTTTTTTTTTGTTTTTGTTTTTATTTTATTTGACAGAAGTAGCAAACGACCATGCAGTCCACCTGATGGTAAGTAGTCACTATCGCCTAAGGACATCTGTAATCAATGTCAGAACATGGATTCCATCTGAAGTCAATTTCATATGTGCTGTTAGGTACTTCCGAGGACTATGATGGTCGCCTCATGTGAAAGTATGGTAGTGGCACCGCCTCAGAGGAACCTGTAAGGCCTCTACAGCCATATTTTTCCTATTTACGCTCTATAATTTTGCATGTGCATATTTATACACATGTGCATATTTTATCCATAACTACAGTTTATAAACGTTTACAAAATTATATTACCTAGTTGATTTGAACGCCTACAATAAAAATATTACCAAAAACAACAACATTATATCCCGTAGCTAATTAAAGTATGAGTTCCAGACATTTAAGCGTTCCTGTTACATCCTCTATTTTAATATTAACAACATTGCAGATCAAATACCATAGTGAGGCAGTGTCGTGTTCGAAACGAACGTCAGAGCGCATGACGCGCGGTGTCGAGTGTCGGGTGTCGAGCTAGACGTTAATTGTGAGGGAGCTCTGCGTTTATCAAACCCTTTATAACCCTCGGGTGTTAGGTATGTAGCGTTTGTTTGGGTGGGAGTATGTATGTCTGTGATTAAAAATGACTAAGGGAAAGTCTTCTTTGTTTTATTTTAAAATAAAGTTCAGATTCAACACTGGTTATGTTTACATCAGCATTTATGTCTACAAAAAATGAGTTACCAAAAACACAGCAGTGTATCCCGTTGTTAATTAAAGTATGAATTCCAGATATTTAAGCGTTCCTGTTACACTCTCTATTTAAAATAATAACATTGAGATCGAATACCATAGTGGGGCTGGCAGTATCGTGTTCGAAACGAACGTCAGAGCGCATGACGCGCGGTGTCGAGTGTCGGGTGTCGAGCTAGACGTTAATTGTGAGGGAGCTCTGCGTTTGTCAAACCCTTCTTAATCCTGGGGTGTTAGGTGTTTTGGTTGGGAATCTGTTGGCTGTGATTTCGTATGATTACACTAATTCACAAAGTCTACTTTTCTTCACTTTAAAACAATATTGTATAGATCCATCGTCATGTTTACGTGCACTTATATTATGTTAGTTGCTTCATCCATCCATCAGCCATTTGAGGTCCACTGCTGGACATAGGCCTCCCCTAAATGACGCCACTCCAACTGGTCCTGTGCCTTCTGAATCCAACGGTTCATTCTGTTAGATGATATTCTGTTTCCTTTATGCAATTGACAAATGATGCTTTGGGGTCCGATTTTCTAATAACATTTAAATTAGAAAGTCGACCCTTAAATCGATCGTAAAGGTTGAATTTCATATCACTTAACAAACAAATAAAGAGTTTTTCGCCGAAATAAAATAACAATTTGGCAACTTCAAAAAACAACGGTATTTAGAGATTTCAACCCTATACGTTCGAAGTAAGAAGCCAACATTCATACGACTAGACAATCACAACTTATTTAATTACATTGCAAAAAAATAATAACATAAAAAGATGTAATTTATACATTGCAGTGCATTCGATACAATTATACGAAGGTGGCTGAAACTTAATCAGGAAGGATAGAATATCCTCAACAATTTACCGCAACTTCGGCTGACATCAATAAAGTACTTGTGAGTGAGCTTAACCGAGTGTCAAATATATTTATTCATTTGCATGTACTCGTAGTGTATGTTCGATTTGACAATGATGAGATTATTATTGGAAGTTATTATTAACAGTTATTTAACAGGTAGAAGCAGTGTTCGACCGTGGAGGTATCACCGTTATATTTATTTCTAGCGGGAAACAATTCTTGCTTTTAATGGCAGGGTGTTATGCTCACATTTATTTAGGACGACGATTTTACTCCTCGGGGGCAGCAATGTATCTATGATTGACTTCACATAGAAACCCTGTTCTATAGAAATTTCTTACAGATGTCTATGGGTGGCTATACTGTGGCGTATATATATACTATACTGTGGCGTAACTACATGGTGGCAAGTCAGCAAAATGCCACGGGCCACCAGCCAGAAGGGGCCCCCGGTCAGAGGAGAATCCCCACTCCCAATATTTATTATTTACTGTACAATATGTTTAGTAAAAAAAGTTTTGTCTTTGATTTATTCTTCTTACCTACTCAGTTGCATATACAAGAAAAAATGGATTAAAATTCAAAGCATTTGTAAAAAGTTGTAACCCAGTTTTAAAACTGCGTTAATACTTTTTTATATTGGTTTTTATATTGGAGAGATACAAAATGTAACTGACAATTTGTAAGTGCCCCCGTAGGCCTATACAAAATAAAGACATTTCATTTCATTGATCGAGTTCGAATATACCACCATTACACGTATTTCATCATCATCGAATTTCAGTGTTTAGTGTGGGGCTTCATTTACATCTAGATAACGAACGTACCTTGATAGACAAAATCACCAACACGCGCGCCTTGCACGCTTTAAATAACATAGCAGAATTTATTGATTTGTTTACCTGTCCTCTTAATTAATCTATAAATGCTTCTATGTATGTATTATGCTATAAGTAGATCAATTTTTTTTTATTGTTTGTGGGACCACACTGCCGCTTTGGGCAAAACTGTAATGGTAGTTGTGTTTTTATGAAATAAATAAATAAAATAAATATTTTTCTATACAATGTTTTACAGACAATGGCACGTGTCTGCGAGTAAGTGAATAGGTATACTTCCGTTAATATAGATTATATAAAAGTATATAGGTAAACTTGCTTGCTACAGCACGTGTCTGCCACGTTCAATGTTTGATTTGAAGGATGTGGTAAGTTAGACGCGTAGGACGAGTCGCAACTTAGTCCTCAGTTAGTAACTCATCTGTAATCGACGCCAGATCTATCACAAAACTATGTACTTGTGAGTTAGTACTCAAAGGTCAGTCACCCTCTTCCCTTAGCTAAGGCGAGGAAATAAAAAACTTCGAAGTGACAGACACTTTGGAGTATATTTATTCGGTCATTTTCCAAATTTTAGAGATGAGCCGTTATCAAAAATATACAATGATGACGATTCGCATGGCGGAGCCGTTACCATACCGGTCTGATGCGCAATGGGTCCCGACCGAGTTCGATTCCCGGCCAGACAGGGTATCTGAATGTTGAGTTTAGATTCATGATAAAGAATGATGTTTCTATATTCGTCTTGTGCGTGTCCATGGTACCCACGACACGAGAGAAAAACCTAGTGTGGTGCCGAAAGGGTGTGGTTGCCGGCACACTTTAACATGAGGCGACCATCATAGTCCTCGGGTGTAGCGACGCATCTGTGATTGACTTCAGATGGAACCCATGTTCTGGATGAAGTTGATTAGAGATGTCCATAGACAGCAGCGACCACTTAATGTCAGAACACTTTCTTGTCCGTCATTTGTCCTCTATTTCATTAAAACATTTTTCATGCACAAATAATGTAATCCTCAGCCGGCGTTCTCAGTTTACTCCAAAATTAACGCTCGGTGTCGGCTTCGGAGATAATTAAACCGGCGATCGGAACCGCCGCTTCTCAGATTATGTAATTAAAAATATTCTTTATTACGCACTGAAAAATTGTAATCGATACGGCAAAGCACTCGGAATACGCTGAAATATTTCCAGTGATTGCTGTGAGAACAGTTTTAATTAGAGGCTGAAATAAATAAGGACTATTAAAAGTAATAAATTGAACTAGAAAATGTTTTCAAAAAGAAGCCTTTATGGTTTAAAAATGTATCTTTTTATCTTTGTTTCAACTTAATAGTTCGACTGCGGTACTTCCACAACACCTATTTCAGTCTTGTAGCAGCAATGTAGAACTATTGTGGATTTAGATAGATTCCATTTTTGAAGCATTAAACCTTATGCCCTCGGAAGTGGAATTGAATCTTTGCATAGCATTATTATCTAACACATGATTCGTTCGCATGATGTATGTGAACAAATAACTTAACAACAGGTAGACGGTTCAGTTTTAAACTACCATTAAATAAAAAAATATGTATTTATTACTGATCAATAAGTGCTATATGGGTACATATGTAATTTTTTTATTACATGTACAGACTTGTATATTACGTAATTGTACTTACATATATCATTTATTAATAGTATTCCCAAACTATTTTCTAAATAATTATGGCCAAAAGCCAATTATACACTGGCTACGGGTGTCGTGGTGTCAAACTTAACATGAAACTGGAGAGTCCAGTGTCACCCGACACTGCGCTAAAAGCGACCGCCCGATGTCGTCCGCCAAGCGTATTCTGTTACCGCTTTACCTACCCTTTAGTTTAGTTTATTGCATAACTAGATTTGATTACAATTCTGTCCAGTTTTTTCTCTATGGTTACAGGCAATTTTTATGCAAAAAATCTAAGCATCTTCAGAGTTAGTTCATCTACTTTATAAAAGTATACCTGAGGGTAAAAATTTTAGACGAAAATTTCCCTTCATCACTCCCACGGCATCAGGTACCTGTTGAAGGTATCCCCCTCGAGACAAATAAAAAAAGGCAATAATTTCCAAAAACCCAATAGTGTTCTGGCTACTGGTGTCATGGTGTCAAACTTAACATGAGAGTCCAAGGTCACCCGACACTGCGCTAAAAGCGACCGCCAGAATGTCGTCCGCCAAGCGTATTCTGATATGCTCTACCGTTTAGTTTATTGGATAACTAGCGTTGGTCACTATTTTGTCCAGATTTCTCTCTGTACTAAGGATGCTATTTTCATGCAAAAAACTTAACATCTTTAGAGTAAAGCTACCCCATGACAGTCTTATATTAACTGACGGGTAACGCACATCTTCTACCAACATGTGTAGGAGCCACATTTTTTGAACAAAAGTTCCATTCCACACGTAGGTACGCACTGATAAAGCATTGTTAGTTAATGCATCCCCTATTGAATAAGTTCCCAAATTGGTTCGTACGTAGTCATTTCCAAAAAGCCAATAGTGTACTGGCTACTGGTGCCGTGGTGTCAAAGTCGACATGAAACTGGAGAGTCCGGTGTCACCCGACACTGCGCTAAAAGCGACCGCCCGAATGTCGTCCGCCAAGCGTATTCTGTTACCGCTCTACCCTTTAGTTTAGTTTATTGGATAACTAGTTTAGCTTACGGCACCGTCCATGAATATTCCATAGAGTGTTAGCTAGCTATGTCCCTCGGTTTTATGTGTGTTAAAAAAATATCAACATTTTGTAAACACCCTGAAACCCTTGATAATAATAAATTAGGAGTAAATATATAGTTTTGAACTCCGAAACGTTGTTGCTTATAACAAACATTTAAATTTCAAAATATAAAGGTTAAAGAAACATAAGCTAGTATAGTAGCATAAGTTACTTAAGCTATAATGACACCTTTTTCATTGATCGAATATCGATTAAAACAAAATGGCGGACTTATATTTTAAAATAGTTATACCTATGCCAAAAACTGATTTGTCTGTTGTACCGGACTTCTTTACTTACAAAACTTAGATAAATCCTAAGAAATATTTTTGAGAATTCAACCCGTAAAAGGATAAATGGAATATAACTTAGTGCACTCATGTTCGGATCTTACTGGTGGTTTTTTTTTTTTTCAATTTGACTGAAGTATCAAACGAGCATGCAGTCCACCTGATGGTAAGTGGTCACTGCCGCTAATGGACATCTGTAATCAACTTCATACAGACCATGGGTTCTATCGGAAGTCAATCACAGATGCGTTGCCACTCCCGAGTACTATGATAGTCGCCTCATATAAAAGTGTGCCGGAAACCAGAAGTCGGCAACGATATAATAATGCATTTGTAACTATACGCACCATGCTTTATATTCAGCATTTAAAATGACATGCATATAAATTGAAATAGAAATTGAGAAATAGAACCCATGTTCTGTATGATCATGCTTACAGGTGTCCACGGGCGGCAGTGACCACTTACCATCAGATGGGCTGCATGCTGGTTTGCTACTTTAATCAGATAAAAAATAAGTTTAAGAAAATTAAAATTCGTTCGGAAATGGTCCGGACTGAAAATCAGTGCTGGGGTTTAATCTCAGCTTCTACTGAGCTCCGGTGCCTGTTTCATGTACTTTTGCTGCATCACATTTTATTTAGAATATAGATTAATAATTTTAATACTTTTTCTTTATTTTTTTTTGTTGTTTTGTGTTTTTTTTTTTTGTATGTACCAACTTTTGTTCAATGTTTTGTATATCTATTTTGTGTTGTATCTTAAGTAATGAAATAAATGTTTTATTTATCTAAAAAAATACAATCCCAGCAGTATGTCAGGTTTTCGCAACGCTCAAGTTAAAGTGGGTACTCGTCTTTGGAAACATATCCAAGCGTATTGTATTCCACAGGATCCCTGAAAAGTATTTAAACATACCTCTCTACATTCACTGCTTCTGACGAGTCTAACTTAAATATTTGGATATAGTCCTTATTTTTTAGGACTCACAAATGCTTAATTTAAAAGGCATTTTACTGATGAAGACGTGTTTCTTATTTAGGATATTTCATTAAATTTCATTTAAATTTCATTTCTATTAAAATTTCTAGCTCTATTATACGAAACTAATTTATTTCTATTGATGACCCGCGTGGCAGTGCGGTTACCGTGCCGGTCGAACACGTAGTGGGATCCGGGTTGGATTACCGGCCTGAAAAGTATTTGAATGATGAGTTTAGATCCTTGTTCTGAGTCTGGGTGTTTGTGTATCAGTCTTTGTATGTGTCCATGGTACCCACGACGAAGGAGGGAATCCTACTGTGGGGCTATGAGTGCAGAAAGCGTTTATATATGCTCTTAGTGAAAACGAGTATCTGTCTGATTTTAGACAAATTGACTTCTACCAAAATTGATAGAAATCTGGAGATTTTTAAAGATCTCTGATTTGCTAACACGAATATCTGTCAATAGATCTTATTTTTAAAAAAACATTAAGTTATACAGAGCTCTCGCGATATATCTCTGGTTTTCTGATATTTTTTTGCATAAAAAGTCGACCAGCAAAAAACTGACTTACACCGTTTTAATTCATTAAGAACACATATTTAACTACTCTTATTTTAAAATTTATTATTTTAAAATTAATTTATTTTATACAGATTTTTTTTTTAAATCCACTAAAATTTTATTACAAGCAAAAGATATTTTAATTATTTACACAAATTAGATAAGGACGTCTAAAAATCACTTAATATGTACAAAGATATAAATCTAACTAAATGATTAATGGTCCACCGTACTGGCGCCGTAATATTATAGTCAACCTTTCCTGGTCTTATCTGCAACCCATCAATTCTTATAGTAAAAATGTGTAACCCGAGACTCTAACCACGGTAATAGTATCTACAGTATTCTAACTTCTTACAAACGCACGAAACGCAAGTTGTACCTACGCGCTTCGATTTCGGTACACTCGGTATGCAACAGCCAGCGAATGTGCTATAGTGACAAGCGGGCGGTGTGACGTTTTTTAAGCAATGGATATTTTTATTTAAATAATAATGTAGCGAAGAGCAGTTGCAAACTATATTAGGCTGTTTTTGATTGCTTTAATTGTGCATAAACACGTCCAGGGTTAATAATTTTTATTTTGGTTGGTAAAATATTATTCAGTGTGCAATTTATAACTATTATTTGCGTACGATTTATTATTAAGTCTCTCAAATATTAAAAGATCGCGTTGTTTATTACCTTATTCTACTGAATAAAATACATAAGAAGAAATAAAGAAAGTCAAGTATGCAGATGTAATTAAAATACTTTAGGCGGGTAGCCCTAACGTGATCTCTCGTCCAGCGCGTCTATAGGTATAAAATTCAAGGACACGGCAGAGTTAGAATACTGTAAGATATTACTTCTGTGCTCTAACTAACGTTACTCGACACCAGAAAGTTTAAAATCGACCGATCCAAATGTCGTCGGCTATCGGGTTTCAGAACTAAAGGGTATTCGATGAATCATACGTTTAAACACGTTTTACTTAGGATTATCTATGCGCCATCACTTTTAGACTCGTGTTTCGTTAGCTTCTATACTTTGAATATGACTTATGATCTTTTTTGTATAATAAATGAAATGAAATGTCTTTATTTTGTATAGGCCTACGGGGGCACTTACAAATTGTCAGTTACATTTTTTTTTCTTACACTACCACCGGATCGGAATCATACCTATAATAAGTGTAGCAAACAAGCATACAGTCCATCTCATGATATAGTTTTCTATAAACAAACGACCATTCAGTACAACGAATGATATAGAGTCCTACCCAGCTAATATTGCTTTTAAAGTTATTGCGGTGTCTTAGTATGAGTGTATTGCATTTCCCGAAACGACCATTGTTTAGATTTCGACCATACATTGCAATGTACTGGTGATGTAACGGATATCCGCATTCGCGAATATTCCCAAGTTTTTAGATACTTGCATTCGTAAATTATGAGAATGCTTTGCGAATATTGAATTGCATTGCTTTGGAAAATAGCTTGCCAAATTAATTTCGAACTGCAGTTTGTTGACCAAAAAAAGAAAAGGTGGCCAAAATTTATGAAAAAAAAAAATGAAAAAAATCAACATTCGCATTCGCATGCGCCAATGTCAATACCTCTGATATACTTAGTATCTTTTTTTTTGTTCTCGAGCGGGAAACCTTCAAAAGGTATCCAACGCCATGGAAGCCACGCAGGGTTAAGTGGGATTTTTACGACCGGGGGTGGCCGTCCTCGGCGCTACAACAGGACTCCGGGTTCTTCAAAGGAACGCAACCGGAATACTCTGAGCGCGTTGCCCCATCGGGCTCCTCCCACAAATGGGCGGCTGCGCCCACCGCTCCGTCTAGTCTTTACGACGGTATGCGCCACACATACCACCTTCCTTCCTGCAACCGCCTGGCTGGACGGTTCAAGCTACCACTCTAGCCGCCCGCAACCCAGGAAGCCCGTTTTAGTCGCCTTTTACGACAAGCAGGGGATACCGTAGCCCTATTCTGATCCCGGAACTACAGGGATGAATCCTAGTACCTCCTTACATAACTTCACAACAACAATAATTTCACTAATGTTTAACCATTGGTTTATTATATAATTTGAAAGCAACTTTACAACAGTACCCTGACTCTACTCTTAATTACTTGCCGCCCCCTAGACTACACTTTGCAATGTTTGTAACGATGGGCGAAAACACAAACAATAAGTGCTTTTAAGAAACATAACAAACCAGTAAAGACACTAAACAATATAAAACATTTACCTAACATTTTATCCAGCAACCTTTTTTAGCTACCCTCACACCAATTTAAGAATTCTCGATATCATTTTCGAGGAACACAAGTAACCCACATTCATGTTAAAACTTAAATTGTTTCGTTTCGGAACCATTTTAGAGTGTAACTGTAAAAATAACATTTCGAGAATTAACATCGGCCAGCGGATCAAGTGTCAGTGTAACCTGAGATGTTGTTTTTTTAACGACACACGATATTCGTAAATATATTAAAGGAACGTTTACAGCCAATGTTTACTTTACGTTTCTTGATTTATGATTTCTGGTGCGAAAATATAGTGGCCAGTGTTTTTTGGATTTTTTATCAAGGATAATTGAATTGGAAATGTTTTGATTCACCATAAATGTTTTTTTAGGTTAGGTTAGGTTAAGTTAATTAGGTTGATTCAGCGGTAAAAATAATAGACTTGAACATATAGTAGACTCCAGGCTTATTTTGAATGATTTCACAATTATCTAGCGCAGACTACGGCCTAGAGAAATTGGGTCGATGAAATAAGACATTGCGTTCGTAAAAACTAGAATCAGAACATGTTGAAGGGCTTTGAAAAATTGATTTTATGATAAAAGTTGCTTAAAGGTTTAAGTAAAAAGTTTTTAAAGATCTTATTAAATAGGTACAGATTATGTTCCCCGTGTATCGTGTACCATATATCCTTGAAAACAATAGATCGATCGAAAATTTCTTATGTGTATTACTTATATAAGTTAAAAGTGTTTAAAGTTCGTAATAAATATAGATTATGTTTCCCCATGTATCGTCTACCATATCCTTGAAAACAGTCGATCGTTCGAACTCAGAAAGTTTCTTATGTGTATTAAATATACGAGTATGTATAAAGTTCTCAGGATAATTTCAAAAAGTACTGAAGATGAATTGGTCACATAAAATAAATTATATTTATTACACAGTCGTTTGATATTGATATTTTTTATTAATACAGGCAACATACATACCAACCCATTAGGTAAATCGCAGGAGTTATTATCTATAAATTCTATAATCATCAGCTATAATGGCAGAGTTTCTGTCCTACGATTTCAATAGCTTGGTTATTGAGCAGGTACCCAAAAGATAAATTAACAAGACATCAAATCTGCCTCAATTTCAGTAACAGGATACAACAAAAACGTAAGCGAGACGCTATTAACCATATCGGGTTTAGAAGCATAGAGCGGTAAACAATCCTAAGACTAACATTCAGAAATCTAGACTCCGAGCTAGATTTATCAGCTCCCTTATACAATGAAATATCGAGGCAGGGGATTTTCAACCTCACAGCGTTGGATTACGAGAGGCACAAAGTATATGGATAACGCGGCGGACATTGGATACTTGATACGCTCACGCACGCCTCCTGTGCCTGAGGTGGTGTTTATTCACCCCCTCTTGATAGATTAAATGGTACAGAAGCGACTAGTCTGCTTACTATTCAATTATTGGCGCAAAAAAAGTTTGAGAATTACTGTTTAAGTCGAAATTCATGAATAAAGCGTTTTATTTGAAGTCATTCATAAATTATTAATTAGTTATCGTCGTTTATTCAAAAGTATATCTATATCATGTTTTCTAAAAGTGTTGTGATAGTGACACACAACACTTTTAGGAAACCCACAGATATAAATTGAACGTGCATACATGGGATAATGCTGTGTGATATAGATCTGCAGTAGCAGAACTCGTTCTTTTCCCGTGGATATCTTAGAAGGCGATAGGGGATTTATAAACTAGACATAGACAGAAGCGAGTCTTAGACGACATTGACGAAGAATATAACATCAATACCTCCTGCGGTCTTCATAGGTCAATGATAACCTAGGCGTGATGGCTACTGGTAAATATCACCTCATGGTGATATTTACCAGTAGCCATCACGAAATAGGCCTGTCCATGAGGACAGGCCTATTTCCAGTAGTCAATCTAAGTACAAAGCAAATAGGTTGATAGAGCAAACATCTTCAAGATTTTCGAACAAAAGATTTCATTTCGCATTACACTGACACAATCTCGGATTGATTGAAGCTTGACTTATATTTTCCGATCAAGTACTTACCTACTTTGATAATTTTCGTAGATGATATTTTTAGGGTTTCTCTATTATTAAGACCCTTCGCGACTGTTTTTCGCACTTAATCGGTTATTAATCCTTCCTATGGCCGGTCTATTACTAACTGGAATGTTTTTGATAGTAGCTAACCTTAGATATAAACGGGCCTATAAATTAGCTGTCAATATGACAAATAGTATTTTAATTTAACACAAAGATTCACTATCATCATACTAGACATTCTTCATATTATTTCTATAGCAAGATCTCTATCTCCTTGATAAATTAGTGTTACTTATTTAAATGTATGCAGAAACTACGCAATAGGAAAATACGTTGTTAGTACATACGATTAATATCTAGGCATACTTAAAGGTTTGAATTTCTAAATAATTTTTTACGTAACTTAATGTTATATTAAATTGAAATCCATTTAAGTCCACCAATTCGCACTTCTCCAGTGCGGTGTACTATGGCCTAAAACTCTCTCATTCTGAGAGAAGACCCGTGCCCAGCGGTAGGACAATAATGGGTTAACGAGACACATGCAAATACGTAGACATATACGTCTTGTCAGTGTTTGTGTACACCGATTATTAGATCACTAATTAGCTATTGAATAATTTTAATAAGTATTGTTATTAAATTATCAGTAATATTTAAACTACTTATTACATTATCTGTAAGCTTAAATATGTATAAAGTTTTATACAACTACCCTCTGAAATGGGATATGAAAATAGGTATTAAAACCGCACCGAGTTCACTTCACTTTATTTAATCTGTGGCACAAGATGTGCAGAGGCATCACACCGGTGTCGGTTACAACTGGCTATCAGGTGACGCTGCATCACACCGCGCAGTTTGTCACTGCCTCGGGTAAAACATCGTTTTGTTCGAGTATGATTCACAGCTCAATGGTGCATATTGATTGATTATTGTAATTAAGTTGTTGGTAGGTGGATTACATGTGTTTTAAGCCGTGTATGAGGTCATATAGGTTATCAGGATCATTTTCAGTTTCGTTGAGTTATTTTAACACTAGGTTAATTCCGCGGTGTCGTCGTTTCGGTTGCGTCTAGTACGGTAATGGATATCATAAGTGCTAAACTAGGTCATGAACTATGCGTGTGGTAAATTTTAGCGATGCGACTGCTAGGATTGCGTAAATTAGTAACAAATACCTATCCTCACAAAATTTCGCATTTACCATATTAATAAGATTGAAAATAATAATGAGACTGTTTAAAAAATCTTGCGGAACGAATTTGTTGGCCGTAGGTATATTTGATTGATAGTGTTTGTGATTTAAAAATAATAATTTTGGCGGGACAGTCACTATTTGAGTGTAGAGTAGTCTAATTTGTTAAAAAATTATGTAGTGTATTTAATGTAGAAAAGAATATTATTATGGAATTAACGTATTTAAGCAGATATTTCTATCGGAATATAGAAGAGGATGCTGTCCATCAAATGTTTAGTACTTAGACCTACTACATTCTTATGATTAATAAGAAACGTAGTCTTATTAATCATAAAAATGTACCTAGTAGGTTTTAAAAGATGAACTCTATGCGTCTCTTTACAATGTTTTAGACTCTTCTCAGCACTCTCTACATCTCTAACGGCAGTAATGGCAAACGAATGGCTCGCGACACATTATTTTGGTCACGCCACAATATTTTCAGCCACCATCGCCCTCGAAATATTATAATCAATGAACATTAAATACTCTAACGTTACTTTAACCTAATCTAAAGAGTTTCAAGTTCATAGTAATATTATTTTACTTATGATCAAGAAACCAAAATTATTAACGGAACATTCATGGCCTCATTAAACATTTATTTCGAAATAAATGGCACGTTAATACAAAAAAAATTTTTGACAAAAAAATATCCACCGACTTCCATGCCACAAAAAAGTTAAAAATAATTTAAATATATTTTAGTTTAAAACATACTCAGTACTTAGGACATAGTCCTGAAGTCGGTGCTCGACATATTTCGCTGGACGACGGTAACTATGTCCTATATGAGCACCGACTTCAGAACTATGTCCTAAGTACTGAGTATGTTTTAAACTAAAATATATTTAAATTATTTTTAACTTTTTTGTGGCATGGAAGTCGGTGGATATTTTTTTGTCAAAAATTTTTTATTTCATGCTTTTTAGTGACGATATTCATCTATTTGTATTAAAATAAAATCGCTAAGTTTGCTTTGTGCATACACATATGCAAACATTAAATAAACATCAACATAAAATAACAAATTAAACATAAGCTTAGACACAACATACAACACTATCAATTCATACGAACTGAACGTTATATAAAATTTTTATTATCATTAATTTTTTTGTCAAAAATTTTTTATTTCATTTGAAGGTCAAAACTTTCATCTTGTGTCTTTGCTTAGTAATTTTAATACATACCCGTAAGCACCAAATAGCCAACTCCTATGGTTTAGGCTTGCAGTATTCTGCATCATCAGAATTGAGGAGTTGAAGGTCAAATTTTTCATCTTATATTTCTGCTCAGTAATCTTATAACATATACGTAAGCACCAAATGGCTTACTCTTGTGGTTTTGGCTTGAAGTACCCCTGCATCATCAGGGTTGAGGAGTTGAAGGTCAAATTTTTGTCCCATGAATTTGCTTATCAATTCCATTATATATTCGTAAACATCAAATGACCAACTTTTATAGTTCAGGCTAGCAGTACCCCTGCATCATCAGGATTGAAGAGTTGAAGGTCAAATTTTTCATAGTAAATACCTACTTAGTAATTTTATTCTATATTTTACTCAATTGGACTTCTGCAGCTAAGGTTCGGCAGACTATCACTAATTTTATTATTTTGCTCCAAAAAGTTTAAGATCCTATGATTAGAACCTTATCAAACTCTTATCAGACTACCCCTGAAGTACATCCTTTCTAATAAAAAAAGAATCATCAAAATCGGTTGGCGGGATATTGAGTTATTCATACATTTATCGGGCACATTGAAAATGCAAATTTAAGACTTATGCGTTTTTCTTATAGATGCCCTTGTCAAAAAAATACTAAAAAAAATGGGACCCTATGACACGCACTACCTTTCAAATAAAAAAAAAATCATCTAAATCGGTTCACCCAGTCCGGAGAAATCAGGTAACAAATATAAAAAAAAAAAAAAAAATACAGACGAATTGATAACCTCCTCCTTTTTGGAAGTCGGTTAAAAAGGTTCGTCACACCCACCCTTGGGTTTTTCAACGAGTGTTTTTCGTCAGGAATGTACCACCGTCAGTCCGCGATTTCGGAGGAAGGGTGTGGATGCCCACTTACTTATATACGGCGACCATAAAAGTACTAAAAAGTGGCAACCTATCGGCACAAGATAGAACCCTAGATATCTAGCAAACACTGCTATTACCTATAAGCCAGAAAAGGTCTAACAATGCTGTGACCGCAACTGAATGGTGAAGGGATCTACCACTCCTAATTTAATGATACTTTTATCCTTTCTTCGAACTATAAAAGAGTTTAAATGGCAGTACAATGGTTATGATATAATAATATGGAACAAAGACGTTTTTAGTAAAGTTTCACTAAAGTACGTACATTAATATTATGAAAAACGTGTATAAATCAAGCAAACATACCTATAGAAAGAAACCATTATCTAAGTTGCAGTTTTAATTAGGTATCTGGGTCAAAAATATCGCTTGCACACTAATAATATCGGCCAATGAGTCATTAGCGAATGTGTTGTCTTGCATTATAGTTAGTCTGTGACTAAAGAAATTTCTTTTGTTGATCTGTTTAGAGTACTTGAAAATTTCATTCGTCTTATAATATTTGTAGCGATTACTTATAGCAATTATTTACATTATTATGCGAATTCATAAGTGATATAAAATATATATTTTATTGAATTAACTTTTTGTAGAAAAGATTACGAAGATGCACCCAATGCAGCTATGCGTACCGCACATTGCGGCGACCTTGGCCCAATAATCTGCGCGGGCGCATACCAGTAGGGTTGTTGGTAATGGGAAAATTGCTTTATATTAAATAAATTAAGTTAGCTACTGCCCAGTCCATAATGCCATTGAAGATACATATTATACCAACGTTACAATAACTATCCTAAAAGAAAATAGATAATGACAATTACAACTTGACATATTTTTTAGTTAACAGGTATTTTTAGAAAAAAAAAAATATTACAAAAATTTTTACTTGTTACATTATAATTGTAAATGTAAATACAGATGTTTAGCCTATCGATTTCGAACGGAACTTCAATATAAGAAAAAAGATTCAGTTTGATTTTAAAACTTGGCAAGGTTACGTTAGCAACAGTCTTTGGCTTTCTGCTTCGTGTTAGAAATGGAGATAATTAAAAGCCCCTTTTGCACTAAGGTAAAGGGGGCAACCCTATTAAAATGCAATTGCAATGTCGCTGACGTGCGGCATCGCAGCACGCGGAAAACATTCTATTTGGGGCCAATGTTGCGATGCCCCATTAATTTTACGACCCAAATCGCATGCCGGATTTATGAGATCGTAATTTAATAGATACATCTTGATATCAACGTAAGGTGCTAGAAGATTCTTGCGACCTCGCTTCGTCGAATGCATCGATCGATTCTTTAATGTTCTAAGGGAGATACGTTCAAACGAGGCATTGAAGCTTAGTCCACAAAAGTAATCCATCTGCAATGTATCATGGGTGAGGTTCGAATGACTATCTCCTTCTTTTCATCAACTCATTATTGGCCCACTACTGGGCACGGGTCTTCTCTCAGAATGAGAGAGTTTAAGCCATAGTCCACCGCGCTGGCCAAGTGAGAATTGGTGGACGTCACAAACTTCCGAGAACTTTTTTTAAGAACTCTCGGGTGTGTAGGTTTCCTCGCGATGTTTTCCTTCACCGAAAAGCAGTGATAATTAATTTCTAATACGCACATAAATCAATGGTGCGTGCCTGGGTTGGAACGTCGGACCTCCCGATCGAGAAGGCAAGTTTCAACCATTAGGCTATCACTGCTCGACTATCTCCTGTGTAGGTTTAATGATCAATGTTATCATTCGATGGACATGAAGAAATAATCATACTGCAACATGGCATTTCATGTGGAACTAAGTACTCGTAGTTATTTTAAAAGTGTACAATTAATACCTACAGTTGCAAGTAGTAGAACAAATCATCAACTAATATAATTGTCTCTTCTCAGAATGAGTAGGTTTTCGATTACAGTTGAGCCAACACATTGAACCAGAAATGTAGTTTGTAACTAAAGCATACTATGTCGCCCGTTTTACAACTTTGCCACCCATTAAATTAAGACAATAGAGAGGCGTCGTACTCTATACTTAGTTGCGAGAAGTGACCCATGGCCAAAATCGAGACATAGGGTTGTAGACAGATTATCGTTGAATATCTTTATATAGGCAACTTTTTATGAAAGTAGCAACCGAGCATCCAAACCACTTAATGGTAAGTATTCATTGCCGCCGCTGTAACTCCATCCATAACTATTCCTATTCTGCCTCTGAGAGGAAGTTGAAACGAAACCAGGAACAAGATGGTCGCATCGTATAAAAGTGAGCCAGTAACCACACCCTTCCACCAGAAGCTTCACGTTAGAATTAGAATAGTGGCAATAATATCTCTCCGGTCGAACTTTACACGTTCCTCCACCTTGCAAACGATACATGGCTTGACATGCATTTGAAATAAGACAGAATAGTTTTTTTTTTAATTTTGACTGTCGACTTCTTTCCCGCCGTTGAAAGTGAGAACATTATATGACCACTTATTCTCCTAACATCCGCGACTACTCCTACTTTGCGCGACGCTCGAGTGTCTCCACAATTAGCACCATAGGCTAATGCGGTGTGAATTTCAGCGACCTATAGTAGGGCATATAGGTGGCAGAAATTCACACCACACTCATCAGACCCTAAAAAAAACAATACGCCAATTCTTCTCTCAGTTAATACCTCATTACATGACGGCATGACAATGCAAATAATTTACAGCCACAACGGATTATTTATTTTTAGTGCAAAATACCGTTTTACGACTCCCACGTCCTTTTACTGACGACAACGTAACCTTAATATGAAATGAAGGCTAAGATTATAGCATATAATATTTACGAAATTAATACTTGTTGTCTTTATATAAATATTAGAGATGTGCCGAATATTTGGTTCTTATTCGGTATTCGGCGTATTCGGCATCTTTTTAACCGACTTCCAAAAAGGAGGAGGTTATCAATTCGTCTGTATTTTTTCTTTATATACATTTGTTACCTCATTTCTCCAGACTGGGTGAACCGATTTGGATGTTTTTTTTTTTTATTTTTCATTATTCTTATTCAGCCGAATATATTTGGTTCGAGTTTTACTATTTCCTTGGCTACATGTTACAGTATAGAACAATAAATAATAGTTAAAAAAAACTAAAAAACACGCTTTTTATAGAAAACCCAACTAAAAATAGAAAATAAATTTAAATGAATTTAAATTAAGAAAATAGTGTTAAAAATTTCAATGAATATAAATTAATCATAGTGTGAATAAAAAAAAATTATTTTATTTTAAAAAAAGCGTGGGGTGCATGGTGTCAATGGTTATAGATATTTTATTGACAGATATATTTATATAGAGTGATTATCATTTCGATAATATCCTAAAAAGCACCCCACGCTTTTTTTTAAATAATTTTTTTTTTTATTCACACTATGATTAATTTATATTCATTGAAATTTTTAACACTATTTTCTTAATTTAAATTCATTTAAATTTATTTTCTATTTTTTAGTTCGGTTTTCTATAAAAAGCGTGTTTTTTAGTTTTTTTAAACTATTATTTATTTTCTACTTTTTAGTCAAATTAAAAAATGGAATAATTTTATCAAATTAGTGTATTGTCATCGGTCCTCAATAAATCTACAAAGTTTGAACGAAATCTGGCCGTTTAAAGTGGGTCATAATCGCGCCCAAAGAAGTCGGTTACAAACATACAGGTGAAGCTAATAAAAAGCTAATAAAAAGACAAAACGTTTTTTTAGGAAATCCTATGAAGAGTGTAAATAAAGTCAATAATATAAAGAAATCAAACTTCAAATCAACATTTTCGAAACCTCAATCAAATTCGCATTTTTCTGTAAACATATTACATTCTTAAATTAACATTTATTTTAAACCTCAAATCAACATTTTATCTTTTTATGAACACACTTTCACAATTGTTTCTTAATAAGGAATGGTAAACCGAATAATTCGGCCGGATATCTGGTTCGGTAAAAGTTCAACCGAATAGTATTCGGTATTCGGTTGTTCGGTGAATCCACTGTCTAATAAATACATATCAATTTTGAAGGTAGAACCAACTTTTAGAACTCCGTTTCACACGCATGTGCTTCTAAAGATGCGTGTACAAGTTCTTTTATTTCCAACTTGGGCCAGGGGCCATGAAACGTCCCTTCAGACGTTATTTACCTATCATTGCAAGCGTCAATTTTCTTAGTATGAGTTTATTATGTTTCATCAAAACTAACATTGCTTACGTATACGTACATTTCAAAGTCCATTGCAAGTTATGGCTGTAAACGAGAACGTAAGCTTTCAATGTAAAGGCGAAAACTTATACGTTTGTTTTAGGTAACCTAATAAGTACAAGATTAAGATTATCGTACTGAGCGTCAAAAACAAATATACGAAAGTATGTCTTCTTTCTTATCGGGTTGTGAAAATCCACTGCAAATAATAACGGAATTATCTGAAAGTATCCCAACTGTTCTCAGCGCCAAACTGCAAACTGTAGGGATACCGCCAGGCCCACCTCATGTCCCTCGGGCCCTCGGGTAACTTTTTGATTGTTGGTCAGAACCTACTGAAACCTAAAAGTTTTTAAATTATTTCTCATACAAAAATGAATATCTTGGATTCAGTCCACCCCATTTTTTGTAACCGTTGCACGTGGGCAGCTTTATTATTTATCATATTTCTGTCCTCATAACGTAGTATTTAACGTAATAGAGCAGTGATAGCTTAATGGTTAAGATTCGGCCTCAATTGACGGCTCGAGGTTAAGATCCCAGACACACAAAACTGACTTTTCTGAAAGCGTTGTGCATATAAAAAAAATAATTTATTATCACTGTTTGACTATGAAGGAAAACATCGCGAGAAAACCTACTTGCCTAAAATGTCTTAAAAAAATGTTTAAGTGTGTAAAGCACCTACACTCATGCTGCGGCCCGCGGGCCGCATGTGGCCGGGCCCTATCGATTGATCGACAATTTAGAGTAAGACTGGTTCGCGACCTTTTTTTTGTTCCGGCCCGGACGGCATGAATCCCCACATTACGCTATTGATTGCGGCCCGGGATCACCGGGATCACTCCGCTGAAATATCTTGGTGGCCCCTATAATAAAAAGGTTGAGTAACGCTGGTATAAAGTCTACCAATTTGCACTTGGCCAGCGCGGTGGACTATAGCCTAACGCTGTCTCACTCTGAGAGAAGATCCGTGCAACACACGTAAACCCATTATTGCCCCACTGCTGGGCACGGGTCTTCTCTCAGAATGGGAGAGTTTAGGCCATAGTCCACCGCGCTGACCAAGGACGAATTGGTGGACTTCACACACCTTTGAGAACTTTTTTTTTTTAAGAACTCTCGGGTGTGTTTCCTCACGATGTTTTCCTATAATATGCACATAAATCAGTGGTGCGTGCCCGGGTTTGAACCTCGGACCTCCCGATCGAGAGGGCAAGTTTCAACCATTAGGCTATCACAACAGTGGGATAAGAATGAGTTGACGTCATTAAAGGTAATGATATAAATTAAATCTCTATTTAAACTTCAGATCGTGTTTAAATACTCACAATTAACTGCAATGTTAAATACTAATGTGACATTACACACCCCAGTAACGAGTTTCATATTGCAACAACTTAGTTTATATCTACATAATATGCCACGATCTGGTTGACTGCCTAAAGATGCATGCCTTATTTCTTGCAGTTCTGGCGTTACATATATAAATTAAGGAACATAGACTTACTGATTTTTATTATGATATGTAAGAATGATTGAATTAGCAATCATATAAAGTTATGGCAAAACTGCATGTGGTTCTACTATGACACCCGCCACCCTTCTTGCACGTCTTTTTTCTTGAAAATAGCATCTAGTGTTTAACCCTGCTGCGTTCTGCTCTGAGAAGATTAATAAGGGAGACGGGGTTACCCAAGGCGTTTCAATTTAATCCTCAGAGGTAGCAAAGTATCTCTTAAAATGTATCTAAATGTATCTCTGGATTCTTATCTAATCTGGAGTTGATACAGCTGTTGTCTATGGGCGGCAATGGTACTAGTGATCAGGTGAATTGCTCGTTTCCTTCAATAATATGGAATAGAGAAAGTGGCAAGTAGTTCAACTGGTCATATTGGGAACTACAGTAGTTTACCGCCGCTGTCCAAGGCTTCATTATTGTAGTAAAGCAGGAATATCAGAATTTTGCCTGAAAGATTTGAGTCATAGTATCGAATAACGGTGCCATGACGCTATGATTAATCGGTATTCAAATCATCATCACGCCCTCTGAGAATCAATACAAACGGTACGTAAAAATTAACTCAATTTGAACAAATAATTAAATAATCAGCAGTACATATGAGTAATAGCAGAATGAAATGAGCCGTGCGGTGCAATTAACATCATACCGGTATGTTGCGCAGCCCTTACCGAGTTCAAACCCAAGGCAGTTTTTTTTTTAATTTTTATCTGATGCATTTACACCCACTTGGAATTCTAATGCAGAACTTATGTAAATAGTTAAAAGCGTTCTAATCTAATAAAAAATCAAAGCTTTCTAAAATAAATGCAGGATTTGGCGAATGTGCAAGCGACGCATGTGTAGTTCACATTTTGGGGTAACCATGCAGTTTGCATTGTTGAATTTCGGCTTTCTTTTTTTTCCGCAAAACCATATTACATTCATGACGATTTACAAGCTGATCGGCAATGTTGGTGACACGACATGTGGATTGGTCGGGCAATTGCTGGCAGAATTTGCATTTAGAACGAAAAACTCATATTGCACTTTCGTTTCTAATTTGCATGTGTATCGAACGTTGGTAACGTCTGCTCGATACTTTTATTACTGGTCTGTGTCGAAATGTTTACGTTAATACTACTTTATGTCATGGACAGAATCGCGTAAAATTTTATTTTGATCATAAATAAGGATCGTTTCAATATCTGCACAGATTTGAAGAATATTTTCTGTTAACGTATAAATTAGCTACGCTACTATTCTGCACGTCCTGAGATAAAACTTAAGCAGAAGTCCGCTATTTACGGCAGCCTAATAACAGGTTGAGAGCCATTCAAAGACCTATCGAATCGTTATATTCAATTTATTGTCAGCTATCTGTAATCTCGTGCGAGAAATTACACGTTTATGATTTTTAAGTTCTCTTTTTGTTCTTTGTTGAGTACGTTCTCGCAAACCGCAGTGATACGATACGACGTATATTTTTATATGAGAAGACACGGTAAAAATAAAAACACATAGGTTTAGCAATTTGGGGCGCTAGACTCGTAACACAATAAATTAAATTGACCTCAAACTTTTGCCTGCAAATCGTTGTGTCCCGTGACGTCACCTTCGCGTGGACACCGCCAATGGGGTTATTGACATGTCAAACTATTTCCGTGGCGCCAAAATAAAAGCGCGCGAATCAGCGGGGGCGGCCGCCATATTTATTTATTAAAGTTACAAACGCAATCGGATTACGCTACATTACCATACATACGAGTGCGATAATCAAATGAAAACAATAAATTGAAGCGTCGGCTTGCGGCCTGGGACGGTCTCGTGTTACGTTTTGAGCAAAGGAACGTCTAAAATTACCCCGCACGCTCACACGTAACGTACCACCAATCCGTACACACTCACACACCGACGGCGCCTATATCTATTATCAAAACATCCAGTGACTCTGGTTACAGCGATCCGAGCGCGCTTCGGATATCACGTTACACACTTTAATGGCTGGAAAAGGCCTCGAAAACGTGATATTACACGCGTTTTATTGTATATCGCAAAATGTAATTAATATTGTAACCGTATACCGAATAATTTATTCGGCGTAACCCCGCGAGCCGAGCCTTTGTGGAGAGACCCTCGCGAGTAAACTGTGAGCATATCAAATTTAAAAATACGACACCGCGTCTCCTGTTACGAGACGAGATGAAACAGGCCGCTTGCCAACACGACGCGGTAACACGATGATGGGCTTCCTACGGAATTTACCATCAATGCCACTGAAATTAAATGTAATTAAAAAGAGTTAATTCAACTTACCTTGATTTCTTCTTCATTTTCTTTCTTCACAGCTCTTGGCGGCGAGGAATTGTTGGGTGTTTTGCTCCCCATATTTTCGTTACAGTCCATAATAAGCACGATAGTCACGAAAAAAACAAGAATAGTCCTTAAAAGTTTATCATTGCACAACGTAACTTGTGCGTTCGCGTAAACATTTGGCGCGCAATCACTACACGACACATACAGAGCGCGCGGCGTTCGCAACGCGACTGACTACGAGCGCTGAAAGCAGGCGATGAAAAAGCTCAAAGCTCCCTTTTCCCGCGCGTTGTAATCAATGGGCGGAGCTTACGTATATATGAACGCTTGGGCGGTTAGTTTACACTTTTTAAATCGAAATTAATTGGGAATATGTATAAAAGTATTATAGATACCGAGTAATTTCTATATTACAAGGCACTCTCAATACTTAAATTAAATGTTAAATAAATTAAACCACTATGGTGACCAGTACTCATAATTGTATCAATAAGAAAATTAAAGGTTGTTTTTAGCACTGTCTACTAAAAAATCCACAATATCTCCCATGCTTTGGTTAGCTTAAAGTATTGTTAACCGTAAAAAGTTATGAAAATACATATCAGATACATACTTACGTAACATAGGTATTTAGTATTAAAATTTAATACGCATTATTTACAATTTAACATCAAATACGTAATATCAATTTTAATTAATGTCAGTACAATAATCAAGTATCAATATCGAGTACAAATAAGGAGGCATCTAGCTCTGGACAGTGTACTTTTTTTTTTTTTTTTTGTTTTCGAGGGGGAAACCTTCAAAAGGTACCCGACGCCGTGGGAGCGACGCAGGTTTATGTGGGATTTTTACCGCACTAAAACCCCCCCGGTGGCCGTCCTCGGCGCTGAAAAGGAGGACTCCGGGATCTCGAAACGACTTCAACCGGAATCCTCCGAGCGCGTTGCCCCATCGGGCTCCTCCCAGATGGGCGGCTGGACCCACCGCTCCGTCTAGTCTTTACGACGGTATGCGACCACACATACCGCCGTCCTTCCCGGGATTGCCTGACCGAACGGTTCGAGCTCCCACTCTAGCCGTCTGCAACCCCGGAAGCCCCTTTTAGTCGCCTCTTACGACAGGCAGGGGATGCCGTAGCCCTATTCTGATCCCGGAACTACAGGGCGTCTGGACAGTGTACCTAGGTTCTAATAATGATTACATTATCTGTTACTACTTATTTTTACCCGTTTGCGTCAAAAAGGTGAAAATGTTTGTCGAGGGTATGTACGTATGATGATCATACGTTGGATGACCCGCGTGGCAGAGCGGTAACCATACCGGTCTGACGCGCAATGGGTCTTAGGATCGATTCCCGGCCAGACAGTTATCTGAATGATGAGTTTAGATTCGTGTTCTGGGTCTGGGTGTTTATGGTCCATGGCACCCACGACACAGGAGAAAATCCTAATGTGGGCTATGAGTTTAGAAAGCGTGTGTGAATGTATGTTTATATACATGTATGTATGTATGTTTCTATGTACGAGTTTGTATGTCAATTTACGCGGTGGCACGTTCTAAAAAGCCTAACCGGCTTGTAGGATTGTAACATAATTCTGACATATCTTTCGAATCGACTCGGTCTGCGGAGTGCTATAGGCTATATTTTTAAATATGGCGCTTGCGATCCCATAAAGTAGGCAGGGAACTTACGCACTACTTCTTCTTGATCTTAATATCAAATTCATCCGTTTTGAGACATTTTTGCAGAAATAAAGACTTCAGACTCACAGTCAGCAAAATCTAGTACATATCCTTTGTACCGGAAGGTCTCTTTTATCCTCGTGAAATCTTTGCTAAGTTAGCAAAGATTTTATGACAGAAACCTTCAACTAGTCAAACCCCGTCCAAATAAAATCCTGATCCAAAAAAAAAAAAATAATAATAATAAATTGACTTTATTGACATATTTTTACATCAAAATTATATGAAGCCTCTGATCCCCTGAATTAGCTCGAAACTGTGTCTCGGGTATCAGCGTCTTCTCCCAGTTTTTGTCGGTATTTAAAAATATGTTCATTACAATATAATGTGTGCAGACAGAGAGAGAATTGAATTTTGTAGTAATGATTAAATTGAATGTGTGTGTGTCTCCGTGTGTGTGTGTGAATGTGTGTGTTTGTGTGTGATTGTCTTCTTGTTAAGTAAATATCATCATAATAACATACTTTCGACGTCATCGTAGTCTATTTGGCTGAGCCAGGTATGAATGTCTTTTTTGAATCCGTTTTTAGTCATGTTTTTAATTTTTAATATTTTGTTGATTTTGTTATACAAACGAGGGGCAGCCACTTTAAAGTGCCTCTTGGTAATTTTACAACGGGCAGGCGGAACTGGAAATCTGTCTAGGCGCTTATTCGTCTTGGGCAAATACGGAGCTACAGTTGCATGGTATCGTTTTAGGACTTGTGTATATGTCTTTCTAACAGTAAGAACATTTGACAGTTTGTATACTTCGCTCGTGGGATGTCTATATGGTAAGTCTAGCATCACTTGAAGTAATGATCTTTGTGCTCTTTCTAACTGTATTAAATGTGTTTTTGCAGCGTTTCCCCAGATGCAAATACAACTAATAACTAATGATACACTCACATAGGGCCTTGTAAGTTTGGATCAATATCCGATGTGTTGCAAACGTCCTAAGTTGTTTAAAAATGTAGATTAGTTTCCTGAGTCTAGCTGATAATGTAGCAATGTGGCATTTCCAATTCAAGTTGGAGTCAAGTATCACACCTAAATATTTAACACTATCAACACGACTAAGTTTTTCACAGGGACATAATGAAGTAATGCGGTTAGTTTGTCTGTTACAAGGGTAGGTATGAATTATAAGATGAAAATCGTCAGGAGGACAGTTGGCAGAAGTCTTGCTAAAGCACAGGAATTTAGTTTTGCTAGCGTTAATTAATAGGAGGCTATTCTCCAACCATGTAGTGACTTTAGCAAGTCCTTCTTCAGCCAGAGCCGCCACCGAGTGCCAAGATTTACCATGGAACAAAAGGACTGTATCATCAGCAAACATCAACATCTCCATTCCAGGTGATGATAATTTACTGAGCTCATTTATGTAGATGAGAAATAGGGTGGGTCCTAATGTACCACGGAAACCAACATTTTCTAACCTCATTAATAATATTGGAATGGAAACCGTATCAAACGCTTTGTGTAGGTCTAAGAATATTCCCGCGCAAGCTTCACTCGTGTCCAAGTAGTCAGTAATAACACTGGTTAGCTTAAGAACTGCATCTTCTGTTGATTTTCTAGCCCTGAATCCAAATTGTAGTTTGCTAAATAATTTATTTTTTTCTAAAAATGACATTAATCGTTTGTTCAAAAGTTTTTCCATAATTTTAGACAGTGTATTCAGGAAATCGGTCGATAATTCGATGGATCACTCTTACCACCTGCTTTATAAATAGGGCAAACTATAGATTTTTTACAGATATCCGGAAATACTCCCTGTTGAAAGCTCATATTAAATAGGTACGTAATTGGTTTTGTAACATAAGGCGTGATCTCCTTAAAAGTTTTAGCAGTGATTTTATCCCCTCCAGGTGCACTCGAGGTACCCAGAGTATTTATGACCGATTTCACTTCATTCTCGTCCCGTATACCGATGTATATTAATAGAACAAACTTGAACTTATGTGAAAACTATTGCCCCCAACTTTGTACGCGCAGGTGCAGACACAAATGAATACAAATATCTCTCTTCTATCCATTATTCTTCTCATCTCTTCGTTCAACCCATTATTCGGTCTTCTATCAGAAGTAGAGAGTTTAAGCCATAGTCCACCGCGCTGGCCAAGTGCGAATTGGTGGACTTCACATACCTCCGAAAACCTTTTTTTTACAGAACTCGGATCTATAGGTTTCCTCACGATGTTTTTCTTCACTGAAAAGCAGTCATAATTAATTTCTAATACGTACATAATTAGTGGTGCATGCCTGGGTTTGAGCCTCGGATCTCCCGATCGAGAGGGCAAGTTTCAATCATTAGGCTATCACTACTCTGTCCCTGTAGTTCCGGGACCAGAATAGGACTACGGTACCCTCTGCCTGTCGTAAAAGGCGACTAAAAGAGGCTTCCGGGGTTGCGGGCGGAAAGAGTGGGAGCTCGAACCGTCCGGTCAAGTGACCCCGGGAAGGACGGCGGCATGTGTGGTTGCATGTTGCTGTAAAAACCAGAAGGTGCGGTGAGCAGTTCACGCCCACCAGAGAAGAGCCCGATGGGGCACACGCTGAGGACACCGGCGGCGGTCAACTGGAGTTCCCGGAGTCCTCTTCGCAGCGTCGAGGTTGGCCACCGGGGGGGTTTTAGTGCGGTAAGAATCCCACATAACCCGCGTCGCTCCCACGACGTCGGGTACTTTTTGAAAGTTTCCCCCTCGAAAACAAAAAAAAAAAAGGCTATCACTACTCATATATACAGCATACAAATATGTAAGACCAATTTAACCACCTTAAGGGTGAATCGGCCCTTAGTGGTTTTCGACGTCAAAAAAATTGCCCTTTTTTCCGTGATGGTTCAAGCTTCAGTAGTTGATGCGTTGATCAGTCAAACTGAGAGAGTCGTTCCAGGTGGTAGAACCAGTGTAGTTTGACCGGAGAAGTACCACCGCCACACCTATTCCTAGTGTGTGGTTGCCGGCACACTTTCACATGAGGCGACCATCATAGTCCTCGGGAGTAGCAACGCATCTGTGATTGACTTCAGATGGAACCCATATTCTGTATGAAGTTGATTATAGATGTTCATGGGCGGCAGTGACCACTCTTACCATCAGGTGGACTGCATGCTCGTTTGCTACTTCAATCTTCTTAAAATTTCAATTTCATACAGAATATGGGGTTACTAAAGTCAATCACAGATGCGTTGCACACTGGTTCTACCACCTGAAAAACCGCTTTCCGATCAAGTGGATCGATGACCAGAAGACCAGAACACAGGGAAACTGTTAGATTCAGAGAACACAGAAGCTATTAAAGTGGTCAATTAAGGGAGACCAATGACTATCATGGTGGTTTATGGATTGGCACATACTAAATTAAATCGCAGTAAAGAACCTGTTTCATCGTTTCAAACAAAAACATCATTAAAACTAAAATGTTTGTTTCAGTTTTTAATGATGTTTCGATTCAATTCAATTCAACAAATATTTACTACACACTTATTTTACCATTTATAATACTTACCATTAATATTCTAATAATACTATGAAATCCCCGGTCTCAATTTGGAAATCTAAAGTCTATTTTTTTTCAATTTTTCCAACAACAAACAACACCAACAAAGTCCAAATGTAATCGGACAAGCATTTTCCCGCCAATTTATTCCAGTGAAAGACCAATGGGAAACAGCCAAAGTAAGTTAATAATATTCTCACTGAGAAATGTTTTATTTATCACAAAAAAAGCAAAAACATTAAATTATAGAGTTTATTTAATATCATTGAGTTCAGAACATGTATATTTTTATCATGTGATGTGTTTATCATGTGATTACATATTATCAAGTTTTTTACCGTCGATGTTTACAGATCGTAATAATTAAAATGAATAAAAGTTTCTACAAAATTTGGTTCATTCCCGTTGTTACTACCAATCTTACTACCAGTAGTAAGACGGGGAATTTTATTACCGTTGTTACTACTGCTGCTGCTAGTAGTAGCACGGGGAATAAAAAATTACCGTTCTTACTACTATCCTAAATCTCAAACGAAAAATCCATTGGGCTCTGGGCTGTAGAGTAAACCCAAGAAATGGACATTTATAAACAGTCATAATTATGCTCGCAAAAAAATACCCTCCTTACGAAGCAGTCAGGTAATGAAGTTAAGATTAAACTTTTTTCTATGTGACTGAAAGTAACGAACAAGCATAGAATCCACTTAATGGTAAGCGGTCACTGTTGCCCCTGGACATCTCCAAGTAACTTGGAGATGTCAAGAACATTGGTTCTCTGAAGTCAATCACTGATGCGTTGCTACTCTCGAACACTAAAATGTTTTTTCTCTTTGGATAATAACGATTTTATAAATTGTATTTTCTGAATTTATACGAACTACACGTCGGATACTCGCAGGGCGATACAGCGCCCTGCTCACATAACTATGTGTTTTCTTTTATTTACAACCAAACATGACATCACCATACAACTTCTATTAGAACAGGGATTCGATCTGAAGTCAATCACATATGCGTTGCTACTACCAAAAATTTCAGATGGTCATCTCATATTATAAACGTGAGGCGAATGTTGAGTTTCACTCAACATTCGCTTTACACTAAAAAATAAGTGTGGCGGTGGTATGGATGTACTTTCGTTTAGAACTTACTTATTTATGATCGAATCAGAATTGGTACATTCATTTATTTAGATGCGGTGATCAAGAAAATCATACACGACTTAAACGATTTTCTCACTTTTTTAACTTTTAATGCAATAAATATTGATTATGAGAAATATATTTTAAAAAAAAGTAATAGGCCATGAGAAAATTTACATTATTTTCCCTGTACATAGGACTAGTGGCTCCAGAAAAAATACAGATGAATTGAGCACCCCTTTTTGGAAGTCGGTTAAAAAGTGCGAAATTCATCCGAAAGTGGTATTTTTCGCCAAAACTCCATTAGATACGATATAGTAATATCTACTTACGCACTTTTCACAGGTACATTGGAGTTTGATCTTAGAAGTGCATTTTTATGTTTTTTTAACGTGTATTCATAAATTATGAAGAAAAAAATTACTTTGAATTCGTTTACCCCGACGATTAGGGTTCGGTAAAACTAGCGTTAGATGTCGAATGAATTAGATTTGGTTGTAACATAAAAGAACACACAAACTAGCGTTCTGCGAGCGGGTACGTATAGTTCATATAAATTCAGAAAATACAATTTATAAAAAAGTGTTGTGATTGACTTCAGAGAACCAATGTTCTTGACATCTCCAAGTTACTTGGAGATGTCCAGGGGCAACAGTGACCGCTTACCATTAAGTGGATTCTATGCTTGTTCGTTACTTTCAGTCACATAGAAAAAAGTTTAATCTTAACTTCATTACCTGACTGCTTCGTAAGGAGGGTATTTTTTTGCGAGCATAATTATGACTGTTTATAAATGTCCATTTCTTGGGTTTACTCTACAGCCCAGAGCCCAATGGATTTTTCGTTTGAGATTTAGGATAGTAGTAAGAACGGTAATTTTTTATTCCCCGTGCTACTACTAGCAGCAGCAGTAGTAACAACGGTAATAAAATTCCCCGTCTTACTACTGGTAGTAAGATTGGTAGTAACACCGGGAATGAACCAAAATTTCATAATTTAGTTACAGGCCATATGGTCAATTACATTTCACTTGGATGTATGACTATCATTATCCAATTGCCCATTATTGACATGTTGAATGATTTGACAGCCATCTTTCAAAATTGACAGAACCAGCTGACCGTCAAAATACCGAATTGTCAAGTGTTTGTTGCAAATTACGATTTAAATTAAACGAGAAGCGAATCAAATATTACTATTAAAATGTTTCTGTTTGAATCATATTTATGACAAAATTCGCATAATTTATTTTATTCAATATGTCGTCAAAATTACCTAAAACAACATTAAGCTTGAAACAGGTGCAAAAATCATATTTTTTTTCACGCTTTGTGTGATTTCTGACATATAGCTAAATTATAAAGAATAATATATATACCAGATATGCTATGTAAAGCGTTATAAGAGGCGACCTTACTTATTGTTATCGTGTTTTTCTTCCAGTTCCTACTCCGACAAGAGGTATTGAAGCTATACAGGGACATTTTCCGAACGTTGAGAAAGGTACCTGATGAAAAGACACGAGCTGAACTCAGGGACTGGGCGCGAGTAGACTTCAAGAACAATAAACACCATGAAGATGAAACCACCATTAAATCCATGTTGTATTACGGAAGGAAATCTTTAAAAGACTTGCAAAGATCTTTAGCTTTGAGTGAAAACTAGTAGAGTGGATTGCAAGAGTGCCTGGTTTATATTTAATACATTTAATCTCTTTCCAAACCTTTCTTATCTTATAAATTGATTTTACCAGGTTTGGAATGAGCTTCTTCCTGAGGCACTATGACTTCCAAGCAATGCATTGGTGCTTTTCAGGTGTTACAAATTTTCATGGTTGGCAACAACCTTTTCCTTCAGGTCTTTTTGCCTTATCATTAGGTTCATATATAAAAAAAATCTACTCCCATTGACTGGACATTTTGTTAATACTTTTATTGTACATTTGAAACCAAAATCGATATTTAGGAAATGTTTTTAAAACAATAAATTACTGCAACATAATATAAATGTTTGTTATCAACATTTTTCTGTAAGTAGTACTTTTAATCAATTACTGTACAAATTGCCTTCATTAATGTTAAATTTAATGTAATCAGAAAGTTGCTTTGTAATACATTATGAACTGTAATTTTTGTATTGTATGATTCATGCAGTAATATTTATCCAAATCTGTAATAAAAAAAAATGTAAATAATATATAGTGTAAAACAGAATTTCAAAAAATTCAAATTCTGAATGAATTGTAATAGAGATTAGTGTAGGTTTTAAAAGTATTGTAGTGGTAAATAAACTCTAATTTAAATAAAAATTTGGGAATCAATTACAATCATTTATTATAAATATCTATACATCATCTAAGGGGCTGTCCATTAATCACGTGAGGCTCGAAAAGGGGGGGAGGGGTCCATAAAAAATCACGAAATATCACAAGGGGGGAGAGGGGTAAAGTAATATATCACGTGTACTTATTTTTTCGGCAAACGCGCGATACTCAACCGAAAAGCGGCGTCACATGTATTTATTTTTAGTCAAACGCGTACAATATATAAAATAAAATTAGATGATACATAAACCAGTATTTTTTTATAAATAAAAATTAGATTCTTTGCAGGTACGAAAAAATACACGTGATATAGGGGGAGGGGTAGTCTTAAACCTCACCACGTATCACTAAGGGGGAGGGGGGTCAAAAAATGCCAAAAAAAAACATCACGTGATTAATGGATGGCCCCTAATCAAATATTGAATATAACTGGTATCCTTAATTTCAAAGTAACTTTGGCTTGCACATAGGCCGCATCTAATGGTTTATTTCGTTGCAAGCTGATGATTAAAATGTCATGACTCAATCTTAAGAGACTATTCCGTACATAACCATCACACATTATAAACAATAGTTACATTAAGATGTCACTCACCTACAGTTTTAAACATTGAGGTCATAACAATGCAATGTTAAAGTTTATTGAAGAATATTCTTAGAATTTCCTACAGATATTGAGGTAAAAATGTAACCGATAAAAAATTGCTTGATGCTACAACCATTATACATAATGTAATCACTAGTCATCTACATAAATAGCCTTATAAAATAAATACAGTAATATTGGCCCCGTTAATCCTGTGCCTACAATGACTGTAAACACAGTAAAGAATGTCACAAAATCACCATTTTTATTCAGATACTTAGCAATTACTTGTATCATGTTCCTTGCTATGTGGTGGCCATCCGTCTTGTAGCAAGGTAGGACATTTAGGAACCCTATTCCCAATGAAAATATGAATATATATCTAAGAAGCTTCTCAAATTGGGTAGGAGAGAAAAATGACCACAAGGCATTCCTTGGGAAATATTGATCGATAAATACTGTTTTGTGTATGTCATATGGCAGCCCTAAATATAATACTGCATTATTATCTTTCCTTTCAACAATCATCAAATATGTGTGGTTGTTTAAAGATGGTTTCAAGCAGTGCATACTTCTGGGACAAGCATAGCCTCCGGCTTCAGTGCATTTTATCAATTTATTTTTAACCATATCTCTGGGTCTCAAACAAGAGTACTGGCCTGGCAACACTGAGTCCACAACTACTTTAGGCTCCATGTACTCAAAGCAGAAACTGTAGAAGTCATCCTTCCTGCAGCATTCCACTACATCATTCTCCTTTATGGTCTCCATCATTATTTCATCATTTTGAGCAACAAATTCGGCACTGGTGCATATCCCAAACCGATCATGGGCGACATGTAAGCAATATGACCAATCGTTAGCATTTTTAATATCACAACCATTGATGTTAGTGACAACATCTCCCTTTTCTAAACCACGGACATCTTTCAGAGGAGAGTCATCAGTGAATCCTGTTACTCTGACTCCAATTTCAGTTTGATATGCAATACTGAACAGAATGGGGGCAGCAAAGAAAAGTAACAAAGCTATGAATGCCATTGCAACGTTGTGCCAGACCCCAGCACAGTATATCTTCAACCTTTTAGTTACAGCTAGACTGTTCAAATGGTCAGTGTTCAAGTGAACAAATGCTATAGGGATAATAGTGAAGACATAAACTCCTACAGATATAACTTGTACGTCCTCTTGAGCCGCCGCTACAGCGTGCCCCAGCTCATGGAATATGCTGCTGGATCCAATGGCTAGGAAGTACACCCAAAAATCTGATGTAGGTATGTTAACTCCAGGGAGCATAGCTTTCACCTCTGGCACTCTGTTGAGTTCTATCGTCTCATAGAAATGTTCAAATATAAATGATGCAAGAGTCCATATTGCGAAAGGTAGGAACAGCCCAATGGTGAACATGTAGCCGAAGTTGAACCATTTTCGTAGCACCCGAGTAAGGTTTTTACTCCATCTGTAAATGCATCTGTTGAAGGCAGTGGTGGTCCATGAAAAGTTTAGAATCCCCACTCTTAATCCAGTCCCATCCATAAACGCATAGTACGGGTAGTGCATACAGCTCTGAAAATAGACCGGTTAAAAAATAAAGGTTCGGTTACGAAAACAAAAATTGCAATCTGATGTAAACAGGAACTCACTTTGAAAAAAGCGTCAAAAAACCATATCACAACGTAAAAAGTAAGTACGAATGTACAGAGTATTGTGAATGACATTTTCTTGATTATTATGAAACTTTCGCAATCATTTTTCATCAAACATTTTGTAAATCAATAAATAAAAACCGGCATTCATTCGATCGATCAGTTTGCACAAAATATTGCTGTCACTTTGACAATACTGCGCCATGGCAAAATATGACAATTTACAAAAAAAATAGATTTTACTTCATTTTATTAAAATGTTACTTGAATTACTTTATGAATACAGCTTTGATCATATGAAATATGATTTTATTTTCATTAGTAATATAAATAATAAAAAAAACGTCAATTAAAATTGTAGTATCTGTGCCTTTATTTCCGGGATTGAATTGATTAAGGTATCCCTATCTCCTGCCTGTTTTAAAGGACAATTTAGTCAAAGAGTAATGGATTTGATACTTTGGCACTGCGGGCGACTACATTAATAAACTATAATTATGATCTGGGTTCTATTCCTGGCCAGACAGGCACCTGAATTAAGACGAAAGTTTCTTGTTCTGGGTCTGGGTGTTTATGTCCATGGCACCCACGACACAGAAGAAAATTCTAGTGTGAAGCTATGAGTGTAAAAAGCGTTTATCTCGGAGTTCTTTTTATAGCACCATGATTTGCCATTGGAGGGTTTTTCTCCATCTGTTCATCAGGCTTTTGAGATCCATAGTTAAAAATAGGTCTCCCCTAAATTTCACCACTCAAACCAGTCTTGTGCCTTCTGAATCCAGCAGTCTCCTCAAGGGGAAACTGTTGCGCTAAACAGTGCTCTCGCACCGTGCTCTTTTCATCATCACCTCTCTTGTAAGAAATCCATATCTGTTATTTTATTTGGCGACGAGTAATACTTGGGATAATAAGAAATTAAATAAATATTTAAAGGTGGTTCCCATACAACAGATACGTTTTTTATTACGATAATAGTACGGAACTTTTCAACCGTGAGCCCGACTTGCACTTGACTGATTTTTTTTTATTAAAGTAACATTGCCTGCCTAATAAATTTTGTCATTGAAAGCGCGGGAAATCTTGAAAACGGCGGGTGCATTTCTTAGCGTAAAATTTAATTATTTCTCATTGATCAGTGGAGTTTGTATAATTTTCTATTTAAAACACTTCTATTAGTAATTTAGTTTCTTTTCTTATATTATATTCCTCGGTAAGTCATTATAATTTAAGTTTTTACAAATATCACTATGGACGAACCCCCGGACCCCGGGGGTTCTGTTCCTCCGGTCGCGTATAATGTAACAATAATAATGATTCTAGCATGGATACAGACGCTTCTACAAATATTACTCACCGCAAACGTCCTAAACATAAGAAAATTTGTAAAACGTGTAATAAGAAAAGGAAGAGTAGTCATAGTTCACACACGAAAAATGATTGTAATTGTGACAGTGACGAAAATCAATCTCTGGCTAATAAAAATGAACCTGTCTCCGATAATAAAGCAACTCCACTAAATTCAGATTTACCTCAGCCCACTCCAGTATCTCGTCAAACTTTCCTCCACACAGACATTTCACCTTATGTTATTCATGTTCAACGTAATATTTTATCCCCCAATGATCCAAGCACTTTCCATCCCATAGCATTTGGTAGATTATTAAAAAAATACTCATTTAAAAACATAGTCAATGGTAGTATTAAAAAGATTGGTAGAAATAAGATCTCATTAGCCTTCTCAAATTATCTTGACGCTAACCTATTTTTAAATCATGAAGGTTTATGTAATAATAATTTAAAAGCATTCATACCAACCTTCACTATTACTAGAATGGGGTTAATAAGAGGTGTACCTACTGAATGGTCACCAGATGAAATTAAAGAATCAATTACAGTACCATTTGGTTGTGGAGAAATAATAAAGATAAGACGGCTCAATTATAAAGTTATGGTTGATGGTTCTCCAGTGTGGAAACCGTCACAAACAGTAGTCTTAACTTTTGATGGTCAAATTTTGCCAAAAAATGTATATATATATTACAATGCTCTTTCTGTTGAATTGTACACATACCCTACCATCCAGTGCTATCAGTGCTGTAGATATGGTCACACCAAGACACAGTGTCGCTCCAAGCCACGCTGTTTTAAGTGTGGTGAGGGCCATACTGGTAGTACGTGTAATATTGACGATGATTGTGCTGTATGTTGTGTATGTAGTGGTACTCATTTGGCAACAAATAAGTCTTGCCCAGAATTTGTAAGACAGAAACAGATAAAATTAACGATGGCTCAAAGTTGCATATCATATGCAGAAGCATCGAAATTACATCCTCAAATATCTAAGTCATATTCAGAGGCTCTAAGAACATCACAAAAGCAATATGTCAATCAGAATCATAATGGGTCAAATAACACCAACCATTCTCCGGTGCATCATGGCAATACTTCATATAAAAAAACAGTGTTCTTAAAACCTCGATCTCCTACGAAAGTACAAAAAGGATATGACCAGGCAACCCATAGATCTATAATTAGGGAGTATGACATTCCATTGCCTAGTAACGGCAGTTTAGTTAATGTAAATAATGATGTTAATGAAAAACAGTGTGATATGAATGAAATTATAATGTCTCTTATAAATCTTTTGTTACAAAATAATATAGGTTCACCGAACAACGCTGCTACTCTTGTTGAAATATTAAAGCAAATAACCTCACGTAATGGATCACAAATCCAAAATCCTGCAGTGGAACTGCAGAAGCTTGATTAGCAAGAAAAGTGATCTTGCTTATTTAATAAATAAATACAACCCATTACTTATCTCCCTTTCGGAGACATGGTTATCGCCGGGTGTTCCTTTTAAGATACCTGGGTACACATGTCTTCGAAAGGACAGATCAGATGGCTATGGTGGCATTGCCACCCTTGTAAATAACTCTGTACATATTTCTCCTGTCCCTCTTCCTAATAATATTGATATTCCAGTTCTTGCTGTATCTATTGATAATATATGTTATGTGACAGTGTACATTGCTCATCCATCTGTAATAGTTTATGATGAAATTAAAAAAATAATATCGTATCTTTCCCAGCCAATGTTAATTTTAGGTGATTTTAATTGTCATCATCAGTCTTGGGGTAGTACATTAAGTAACCTTTATGGTGAAATTATGTTAGAAATAATTGATAACAATAGTCTGTGTATTTTGAATACGGGTAAACCTACACGTCGTACTGGGCCTCATGAGAATGTAAGTGCTGTTGATTTATCCATTTGTTCGCCTAACCTTGCCTCTCTATTATCTTGGGATACACTCCCTCTTAGTTATGGCAGCGATCATTATCCGATTTTAATTAACTTTCTTTCACAAATTCATAACTTTACACAAGAGATTCGGCCAAGATACAGACTAAATAAAACAAATTTGACAGATTACCAGAATTATATTGACTCAAAGTTCATGTCACTTCCTAAATTAAGCTGCAATAATGAAACTTTCTGCAATGATGCTTTTGTAAGCACATTGCAAGATGCTGCTAAAAAGATATTTCCTGGGGCAAACAATAGTAAAAAAAATCACCATATTTCTTCACCGCCATGGTGGGACGAAGAATGTACAAAGGCAGTTAAAAAGCGAAAGGAAGCTGAAAAGCATTATAATTGTAACATGACGCCTGAAAATTTTAAGACATTATCTGAAACTATTGTTCTCACTCGTAAATTTTTAAAGAAAAAGAAGTGTAATGGTTGGAAAAATTTTTGTTCATTGGTTTCACCCGACACCCACACTTCTGTTGTTTGGAAAAATATTAAACGCTTTCGTTCAGTTTACAAAGATCCTAGTTATACACGTCTTTCTCCTAATCTTGCTTACAAATTTATGGATATATTAGCTCCACCTTACGTTCCGGTACAATCAGAATGTTTTCAACAATCTAATATGGATAATAGAGCAACCAATGAACGACTTGGTCTTAATTCTCCATTCACATTGTCTGAATTAAAAGACGTTTTATCTAATCTTAATGACTCTGCTCCAGGTGAAGATCTTATACCTTATTCCTTTATTGTAAATCTTAATGAATCCATGCATAGGTATTATTTAGATATAGTTAATTCTTTAATGATTTCTGGATCAATTCCTTCATTATGGAAGTCACAAATAGTTATTCCTTTATTAAAACCTGGCAAACCCCATGAACTCCCTACGTCATACAGACCTATAGCATTGTCGTCCGTTTTAACAAAAATTGCAGAACATTTAATAAAAAATCGCTTAGAATGGTTCATTGAACATTATAATTTAATTTCTAACACTCAATTTGGTTTCAGAAAAGGGAAAAGCACAATAGATAATATCGCTGTCTTTTGTACAGATATCCGTCTTGCATTTACGAAGAGTGAATCAGTAGCTGCCACATTTTTAGATATTCAATCTGCATACGATAGTGTTCTGCTGCCTATATTGCGCTATAAAATGTATAGTTTAGGTTTACCAGAGCTGCTCACAAACTTTGTTTTGAATCTTCTCACTGAGAGGAAAATTAAATTATTGCTCAATGATGGCCTTTGCATTGAAAGACTTGTGTGGAAGGGACTACCACAAGGGTCAGTTCTAAGTCCACTATTGTACAATATTTACACATATGACATTATTCATTCAATCCACAACCCTATAAAAATATTACAATATGCAGATGATCTTGTTATATATACAGTTAATATTTCGATACCCGTTGCTTGTGATTTGCTAACATCTTCCCTTGGTTCATTGAAATCCTGGTTAACTTTAAATAATTTAAACATATCTGCGCCTAAAAGTACTGCAATAGTTTTTTCAAGAAAACGAAACATTCCCTTAGTAAAAATTCTTATTGACAACGAAGAAATTCCTTTAAAATCTGAAACCAAATTCCTTGGTTTAATATTAGATTCAAAGCTTACCGGGCTTTCACATTGTGAATACATCACTGCAAAATGTGAACGTAACATTAATATTTTAAGGTGTCTTACTGGCGTTTGGTGGGGAGCCCATCCTTATTCATTGAAGCTATTATACAATGCTTTAATTAGAAGCATACTCGATTATGGTACATTTTTATTAGAGCCCGGCTGTTCATCCGGTTGGAAAAAATTAGACTGTATTCAATCAAAATGTCTTCGAATCATAACGGGATGCATGAAGTCAAGTCCATTAAATGCTTTGCAAGTTGAATGTACTGATCCTCCCTTGCGTTTAAGACGTCAGTACTTGTCAGATCGTTTTATATATAAATCGTTACAATTTAATAATCATCCTTTATTTCCTGCTTTACAATTGTTGACCCAAAATGTTAGTAAATATACTTTTTGGAAATACAAAACCTGTACCGTTAACAGTTATTTAAAATTTAAAGCCATAACATCTCCCACATACCAATCAATTAGTTTACCTGTATATAAATATGAATATGAGTGTATAACAATATCTCCCAATATATATTTTAATATCGATGTAAATAGAAATGATAAAGAAATAAATGTACAGTTTAATAATATTCTTTTAAGTAAGTGGAATGGTTGTCATTTTATATATACGGATGCTTCAAAAAAGACAAATACTGGATGTGTTGGGGTGGGTGTGTATCATTCACAGTATGGCATTGTACAAAAGATTAAATTACCACCCGAATCATCTGTTTTTACTGGCGAGTGTTTTGGTTTAATAAAAGCTTTGGAGTATGTATTACTCATGAAGTTAAGGAGTGCCGTCATATTTACAGATTCTCTAAGTTCATTACAAGCTGTAGCAAAATTTCCACTTAAAGCTAAAAATTACCCTCCAATTATGGAAATAAGAAAACTACTTTTAACTTGTTCTGCAAATCAAAATAAGGTGTCATTTGCATGGATACCTAGTCATTGTGGCATCAAAGGAAATGTGAAGGCTGATGAGATTGCTTCTGATGCTATAGAATGTGGAGATATGCATCCATATATGAATTATTCTTAAGATTTGCTCGCTTTGCCTAAAGTTCACCTTAAGGAATCATGGAATCAAATTTGGTATGAAACTTCTAAATTAAAAGGCAAATTTTATGCACTAATTCAGCCTAATTTACCAACGAAACCATGGTTCTTTAAAGCTAAGCTTGGAAAATCAGTAACATCAATTTTAATACGTTCACGATTGGGTCATGTTTGTACTCCTAAACATCTAGCTAGACTTAGGATAGTTAATGATTCTATGTGTTCGTGTGGTGCAGATGAGGCAGATTTGAATCACATATTTTTCTCCTGTCCATTATATGACCGTTCTTCCTTATTACAAAACCTTACTTCCCTCGGTGTTCCTTTTCCGCTTTGTATTTCTTCCTTATTAATATTTGACAAACCTCAAATATATTCAGTCCTGGCTTCATATTTAACCACAAACCATATCAACCTGTAGTATTCATATTTATTTTCCTTTCTTATTTATATATCCCTTACCAAACTCCTCTGATCCTTGTCCTTTTCCAAATTTATCGATGTTTATTTTTTGTAACTTGAATTTCCCCGCTTCTGTCCGTACAGAACTTGTCATTGGCAAAATGGTCATAAGACCGAGAAGCCATCGCGTAAAACAAAAAAAAAAAAAAAAATTTTGTCATTGTCAATATTGTCATGTCATTGTCAATTGTCCCGATTGTCAATTTGTCAAAGTCGTGTAGGCAAACGAAGTGTGTGGTGTGGATCGAAATATTAAATTGTGACATTTTATCATGTGAGTGATGAGTTGTACCGAAAATGAGAGTGGACCTTTTGTTGTATTCTTCTTACCAGCGGTCGTCGGCTGCCTGACGATCCTTCTCGCGAGGCGCTGGGCCAGTGCCCAAGTCAGTAACACATCTTCGACTGCCGTATCTCGGCGGCGGAAAATTATCAAAGATCCGCCTATTAAGCGGCCTTTGCCAACGATTACTTGTAAAATGGTCGCACCAGGCTCTAAAAAATCCTCTGGAATCCCTAAAAAGGTAAAAACATGCAACTGTTTCGATGATTCTACATTAAGTTTGAGAATCGTAACTGTCCTTGAAGGTATGCCTAATTGAATCAAGTGCTGTAGAATATAAACACACTTATCTATAATGGTAATAATATAATCTTATTAATATGCTGTGCCTTTACTTAAATGTTATGTACTATTTGCTATAGTTATTGGTAAAATCGCGTGATACTCCAATTTACAGCTTATAAAATGAACAAATCTGCCTATAATCAAAATCGTAATCAATATTTTATAAGCAGAAAAATGTTTTTCTTAAGGTATATTAGTAGTATTAAATAATTTGGTTGACTAGTTGACCCCACGAACTTTGTTCCATCTGAAAGTCAAAAATCTAAAATTATCAGTATTTGTCCACTATATTATAAATGTACTTACTATAGATAAAAACCTTTCTTTTGAATCTGTTGCATAGTTTAAAAATCTAAGCATACGTAGGGACAGACGTCAGTGAGAAGTGACTTTTTTAAATTTAATTACATGTTTGTGATTTATAGTTTACTAGTTGACCCCACGAACTTCGTTCCACTTAAAAGTCAATAATCTAAAATTATCAGTTTCTATCCACTATATTATATATATATTTTAGATAAAGACCTTCCACTTGAATCACTATCTATTATAAAAACTGCATTAAAATCCGATGCATAGTTTTAAACGAGATGCAACCTTGTTTTATACTATGTAGTGATTAAGTTAAAAACCTGTAGTTCCAATCTCCAAATTTGCATCTGCTATATTATTTCAGGGATCAATCCCAACATGTGAAGCTGACATCAATGGAAAACATATTGGCCGTACTCGCTTACCGACAGTCACAGTAAACACAACCAGTAATGGCAAATCGGATACCCCGCAGCCCCCAAAGCATATACCCTTCCCATACGTTCCTCAGGATGGTGAACTGCTCTTTGAGACCATGTCATTGATGTTTACACTGGTAGCAACAGCTCTACAGTTTCTCAATTTGTATCGGACTGCCTGGTGGCTTCCCTCATCATTGGAAAACCAAGCTATGGTAAGAAACGGATAATGCTTAATTATTACAACACAGTGCCAACCACATAATTTTATTTTACTCTCTACACTCAAATCTCAACTACCCTCAACATGACCTCAATTTTTATTAATCGGTCTGGTCAGAAAATAAATCCATTCTGGCATGTGCTTGACTAATCTAAGTCCTCAAAAGTTGTCAAAAATAAGTCATGTATTATAGTTTCTGTACCTTCCCTTATATGTTAGTCTAGGTCATTAACTATGTGTGAGCCAAGTCAAACTATTAAATTTTGCATTAAAGAAAGATTTTGCACTAACAAACACAACTTTTGCAAACATCTATAATATTAATAATGAGATATTGTGTGTGATTTATGAGTACATATTGGTATTAAATTATTAATCTGTATGCACTACAAATTTATTATGTTTTTCAGCATTTCTACCTGATAAACCCACATTTGGTAGCATTCATAGTGACACTACTGAGTCGAAGATTCTTATTTAGTTTAAGTGTGGCTGTGTTGAGATTTTTTGTTGCACCAAAAGTTATGCCCCATGCTACGATAGCAGCAAGGTATGTATAATGCTATTAATGAAAACAGAAATTATTAAAATTAAGGTTTCAAATGTTGGTATACTGTATATGTTTGCAAATAAGATAGTTTGAAGTAGTGATATAATAAATATTATTTGATGGCGTGATTGCGAATATCCTCTATATTTAATGCTAATGCGAATATTCAGTATTTATTTAATTTCATGTCAACATGCTGGTGTCTGCAATGCATGATGATGTCTGCAATTTTATATTCTCAAAACATTCACACAATCCTTGCGAAAAGAACACGTGAATATTCGCGAATGAGGATGCAAATGTTTGGTACATTACTAGTTTGTTACATTACATGAAGGATTCTGTGTCTGGTACATTTCTATAAATTTTGAAATTTTTGATTAATTGTCTGTCTGTTTGGTTATTTGCTCAGAGAAAAACTACTGAATATAATTTAAAGGATATCCTTTATAGCCAATATCTTACGTAACATTTAGTCTTTTTTTCATTCGTTTAACTTAATCAAAGTTATGTTGCAGCAATTTCATTACACTTAAATTAAAATCAGTAGTTTTCACGTGATTTCAAACAGACAAATACTTAGATCTAAAAATCATAGAAATGACATAAAATTCTATTATTACCTATGCTGAAGCTCCCAAGTGGAATCATATAAAAGTAAAACAATTTTTTTGTCTGTTTCAGGATGTTTATACTTGGTGTTGAATATGGAGCTTTAGCGTACTGTGGCTTTTTCATAACAATAAAGCATTCTTTTGTACAGAATTGCCTTCTATTTTATCCGTGAGTATCAATTTTCGGTTCAGGTATTACATCTGATATTAATCTTATGTTCTAGGCTCTGTTATTAAGTGTGTCAGTATTAGAGGTCTTTATAGGGTTTTCTTATGAATCACTTTCTGATGGTAATGGAATGCATGTCGTGATCGTGCGCTTTGTGAACATCTAATGGAATGCACCCATAGTAAGACATTGAATGATCTATTTCGTTTATTATGTATGTGTTTTTTGTAGTGTCCGACCGAATATTCGGTTTCGGTTTCGATTCCGGTTGAGTCTCGGCAAAAATACGGGTTTCGGTTTAGTTTCGGTTTCGTAGGAAAACCTACCGAAACTACGACCGAAACCGAAACTGCACTCGGGAGTTCTCGCGCTGTGATCGGTCATGTTCGGCGCGTTGAATACCGTACGTTTATTTCTTAAATTATGTGTTGTTACGTTAATTATCCTTAAGTGAAAATGTCGAAGACTGAATAGCTGTGATTTAAAGATGAAAATAAAAGGCTGATTTTATAAAGGCTTTTTCTCTCAAAACTTGATCCTTTTAAGAAAGTTTCGGTTTCGGCCGAAACTCAGACCGTTGCCGAAATTCGGTTTCGGTCGAAAATCCAGTTTCGGTCGGACACTAGTTTTTTGTCAAATTCACGGTAGTGTGTGTAATGTGTTTTCAGTTGATTTTATGTATGTATAATGCATTCTTTGAAAAAAATATTAGCATTGCGTTATTCTTCTCTACATCAACTATAACCGTGCGTAATTTCATACTCCTCACTCGCCAACTATCTTAAAAACGAATCACAAGTTCTTGTTTCACATATTTATATATAGATAAGCATTTTTTTCCATCAACCTTTAGGCATTCTGAAACACAGCTATTTGATCAATTTATAAAGATGAACAATTCACTACCATAACCATTTACCCCTTACTTTATAAACATATGTCTTAAACATTTCAGTTGTATCATCTACGTCCTGCTATTTGGGTTCAATTCGGGCCCATTCTTAGAGTTGGGTCATACGGAGGCCCCCATGCACAGCTGTTCACACGAGCCGGCCCAGATACGAGCTGAGGTGGAAGTCTTAAGGCTTGACTTCAACGCTCGCGTCAAGAAAATACTCTTCAACTCCATAATCGGAGCATACTACAGTAGTTTTATTCCGTGCATTTTTGTTCAGGTGAGTTATTAGCAGACTGTGATGTGGATTATTGTTTTTGACCGAATGTATGTTTGTGTTTTTTGTTTTATAATAATGAAGTAGCAAACAAGCATGCAGTCCATCTGATGGTAAGTGGTCACTGCCACCCATGGACATTTGTAATCAACTTTATATAGAGCATAGGTTTTATCTGAAGTCAATAACACAGGCGTTACTTTTCCCGAGGACTAGGATGGTCGCCTCATATAAACGTGTGCCGGTAACCATACCATTTCATCGAAACGCAAGGAATGCTGCACGTTAGAAATATGTGTGGCGGTGGTACCTCCCCGGTCGAACTACACTGGTTCTACCACCTTCAAAATATATTATTTTAGATCGAATGAATGTTTGTGTGTTTACATGTATGTATGTCCATTTCTTACTTGACGCGCCTAAACGGCTTGATGGATTGTAACACTAACTCAGTTGTTGTGGAGGGAATGGATGTACTGTAAGAGCATGTAGTTCACCCGAATATTGTAACTAGAGATGCGCCGAATAGTGGTTTCACCGAATAACCGAATACCGAATACTATTCGGTTCAACTTTTACCGAACCGGACATTCGGCCGAATTAATCGGGGTTTACCATTTCTTATTAATAAAAACTGGTAAAGTGTGTTCATAAAAAAATAAAATGTTGATTTGTTGCGAATTTGATTGATGTTTCAAAAATGTTGATTGGAAGTTTGATTGCTTTATATTATTGGCTTTATTTAACACTCTCTTCATAGGCTTTCTTTGACTTATAACATAAATCTTACGATAATATACGATAATTACGATATCGTAACGTGTAGCCAAGTGCCAAGTTCGGCACCACAACCGAATAATTGAGCCGAATACGAATAATGAAAACCATGCCGAATACGCCGAATACTGAATAACAACCGAATATTCGGCGCATATCTAGTTGTAACCAATCCCAGATAAAATCTGATATTGTCTGAGATTGTTATTTATTAAAATAATTCTATTAAATATTTATCAACGCAAACTCGGATATTAATGTCCAAATAATCATTTTAAAACGCAAATAGCGCTGTTTAATTAAGTGTTCAAACCAAATAAAATAAAAATGTGTGCGTGTACTAGCGTACACTCGTAAGAAGTGAAACTTCTTTATGACGTTATTTTTCAAAAAATAATTTACTATATGCAACTTTACAGAAATTGGTTAAATAAAGTTAAATTAGATAAAGTTTAATAAAAGGCTTTTATTAAACTTTATCTAATAATCTAAATAATAATCTATCTAATATCACGCGTGGTAGGGATAAGAAAAAGATGGCGCGTAACAGAAAAAGGTGGCGCGTAACGAAAAAATGTTACACAAAATTTTTTTCCAACCCCGATAAAGAAGTTTCACTTCAAAAAAAAAATAATTATAAATAAAATATATGTGCCAAACCGCTGCCTCGTGGAAGTGTACCCAAAACACTAGCAGTATTACCTCGTTGAGTTGCTAAATTTATTTGTTGGGCGAGGTAAGCTCCAGCTCTCGGATCACCGGAGGCGTCAATCAGGCGAAGACACTTCTTTGTTATCATCCACCCATCAGCCTTTGAAAGTCCACTGCTGGACATAGGCCTCCCCTGATCTGCGCCACTTCGACCGGTCCTGAGCCATCAAATCCCTAGGAGAACGAAAGTTACCGACATAGCTCTCAGAATTAGTAGGCTGAAGTGGCAATGGGCAGGCCACATCGTTCGTACGACAGATAATCGATGGGGTAGAAGAGTCCTCGAATGGAGACCACGTCTCGGCAAAAGGAGTGCAGGCCGCCCCCCGACCGGCTGGACTGATGACCTGAAGAAGACGGCGGGTAACCGCTGGATTCTTTGTAATATTTATTAAATATTAATAATTAACTAGAGCAGTGATAGCCTAATGGTTGAAACTTGCCCTCTCAATCGGGAGCTCCGAGGTTCAAATATTATACATTAATTATCACTGCTTTTCGGTGAAGGAAAACATCGTGAGGAAACCTACACACCTACACACACTTCTATAAAAAAAAAAAAGTTCTCGGAGGTGTGTGAAGTCCACCAATTCGCACTTGGCCAGCGCGGTGGACTATGGCCTAAACTCTCTCATTCTGAGAGGACCCGTGCCCATCAGTGGGACAATAATGGGTTGAAAAAAAAAAATGTTTCTGTGGTGTAGCCGTACGTGTACTACGAGATACTCCCAGCGGCGCAACAGGTGTGCCTGGTGTGGGGGGCCCTGTGCGGTAGATATACCGCCCATTTGCTGCCCGCCACCGTGGCCGACACCTGCCACCGGGCCGCTCACCACCTGGGTCGTTGGGCACCCCTGCATCCGCCTGATCTAACAGGTAATACTTTTTTTTTTGTTTTCGAGGGGGAAACCTTCCAAAGGTACCCGACGCCGTGGGAGCGACGCAGGGTTATGTGGGATTATTACCGCACTAAAACCCCCCCGGTGGCTGTTCTCGGCGCTGAAAAGGAGGACTCCGGGAGCTCGAAACGACTTCAACCGGAATCCTCCGAGCGCGCTGCCCCATCGGGCTCCTCCCAGATGGGTGGCTGGGCCCATCGCTCCGTCTAGTCTTTACGACGGTATGCGACCACACATACCGCCGTCCGTCCCGAGATTGCCCGAACGGTTCGAGCTCCCACTCTAGTCATCTGCAACCCCGGAAGCCCCTTTTAGTCGCCTCTTACGACAGGCAGGGGATACCGTAGCCCTATTCGGACCCCGAGGCTACAGGGACAACAGGTAATACTAGCTTATCATACTAATCATACCTCATACTTCATACTAATATTATAAAGGCGAAAGTTTGCGTGTATGTTTGTTACTTATTTATTTATTTATTTAGATATACCATTGACTTATGACTATACATTGTTAAAAAAATTCAATTCGTTTGGTTCAGTGTGAATCGCCATTACACGAATATACAAATCACCTAATGTGTACGAAGTGTAGATCTAACTAAATCTAAGAACAAAAAAAGATAAACATAAAACAAAATAAAACTAAATATATGTATTTATGAGAATTTAAATTTACTTCTTCACGTCTAAACGGCTGGAGCGATTTTTATAAAATTTTGTAGAGAGTTAGCTGACACTCTGGATTAACATATAGGCTACTTTTTACATGTGGGAAAATATGGGGACAATCGATACATCGATTTTTTCAAAGCAGGCGGAACTGTGGGATTCAGCTAGTCTTTAAATAAAATAAAAACACAATTCGTTAAGTATGTCGGTGGATGACGGAAAGTCTACGTACATTTCCTGATTAACGCTGTCCAGATTTATAATTTGTAATAAATTACTTTCAGTATACAGTAGTTTAGTGGTAACTTGTCTCATATATTAATGTTATATTCCAATCTGTAGATGGATCAGAAGTCCAGCCGTGGTCCGGAGCCCGGTACTGGTGGCTGGGGGCCCGGGTCCGCCACGGGGGCAGTACGTACATAGCGGGGACTACCGTGGTCGCGGCCGAACCAGATAATGCACACCATCTACGGTTCTTTGTGAGTATATGGTTTTATTACCTTTATGTTATCAAATATAACGTTGGTAATATGGGAACTGACGCATGCATTTCGCAGGTAGAATCTGTGTAGTTCGACCGGGGAAGTATAACCGCCACACCTATTTCCAACGTGAAGCATTTCTTGCGTTTCGGTGGAAATGTATGGTTGCCGGTACACTTATTACATAGGCAACCATCATAGTCCTCAGGAATAGCAACGCATCTGAGAATGACTTCAGATGGAACTCATGTTCTGTATGAAGTTGATTACAGATGTCCATGGTCGGCAATGACCACTTACCATCAGGTGGACTGCATGTTCGTATGCTACTTCAATTAGATAAAAAAAGCCTATTTTTTTTTTAACTTTAACAAAATTGTTTTTTATAAGTGTTGATGGATGATACTTAGGAAACGAGAAAAATATAAAGCTGTTTTTTTAAACTATTATTACTATAATTCATACAGAGTGTCACTTATGCGCATGGAAAGTGTGGTAAGGTACATACAATGTACATAGAAAATTTATGACATGGATTACATATACTCTTTATAGTAGTAGATAATTGTTTGAGCAGTGATAGCCTAATGGTTGAAACTTGCCCTTTCGATCGGGAGGTCCGAGGTTCAAACACAGGCACGCACCACTGATTTATGTGCGTATTATAAATTAATTATCACTGCTTTTCGGTGAAGAAAAACATCGTGAGGAAACCTACACACCCGAGAGTTCTTAAAAAAAAAAAAAGTTCTCGGAGGTGTGTGAAGTCCACCAATACGTCCTTGACCAGCGCGGTGGACTATGGTCGAAACTCTCTCATTTTGAGAGAAGACCCGTGCCCAGCAGTGGGACAATAATGGGTTGACGTGAATTGTATGTACGAAGTAGTGCTATTTTAAAGGAGATCCGGTGAAAGTAGTCAGTAGCATTCAGTATCTGTCTTGTTATAAGAAAATTCACAAAAATATGAATGCATGATACTCATTTTTCAAGAAATGTTATTAAGACTAAATGTAAAAAGTATGCCGTAAAGGCTCAAAACGCAAAAACACACATGATCTATTGTTGTGAAGTTGTGGATCGCATGTACACGAAGCGACGTTACTGGACGATCTCGCATAAGCCTGCAAATACCAACCTAATGCCGATCGCATAACAGATTGCATTATAAGTGTAATACTCTATCCCCCTCCCCCATGTTTACGTTTTTTTTATCTGACTGAAGTAGCAAACGAGCATGCAGTCCACCTGATGGTAAGTGCTCACTGCCGCCCATAGACATCTGTAATAAACTTCATACAGAGGATGGGTTCCATCTGAAATCAATCACAGATGCATTGCTACTCCCGAGGACTAAGATGGTCGCCTCATGTGAAAGTGTGCCGGCAACCACACCCTTCTAGCGAAACGCAAGAAATGCTTCACGCTAGAAATAGGTGTGGCGGTGGTACTTCCCCGGTCGAACTACATTTGTTCTACAACCTACAAAATGTAAACATTTTTCAATTAAAAATGTATTTTTTGTACAGTAATGTAAAAAAGTAAATAACTACCAATAACGTAATCATCATCCAGACCCCCTACCCCTCATGTCATCCAAAATAATCAAAACAAAGACTCCCCCACCCTCCAATAATGCTTACATAATACTTGAACGGCCCCAATATAAAAAAGTGTACAAAGTATAATAATAAATGATTTCGGTTTATTTCCAGTCGGTGTTCAGCAACCCACCAGCACTGTTATGTCTGCTCCTCTGCCTGCAACTCTCTCTGGTGCTCCTCCAACTGTGTTTGCTGTTCAGCTCTCTAGCGTGGAACAACTTCTTGGCCATCGTCATTCTGCTCTTCATCAACTATTACACGCTGTTCAAGATGACCAGAGACTACTTCATAGCGTGGAGAGTGTACAAAGCTGAGAACTTCATATTCGATAAGAACGGCATACAGATACCTGTCAGTTAATCTCCAGTTAAATTGTATGAGCTGTATGTAACGATCCGCGTGGCGGAGTACCATACCGGTCTGACGCGTTATGGGTCCCGGGTTCGATTCTCGGCCAGACAGGTATCTGAGTGATGAGTTTAGATTCATGTTCTGGGTCTCGGTGTTTGTGTATTCGTGTTGTGTGTGTCCATGGTACCCACGATACAGGAGAGAATCCTAGTGTGGGGCTATGAGTGTAGAAAGCGTGTGTAAACGCTTTCTACACTTACAGCCCACTAGGATTAGTGGTGCTATGGGTGCTATTGATACAGATAACACAAACACCCAGACCTAAATCTAAATTCATCTTTCAGATACTTGTCTGGTTGGGATCGAACCCGGAACTGCGTGTTAGGCCGGTATTTCATGTCATTCGGTTTGTCATTATTATTTAAGAGGTGAGACAATGATATTATAGTACTTTTATATGGATAAATATATTCATATTAAAGTACTATTTATTAGGAGTTTGGTCTACATCAATGCTCGCATCTCCAATACCATTCCATTGCTATTTGAGTTCGTTCATTGACTTATTACCAATTAAAATTCGTATGCTCGGTTTCTACTGATACGTGAAAAAAATGAGTCGGATTCGAATGTTGAACTAAATTTATATAAAACGGCTTTTGTGGTTGCCTGGCATACTTTTGTGAGGCGACCATCTTAGTCCTCGGGAGTAGCAACGCATCTGTGATTGACTTCAGATAGAAGCTATCTATGACTTCATACGGATGTCCATAGACGGTAGTAACCATGTATTACCAACTGCATGCTCGTTTACAACTTCAAACTGTATCAAAAATGGCTTAGCCGTCTTGAAAAGTATACAAGTACATCCCTTATTTAAATAGTTAACCCCATGCTATTAATGAAGTTAGGTATTGCTGGTAGAATTATGTGATGTTAATGTCATTATGCGTCCACCAAGTCGCACTTGGCCAGCGGGGTGGACTATGGCCTAAACTCTCTCATACTGAGAGAAGACCCGTGCCCAGCAGTGGGAATATAATGGGTCAACCCATTATGTCACAATGTCATTATGCAGTTATTAGCGATACAATTACGGTATATTTATATCTATAGACATCGACTGTGCCGTAGCGATGGGCCGAGTAACACAAGTCGAGTTACTCGAACAAATATAACCGTTTACTGGTGGTAGAACCAGTGTAGTTCGACCGGGAAGTACCACCGTCACACCTTTTTCTAGCGTGAAGCATTTCTTGCGTTTCGATGAAAGCGTGTGGTTGCCGGAACACGTTCACATGAGGCGACCATCATAGTCCTCGGGAGTAGCAACGTATCTGTGATTTACATGGAATATTGTAAAGATGATGACTTGAATAATTACAGTTTTATTTTTCTTTAATGAAACTTGAACCTTATGTAATACATAAATAAATAATTTAAAAATTCAACGAATAAAATTAAGAAATTTTGTAATGCTATCTACTTGTTTCGTTAAAACTTGTTGAATGTTTATTTTGTATTATGGTTGAACACGCAGTTTGACTTGACCCAGTTTTTACGTATAAGCAACAGTAAATCTTAAGGTGGGCATTCACGTTAGGACGGTCGCGCGGACTGCCGTACGAACTACGGTCGTATGCGACAAGTTCGATCGTGAATGGCTTGGTCCTAAGGCGGACTGTACGACCAAGGTCATGTCGCAGGTCCGTTGAAGTATTCAACTTGAACTGTCGTTGCGACAGTCCGTACGACCGTTGTAACGTGAAGGCCCACCTTTATTACGTTTATCCAACAAAATAAAAATTTGTACGTTTGTGGAACTTCCTATGAATTCTAGTATTATGATTGAATGATGTATTGTCTTTTAATATGAGACGTTCCAGTGCAGATAATAGTGTAGCAGTCGTCCTATCCTACAAGAAAAATATGAAAATTGATATTGTTAACCACTTATTTCGACAGATGCCAAGAACAAAATCGTAAATAAAAAATTGGTCATTTATAGTATGAAGCTTTGTTGATTGTAATAGCTATTTAGGAACTTATTTAATAAGTTCCTAAACTAAATAGCTATTACAATGATTTTCCATAGATCGTCTTTCTTGGCGTAAGTAATCAATGTTTGTACGTCCACAATACTTCTAAGCTTCATACTGTAAATTGGTAATTATTCATATACGATTTTGTTCTAAGGTCCGTCGATTTATTTATCGTGTGTTTTGATCAATGTTTTTCATAGCTATCGTTTGTAAATACGGCACTTAAAAATAAAATATGATTGGACATAACGCATCACATAATTTTAAGGCCGACCTTAATGATCTGTTGTAAAATTATAATAAAAAATTGTGTGTTGATTGTACTTAATAATTGTTTACAAAATTCACTCACGTATTGTAAGTATTGAACAAAGCGATTGTCGTTGAAATTGCATTATAAGACTGACGTTAACTAAGGCGTTCGTAATGGACACTTTCCGATCATTTTGTAGTTGTGTTATTGAAAAAATGTAATCAGCTAGGTACAAGTGTGTATTTGATGTGAACTCTGAACAATTATATTATATGCTTGCCATACTTAGTTGTTTTATTGAAGTGATAACTTACGGTGAACTGCCTCTGCCTGCGTTAATCAGGTGGATGACATAGTTTGATCGGGGAAGTACCACCGCTGCGCTGATTTGTGTTTCGGCGGAAAGGTGTAAAAATTAAAGGTGGTAGAACCAGTGCAGTTCGACCGGGAAGGACCACCGCCACACCTATTTCTAGCGTGAAGTATTTCTTGCATTTCAATGGACGGGTGTGATTGCCGGCACACTTTTATATGAGGCGACCACTATAGTCTTCGGACGTAGCAACGCTGTGATTGACTTTAGATAGAGCCCATGTTCTGTACTTGATTACAGATGTCGCAGGGCAGCAGTGACCACTTACCATCAGGTGGACTGCATGCTCGTTTACTACTTCAGTCAAATAAAAAAAAAGTGTGTAACCACACCCTTTTATCAAAACGCAAGAAATGCTTCACGCTATCACGCTAGAAATAGATGTGGCTGTGGTACTTCCCCGGTCGAACTACACTGGTTCTACCACCTTAAAAACTTTAATTTTGCAAAACAGTTTGAATTCAACATTTTTGTAAATTGCTACTCAATGTGTTCTGTCTGAAATTGAGCTCTGAAGACCGAACTCGAACAGTCTTATCGGAACTCCTAAGCCTTTGGCGGTCTATAAGTATGATGTATTGCGATAAGAAGCTTTAGTATTCACATAAATATATAACAGCGGTATTATTCGACGTTTTATCTGAATGTTTTTGGCGACGAAAATACTTTTAGTAATATCTAAATGTTTGTGTATTTATATTGCTTTTCTGTAGCGTTTCTTATCTATTATCGCATCCAATAAATTACTTGGCTTATATCACAAATTATGTGGGTTATATAGCAGTCAATGACACTGTTGATAAATAATACAAAATGGAAAGTTTATGTACCTACAACCTTTTATACATTTATGGTTAGGGCTCGGTAACGTCGCCGGCGCTTATGTTAACCTCAGCCACGTCCCGAGAGGGAAGGGCGCCTCTCATTGGGCGGACGTCGGACGTCTCTGGCCCGCCGAGGTTTGGCAACATCCTACTCAAGACCGCTGCTGTCCTCAGTAGGCAATAAGCATTCGATGTGGGGACCGAAGTTCCACCTCATCAACATCCTCACGTCGATATGAAAACCGGACATGACAATATGGGCGTCCTGAGTCGGAGCTTCTAGGACCTTGAAACATCATAGCCTTAGACTTTTCTAGTTCCATCCGCAAACCCAATCGCCGCATGTGGTCCACTAAAAATGGCGTACCGGCGAGGGCACTGGGGAAAGCGACCTTTTGATTTCAGCCTTTGGCAGTCACCAGGTTTGTGTCTGCGTAACAAACTACGCCAACATCCGAAAGGGCAGCTCCTCGCCATACCCAGTCATAGCTGATATTCCACAGAAGGGGATTCAGCACGAATCCATGCGGAACATTCATTACACTTCGACACCACCAGCCTTGGCCAATGAATTCCACCAGATGCCCAGACAGCTAGTCCCCGAAGATCCGTCGAAGGTAGGAGGCACTCCATGGTGCTCTGCTCAACGGATTGCTCCCTGATGCAACTCCAATCGAGGATGTTATAAGCGTTAGCGATATCAACTTAAAACGTTATCTCAAATACTTTTATTTTAAGATATACCGCTAACACGACCTCACCTCGGCCGACCGCATCCTGCACCAGGGACGTCAACTTATGCATCGCGACTATGGATCGCCCTCGGAACGGAATCCGTACTATTTATCTGCCAAATTCAGGCTTATTACCACGAGGTGCCAGACGATTCGATACGCCACAATCCTCTCGAAAAACTTAGTACCTATTCTCGGTGAGCATCACGATGGGACGTTTGGAAGATTGTGCTGGACGCTTTGCTTTCGTGAGGATTATCGTTAGGTAATCCTGACATGAAATAAAATGGGTTTGATTTGATTTGTCACTGTTAAGGTAATCACTAAATAAAAACTTGTTATAAAATCAAAAGAAGGAAATAAGATGGTCAAACATATATGGAACTGGTTAAGCTTGTTTCCGAGGTAAATATCTCAAAAAGGACTTTATTAACATAAATAATAGTGTTTATTATTAGCGCGACAAACAATGACTATTTGGACGGACGCAAGGACGATATCTAGAAATTACGTTTAACTACAGATATCTACATAATAGAATTTCAGAATAATAGTTATATAGGAAATTACATTATTAAGAACTGCTAAGTTTTTGTCATCAAATCATGCAAACGCGCAAGCAGGCCACCTAAGCAGGTAAGTGGTCACTGCCGCCCATGGACATATCATCAAGTTGCTTACAACTTCATATAACAGGGTTTCTATTTGAAGTCAATCACAGATACGTTGTTACTCCTGAGGACTAAGATGGTTACTCATATGGTGGTCAAGATGGTTACAGTCAAACTACACTCGTTCTACTGACTTACATTTTACTAAAGTATTTCCTCAACAAACATTCCGAATAATAAATATAGGGGAAATTATATTAGTAAGAAGCTAAGAACTGCTAGGTCATGTAATAGGAAAAATGTTTATGCCATGTCATACAGGATTTACAACTTTCCTTAGCATACTTGAGTTTTTGGATTTCAGTGACTCATATTGAATGGCATCATCTGATTGTATTAACTAAAGTTAAAATTAGTTTTACTATAAGAAATCTAAAAAAATTATTGCAATTAATAGTAGGTAAATCAAATATAAAATAAGACCATATTTCATATATTAAAGTTATATACTTTCATACCAATGTACATTTTCACAACCACTATACATAAAAGTTTACAATAATTAAAATAACACATTCCTTATATTAGTAGGTACAAATAAATACTTTTGGTATTCGATTAGCTTCCATTGCTTAGATCTCTAGTAGCCATGTCAAATAATCCTAACAATAATAATAATTGTTATCAAATAACTGCCCTATTTAGCGCCTAAAAGTCTCTATAAAAAACACCCTAATTTCTCTTAAATTTCTGTACTTACATTTTGTACAATTTCAATAATTTGGTTACAAACTTTATATATGTCATTATGCTTAACATATAGCATCTTAGTTTAATCTGCTGTTATTTTTAAAGATTTTTACTTAACATATACCCATGATGGGGTTTTACTAGAATCATTGATTTGTATTTTCAAGGATTTTATTTTGTTTCTTACTGTGTCACAAGCACTTAATAATTCCTTGTCTTTGCTCTTCAAAGCATTTATTCTGACCGAATGCCTAAATTCAACTAAAGTGTCCACTAAAGAATTAGAAATGCTATCTTTTGATGTGTCTTGTAATTTCAAACCAAATTTTGTTAATACATTTGTTATGTATTCAGCAATTAGGATAACAGGTACTGGATAGTAATCTGAGGTGTTTGCTTTCATTATCCTGTGAGTTGTGCTTATTAAATTAAGCATAGAGTTTATACATGAAGCAGTATCAAAGTCTGTGGTTAGGTATTCCATATTCTTTTCTTCTACCTTTTGTAAAGCATCTAATAACTTCTCATTATAATCAGCATGGCCCGTTTCACTGTTGTTTACATAAACATATACATCTTTGAGGAAGAATTTGAATTTATTTAGTACCTCTTCAGCAGTTGTCATGACTTCCTTGTTATATTCCATTGGATATCTGTAATTTGACATCAAGCAAGCCATTCTGAATGTCTCTGCACTGTATGTTTCTAACAAATCAGGTATAGACACTGTATTTTGTAGTGATTTAGACATTTTTGTATCTCCTTTCAAGTTTAAGTGACCTACATGTATCCAGTAATTTGCCCATTGCCTTGTGTTATGGTATGCACAGGACTGAGCTTCCTCATTTTCGTGATGAGGGAATTGGAGGTCAATGCCACCAGCGTGGAAGTCTATTTGAGAGCCAAACACTTTGCTGACCATAGCTGAACATTCTATATGCCACCCAGGCCTGCCTTTACCCCATGATGTCTCCCAGTATGGCTCTCCAGGCTTATAACCTTTCCAAAGAGCAAAATCCATTTTATTTCTCTTGCTATCATCACTAGGTTCACCAAAGTCTTGCATTTTTTGTAGTTTTCCATATGAAGGGTACTTTGAAGTATCAAAGTATACTGAGCCATCTTCAGTAGGGTATGCCATACCAGAATCGACTATCTTTTTAACAAAACTTTCGATTGTATTGATATGTTCCGATACTCTTGTTATTAATATCGGTTTTTCGACATTGAGACTGGCCATGTCAAGCCAGAACTCATGTTCATATTGCTTCGCGACCGTACGAAAGTCCATTTTTATTTCTAAGCCCTTTTTAATTATTTTATCGTCGATATCTGTAACACCCATAGCGGTAACGAGTTTTATGTTATAGAAAGACTTTAATATCCTCTGTATTATGTCTAGTTTTACATAGCAAGACGCGTGACCGATGTGGGCTGAGTCGTACACTGTAGGGCCGCAGGAGTACCACGTAGCGATGTGAGGATCACTTAGAATCACTGGAACATTCTGCTCGGCGACGCAGTTGTAAATGTACACGCCGGTAGGATTACCGTTCGGCATTAGCCATTTTGTCTCTTTGTATGGCTTTAAACTGCACACGTGTGATAATTTTCTATAGAACAATGGGAAAATTCCCCTCATTGCTGTATAAAATCACTTCCTGCTATTAGCGTAAATGGTATGAGATGAGTGGACACTTGATTGACAATGAGGTTTTGTTCCTTGGTTTTTATTTGTACGATAACAGCTGACATTGACAGCTCACAGCTGATTCGGTTTGTCATTTTTATTGCCACACTGGTTAATCAAAATAGTGCTCCAAGGACGTTAAAATCAACTGTATGCATTAAACCAATTACACCAATGCATTTAAAATATTCACTTTGTTGACACTTTAGGCCTCTTGTAGACACACGTTTTTTCGGCGTAAAAATCTACGGTTAATTCGCCGTGTGTAGGTTGCCAGTGTTGTATGGATCACAGTGAGATGCTGTGCCATGTACATGTTAGCACGTTTTTTACACGGTAAGGTAAAGACGCCGTACGGCTGAAAAACGTGCTATGTACAACAGGCCTAAAAATATTTAATTATGTGCGGTTTTATTTATACAAAGTTGACATGCACTGTCGCATAACGTCAAAGTCAAAAGATAATTGAATTCGGTAAACGCCGAACGTCATTGTCATTTGTTATTATCAATATCAAGGATAAAAAATATCACTTTAAATCGAAATATCAAAGTCTTTTAAATAATTTCTGTGCTGTGAATGTTATTTGTGGGACAGAATGGTTACGTTTGCGCCCGATGAAGTTGGTTTGGTGGACAAGTCGCCTTGCGCTGGTATACGAGCAGATCTCAAGATGTGTTTATTGAGTAGCAAGTGCTGCAAAAAGGTTAGGAAACTATCCTTTCATTGTCTAATATAGATCTGGTTACTGGCTACTGCCGCCCATAGACACGTGATAAGACGATGAATTGATAGAAGTGATAAGATTTACTTCCTACCTATGGTCGACTACAGATACGTTTCACATCGGAGGACTAAATTAAACCATCTCGGATTAGTATGTCTCGCTTACCACTCCGTTTAAACCCGAAGCGGGAATTAGTACTGCAGAAATATGTCGAGCAATTGTGCCATTAGAGTTGAATCAAAGTTGATCTGTGAGAGGGCAGCCTAACATAGACCAAAGCCTGCACCGCTGCCTAACGGCAGTCCACGACACCACAGTGGGTAGTGCACCCGCTGAGGAAATTGCCCAGGCAAGGAGAGGATCCTCGAGGCCCATAGACCCTGTGCATGTGTCGATGTCATCGCCTCAGCATAGGATGACATACCACAGTCAAAGCAGAGTTGAACCACATACTGTTGTTTTCACAAATAAGGAAATTAGTTATTATAGATAAATATATAATGTTGTTTTGGTAATTAATAACAATTGTAAGACTAATAAGGTGTATCAATTTATAATTTTCAGGATAAAAAGACTCCCAGAGAGTGTTTAAAGGAAGGCACAGTTCCAGAAGAATGTTTGCAGTTACGCCAAAGTTTCTTTGAATGTAAGAGGTCATTGGTAAGTGTTCTTACTATTTTACAGAAATATATAACTCAATATTTACCGTATTATGGTCATAATGTCTTACTAATGTCTTTTTAGGTTTACATTGATGACAGTTCTTTGTTATTGTTGAAGTTGTATTTTATTGTGCACCAATTCGCACTTGGCCAGCGCGGTGGTCTATGGCCTAAACTCTCTCATTCTGAGAGAAGACCCGTGCCCAGCAGTGGGACAATAATGGGTTGACAAGAGATAGAATTATTTTATTTTCTAAAATGTGGGAAATAATTGTGATGTAATTCAAAATTTGTCTAACAAATATTTTATTACTGAAGAAAATCCCATTGCATAAGATGCAATGTTTTTTTAATGATCATGCTGACCACCTGGTAGTATGTGGTCATTGGCACTGTTGGATATAGGAAGCAACTCCATACAGTACAAGGGTGCATGTGCCAATCACAACTGCATTTCCTCGAAAATCGTATAAATAATATAAAAAAAGGGTGTGCTGTAAGATTTCTCATTTATTTATTTTTTCACAATAGGGTTTTCTCCTGTGTCGTGGGTACCATACCACTCTGCCACTAGAACAATATTATATATATCATGTGATTTCAACGTTCTTTCAACGATTAATGAAAGGCTCCTAAAATGTATATTAGCGATTTGTTAGCTGATGTTCTTTGATAATTATTTTATTACAACTGTTTTTTTCTGTTATTTACAGCTGGACAACAGAAGAAGGTTCAGAGGGCACAAAGGATATTAATGACTGTTTACTTTAGTTGCTTTAGTTTATGTAATTTTAAAGAAAAATGTTAAGTTTGTAAATAAAAAGTATTAATTGGAGTATATTTTTATATTTCTATGGGTAATCAAAGCTGAGCACTTTAATATTTGGGACACTTTCGTCCCTATGTCGTCAAAAACCCTACTTCTGTAGGGTTTTTGACTTGTAGTTAATAATACTAAAGCAAATAAAAAAAGGCAATCTCATGCTTTTCAACCTAGTATTGAATATTCGTATTTGCATGTTTTTAGATTTTCGCATTGTTACGAATGTTTTGCGAATTGAACTGCAATTGAAAAGTTAGCCAAATCTAGATCCTCCGGCCCCATAAGCTAAAAGCTGAAAAAAAAAAACAACATTTGTCTATGTCGGTAAGGAATATTTGTATACGCGATTATTCGAAGTGTAAGATTCGTTACATCACTATTTATAACCACAGATACCAAATACTTTTGGCACCACGCTGTATTATGGTGTTATTAAATTAAGTATTATTATTTTTCTACATTTTGTTTGCAAAAAAATGACTGAAAACTATATATTTTATGAATTATTACGTGTGTTGTGAATTATTATCCAAAAGGGGAGGGTTTATTTTTATACTACGGATGGTACCTTGGGGAGGGAAGGGGTTAAAATTTGACAAAAATCGGTCACGTGATTTGGATATCTTAATTACTTACACAAGTTAGACCTTTTTAATTGATAGTTGTTTTTTAAGTTGGATTAAATAAATTATTTACGTTAATTGTAGCAAATCACATTTAACAATCACAATGCATAATTGACAATCACTTCAATTAACAATCAACTGTTGATTGCAATTTCTCACAATTACAATTGATCAATTGTTAATTGCAGGAGAAACAACAATAAATTATTTGATAGTTTCTTTACAATTAAAATTTGCGCAACACTGGTAGAAAGCAACATGCGATGGTCTTCCATGCGAGATCGTCCCACTAGCTGCCGAGTGTTTGGTATTTAACTGAACACAATCATTATATCTTTACCGTACCCATATGGACCTCGACCTTAGGGCTCTCAAAGTGGCAAAACCTTCGAAAGCACGCTAGTGCTACGCCATATTCCTGATCCTTCTTTTCCGAAATCAGTCAAATATTTAATTAAACTTAATTTTTTACAGGTTTAAAGAATTTATTTATCACTGCCTAATGAGCCCAAATTCCTCTTTGCTCAAGGAACCCGGCATTCTTTAAAATAGTTCTGAATAAATTAACGGCCTTACGGCCACTTATTGGTACCTAGTATCCAGTATAGGTCTAGTTAGGACTGTGGATGGAAAATAAAAACAAAATCCAAATTCCATTGTTTTATTATAAAAATAATTCAAATTTTTATTTGTCTAATAAGGAGCTTAGCTCTTAATGAAAACTAGCTTTCAAAGCTAAACAATAAGTTAATTGTATCCGTTAATCTAATTTGCACTTAACTATTATACATATAATTGGTAATTGGTATTGAGTTAACACTTGCTTAACAGTGATGTGACAAAATCAAACATTTTTTATTAGCTTTTTATTAGCTTCACCTGCATGTTTGTTTGTAACCGACTTCTTTGGGCGCGATTTTGACCCACTTTAAACGGCCAGATTTCGTTCAAACTTTGTAGATTTATTGAGGCATGACAATACACTAATTTGATAAAATTATTATATTCAAACATTCGCTTTCTTCTAATAAAATCTCCATACGGTACGAATTTTCATAAATTGTTTCTTTATAATCACTTAAAATATTCGACGGGCCCTAGAACAAAATCGTACATGAAAAATTACCAATTTACAGTATGAAGCTAAGAAGTTTTGTGGACATACAAACATTGATTACTGACGCCAGAAAAGACGATCTATGGAAAATAATAATAGCTATTTAGGAACTTATTTAATACGTTCCTAAATAGCTATTACAATCAACAAAGCTTCATACTGTAAATTGGTAATTTTTCATATACGATTTTGTTCTATGGGCATGTCGAATTATAATAATAATTAACTTGTAGGACTTTTGCGCAAACTTTATTTCATGTCATGGTCCTACCAGTTTGACCTGTGCGCTGTCGCATAGTTAATATATAAACTATATAATAATAAACTTATAATTTAGCTTATGTTCAGTTGTATAAAAGCGAATTAATGAAATTACAGGCTAATTGGAACATATTTCAACATTACACATGCCCATTTTTTTCTGGATATCATTTTTGTATGGTATAACTCATCATCATTAATAAAAATAAGGAATTAAAAAAAAGTGTAATCGAATTAAATTAGACCGTTTTTCTAATGCTTTACCTCACTGCCGTTAGTATGAAAAAAAAAAACCAATTATTACAAAGCTTAATTTTTAATTACTTTAGGTGGTAGGTAATTCCGAAACACTTGTATTTTCATACAGATTTTAACTATCGTATAGTAACGTGTCATGAATTTTACAAAAATAAAAACCTCGTAACTAAAAAAAACAGATTTGATATCAGAAAACACAATTATGTTTTTATCTTAAACTAAGTTACCCAAATAATTGCACGAATATTTTTCAAAATTAAAGTTATTATTCTTTTGTAAATAAAAACGTGGAGTTTCGTTGTCAGTAATATGCAACTACAAGACTAAAGACTACTTTATGTATTTTAACAATGTAAAAAGCTTGCTACCTACTATTTTAAGGCCCGAAAATGCGTTTGTGCTAATGTTTAAAAGTATCTACTCTTTTGCAAAATTTTCGTAGCAACCATATCAAAAATACTAAACTATCTAGACATTTGTACCTAAAAAGAAAATTGAAACTTTAAATTTAGTGTTTACTGTTTAGCGGGGACGTAGTAGATTTAATTATCGTTAGCTTTACAAAAAAAAAGTACATCCGTTTTTTTACTGAAAAATACGTACTAGTAGGTAATACTCAATAGTGTTACGCAAGTGTGTTTACCTTGTAACATTGCTTTTTATTTCCTCATTAAACCTTCAAAAAACAAATAAGATCAATGAATTAATAATATCTAAGTCCTCTTACGCACTAGCGGTTAACCGCAGGTGCGGCAAACCGCGCGACTAGCCGCTTTTCCCGTTTAATATGCAACCGCTTGTGATTGTAAGCACTTAACCGACACAAAATTTTAACCGCGGCGGTCGTAAAAGAGCTGCGGCTGACCGCTATGGGGGCCAATCGCGAAGAAACCGCGTTAAGCGGTTGGAACGCCCAAACGAACCGTCTAGGCTGCCAACCGCTAGTGCGTGAGAGCGCTAACTTAACTCAACTTTTAGCATATAACTTCATATTTTTTAAAATTTTGCCTTGGCGTAGAGGACCTATAGAAATATTTATAAGTATTAAAAATGTACCAAAGTAGATTTTAGACTACATTCAGTTTGGGTAACATTGAACTGCGGTGTAACTTTGAACAAAGTTGTGAAAAAAATATATTAATTTATTACATGGAAACTTCTTGTTGTTTCAATATCGTACCTGCGTAAAATGGATAGCCAAAATGTTGTAATAGCAATGAAAGTAAAAAAAGGTACCTATCAATGTCTTAATTTTAAAAAAAACCGCCTTTTCCGTAGTGAAGTTGTTGCAAGTGTTTAATGCTCCGTTTTGAAATAGCAATTATCATATAAAAACTTACCGTAAACAGGTATGTTTTGGTGTTTATCTTTAAAATGTATATTGTATATTATTATTTTGGAACTGTACTATCCGTATCCCGTGTGGAATATTGCGTAAAACTGTTAAACTTTTGACGACGTCGAAATTGGATGTAATACGGGTAACTTTGAACGGTTCAAAGTTACCTATATCATAAAAAAATATTTTTTTTCGGAGGCTCAGGGTCGCTCAGCGTGCTATGGATAGGGTTATGCTCGGAATTTCGCTACGAGACATGATTCGCAACGATGAAATCCGTAGGCGAACGAAGCTTACCGACATAGCTCTCAAAATTAGCAGGCTGAAGTGGCAATGGGCCACCACATCGCTCGTAGGACCGATAACCGATGGGGAAGAAAGGTCCTCGAGTGGCAACCATGTTTAGGCAAAAGGAGTACCGGTCGCCCCCTACCAGATGGACCGGTGACCTGAAGAAGACAGCGGGAAACCGTTGGATTCAGAGGACACAGGACTGGTTGGAGTGGCGCCATTTAGGGGAGGCCTATGTTATGTCCATGTTCCGTCCATCCTATGGATGAATGGAATATATAATCAAAAAAAAACTAGTATCTTATTTTACCACCAAATTGGTCGACCTTGATTCATATGACAAGACCAAGTTGTCTTTTGTATTTATATGTCAAAATAAATGTATTTTTTATAGATTTGGTTATATTTAACAAAAATATGTTAATTAATTTTACCCAGACCTTAAAATATTCGATTAATGACGGATTTTATATCCTCAAAAAATTATATTCAAAGTTACCCAAAACTAAGGATAACTTTGAATTTGAGTTTTAGGGGTAATTGTGGATAGTTTAATTGTTTTCTCCGTAAATTTGTTGTGTTAGATTAATAAACCAGCTAAAAAGGACACTATTCATTTAATAAAAACAAGGTGCAATAAATATAAAACAGATTATAATATCACAAATATTGTAAAAAATGTTCAAAGTTAACCAAATCGAGTGTAAGTATTTTATCAATATTAATTAAAATAATTTTAAGTTGGCTAGAATGAAATTGGGTTTTTGTTTACAGACTTACATAAACATAAGTTGAAAGTTTTTAAGGGATCGTTTGTATTGATAGTTTAAATTGACTGGTTTTAGCACCATTACAAAATAATAATTTATTATTAATAATTGAAAATTCAATTGACAGTATACGTATCTTATGTCATGGTGTTATAATACAAACATAAATAAGTAATTCGCCTCACACAAGAAATACAAAATTGATTTTTATGTAATATTTTTTTAAATAACTACTTAGATACATTTGAATCTTTGTTATAGAAATCTCTTTGTTTAGTTCGCATCCTATTTTCTTTACAGAATATATTTAATATATCGCACACCTAGATCTAAAGGGAGCTAACTCAAAAATCTGTGTATTTGAGTTATGGTTACCATTTAATTTCCTGAACGGATACCTATCTAGCAATAGAACAGATTTAAAAATAAGTGCAAAGGCACCTAGCCTAGCTTTGCACTTATTTTTAAATCTGTTCTATTGCTAGATAGGTATCCGTTCAGGAAATTAAATGGTGACCATAACTCAAATACACAGATTTTTGAGTTAGCTCCCTTTAGATCTAGGTGTGCGATATATTTATGTAGCTCGCTAATTTTATCATTTACCTATTTATAAATTGTGTGCAGAAGGCCATAATTCTAAGCATTTGCAATAAGCTTTTAATATCTACAGATGTGCATCAATTTCGGTAACATTATTAAACAACATTAGGTATGCACAAATTTTTACAATACCTTACAATTTAACCTTTTGGTCATGTTGCGCGCTCTCAACAGTTACCTATAAGTAGGTTTCTAATTCTTATTTAAATTATAATACCTTTGTAGGATGGTATGTATTATCCTTATAATAAAGTTACTAAGATTTCAATAAAATACCTAGTAGGTTATTATAGGGTATTTGAACACATTTTAAAAACGCATACGCCCACAACTTGGCACACTCCACTACGCTGCTCCATTGCAAGTTGGTGGAGTTTTAAACATGAACACATCTTACGAATTACTTTAATAATCAATATATTTTATTTAAAACAATAGCAATATTAAAATAACAGATATTTTATTATGCTCTTTTGTTTGGCTCCTTTTGGTAAATGTTTAGAGTTAAAATGTCGACCGTAGTTTCTAATGCAGATAAGGAGACATAAAGAAATTCGTGTTCAATTTATGGACAATAGTTCCTCGTGCTTCATGTAATATTTTACACTTTTAGTAGAGTAATTTCTTTTTCATTTGTTTTAATCAAATATTGGTGGGAAACTATTATTCATCTATAATAAATCGCACCACGCAGATGACTTAATTACTGTATCTCTGTGATGTATCTTAATTACTTACACAAGTTAGACCTTTTTAATTGATAGTTGTTTTTTAAGTTTGATTAAATAAATTATTTACGTTAATTGTAGCAAATCACATTTAACAATCACAATGCACAATTGACAATCGCTTCAATTAAAAATCAACTGTTGATTGCAATTTCTCACAATTACAATTGATCAATTGTTAATTGCAGGAGAAACAACAATAAATTATTTGTTAATTTCTTTACAATTAAAATTTGCGCAACACTGGTAGAAAGCAACATGCGATGGTCTTCCATGCGAGATCGTTCCACTAGGTGCCGAGTGTTTGGTATTTAACTGAACACAATCATTATGTCTTTACCGTACCTATGGGCATATGGACCTCGACCTTAGGGCTCTCAAAGTGGCAAAACCTTCGAAATCACGCTAGTGCTACGCCAAATTCCTGATCCTTCTTTTCCGAATCAGTCAAATATTTAATTAAACTTAAATTTTCTACAGGTTTAAAGAATTTATTTATCACTGTCTAATGAGGCCCCAAATTCCTCTTTGCTCAAGGAACCCGGCATTCTTTAAAATAGTTCTGAACATAATAACGGCAATACGGCCACTTATTGGTACCAGTACAGGTCTAGTTAGGACTGTGGATGGAAAATAAAAACAAAATCCAAATTCCATTGTTTTATTATAAAAATAATTCAAATTTTTATTTGTCTAATAAGGAGCTTAGCTCTTAATGAAAACTAGCTTTCAAAGCTAAACAATAAGTTAATTGTATCCTTTAATCTAATTTGCACTTAACTACATATAATTGGTAATTGGTATTGAGTTAACACTTGTTTATCAGTGGTGAGACAAAATCATAAAATACAGTATTAATTAAACATTTTTTATATTCAACCTTTCGCTTTCTCCTAATGAAATCTCCATAGTAGTATGGTAAGAGTTTTTATTGTTTCTTTGTGATCACTTAAAATATAATAAGTAACTTGTAGATAACACGATGTCACGGATTTAAAAAAAAAAACAAAAACCTCGTAACTCAAAAAAATAATAATAATACATTTTTGTTAATTTGTTAATGAAAACGTGGAGTTTCGTTGTCAGTAATATGCAACTAGAAGACTAAAGACTACTATATGTATTATAACAATGTAAAAAGCTTGCTACCTACTATTTTAAGGCCCGAAAATGCGTTTGTGCTTATGTTTAAAAGTATCTACTCTTTTGCAAAATGTTTGTAGCAACCATATCAAAAATACTAAACTGTCTAGACATTTGTATCTAAAAAGCAAATGGAAACTTTAAATTTAATGTTTAATGTTTAGTGGGGACGTAGTAGTTTTAATTATCGTTAGCTTTACAAAAAAAAGTACATCCGATTTTTTACTGAAAAATACGTACTAGTAATACTCAATAGTGTTACGCAAGTGTGTTTACCTTGTAACATTGCTTTTTATTTCCTCATTAAACCTTCAAAAAACAAATAAGATCAATGAATAAATAATATCTAAGTCCTCTTACGCACTAGCGGTTAACCGCAGGTGCGGCAAACCGCGCGGCTAGCCGCTTTTCCAGTTTAATATGCAACCGCTTGTGATTGTACGCACTTAACCGCCACAAAATTTCAACCGCGGCAGTCGTAAAGCTGCGGCTGACCGCTATGGCGGCCAATCGCGAAGAAACCGCGTTAAGCGGTTGGAACGCCCAAACGAACCGTCTAGGCTGCCAACCGCTAGTGCGTAAGAGCGCTAACTTAACTCAACTTTTAGCATAATAACTTCATATTTTTTAAAATTTTGCCTTGGCGCAGAGGACCTATAGAAATATTTATAAGTATTAAAAATGTACCAAAGTAGATTTTTGACTAAGTATTTCATCATTAATTAATTAAAAAGATATTAGAATAATTATAAGTTGGATAGAATGAAATTGGGTTTTTGTTTACAGACTTAAATAAACATAAGTTGAAAGTTTTTAAGGGTTCGTTTGTATTGATAGTTTAAATTGACTGGTTTTAGCACCATTACAAAATAATAACATATCACTATAATTGAAAATTCAATTGACAGTATACGTATCTTATGTCATGGTGTAGTTATATTATAACAAGCTTAAATAAGTAATTCGCCTCACACAAGAACTACAAAATTGATTTTTAATAAGTAATCATTTTTTTAAATAACTACTTAGATACATTGGAATCTTTGTTATAGAAATCTCTTTGTTTAGTTTGCATCCTATTTTCTTTACAGAATATATTTAAATATATATTTATATAACTCGCTAATTTTATCATTTACCTATTTATAAATTGTGTGCAGAAGGCCATAATTCTAAACATTTGCAATAAGCTTCTAATATCTACAGATGTGCATCAATTTTGGTAACATTATTAAACAACATTCGGTATGCACAAATTTTTACAATACCTTACAATTTAACCTTTTGGTCATGTTGCGCGCTCTCAACAGTTACCTATAAGTAGGTTTCTAATTCTTATTTAAATTATAATACCTTTGTAGGATGGTATGTATTATCCTTATAATAAAGTTACTAAGATTTCAATAAAATACCTAGTAGGTTATTATAGGGTATTTGAACACATTTTAAAAACGCATACGCCCACAACTTGGCACACTCCACTACGCTGCCCCATTGCAAGTTGGTGGAGTTTTAAACTTGAACACATCTTACGAATTACTTTAATAATCAATATATTTTATTTAAAACAATAGCAATATTAAAATAACAGATATTTTATTATGCTCTTTTGTTTGGCTCCTTTTGGTAAATGTTTAGAGTTAAAATGTCGGCCGTAGTTTCTTATGCAGTTATGGAGACATACTAAGAAATTCTTGTTCAATTTATGGACAATAGTTCCTCGTGCTTCCTGTAATATTTTACACTTTTAGTAGAGTATTTTCTTTTTTATTAGTTTTAATAAAATATTGGTGGGAAACTATTATTAATTTATAATAAATCGCATCACGCGGATGACAGTGTGTAAAAATGATTATCCCGAATCATTTTATCATAAATTACATATTCGACAAGTTATGTCACTCTTAACAGGAGGCGCAGCGAGATCAAACAAAAAAGGGCAATTACATACTAGTTACTCAGATATGGCAGTTATTATATCAGAAAATCAACCCTTTTTGTATTTATGTCACGAACGAGGCAAATTATCCTTGTGATATAGGTACATATGTATATGAAAGTTTGTTACTTCTAGGCAGATTGTCAGAATACAATGTTTTATCTGGGCATAAAACGTATAATACTTGTATATCCAGTTATTATTAGATTTGCAATAAATCGCTTATATTTGAAACGATGGCTGACTTTAGTAAATTATGATATGTTCCGTGATATGTCGGAAAGTGTAGCTTTCACTAGAAATTGAAGACAATGTGATGTTATGCAAGATAACCGGTGACTAACTGTAGGAATGAAATTATATCGAATATTAAAAATTTCGTAAATCAATTTGTTATTTCTTTTCGGTTAAATGATACAAAATTCCTATACCTAAGAATCTCTAGAGTCATAAATGTCCTTCGGAAGGGGTTACGTCAATATAAGCATAGTCTCTGTGTAAGCTATAAAGCTGACTAATAAAATCAATTCAGACATAAAGATTTTCATATAATTTTAGAATATAATTTAATTCGTAGAACTGTTGTTCGATTTATTTAACCTCGCTACATAGTAACTTTTAACATATGAACACGAAGTATCTGGAAACGAATTCACTTTTGATATTAAAAATTATGGCAGTTTTAAAATTATTTCTGATAAAATTATTTGTTCTAATTACTCTGAAAATAAGCTGAAATATAGTAATTAAGTTTAAGTTTAACAAAGTTTAAGTTATATTTAGTTAAATCGATAATAATAAAAGTTTCTAGGTACAATAAGGTAAATTATTTTCTAGGGATGTGATTGTTACGAAGGTAAAAGTGTTAATTTAAGCTTCATAATTACCTAAAAGACTTAAATAGGAAGTAGTAGCTACTAACTATTACTACTATAAATAGTATTTACATTTTAGAACTTTTAGAACACGATACGCTTCGATGCCCATTTGTCAAAATTTGAAATGTAAGAAATGTAAAACATTTTTCGTTGTAAATGCGGACGTGTGGAAATAAATATTAGGTCACACCAGAGAAAGGCGAATAGCAATTGAAGCAAGTGTGGTGTGTAATGTTTTACAAATAAAATTGTGCAAGAAACTTAAGTTAGGAGAAATACTTATCTAAGGAGTAAAGCGACTTTTACCGGGTGCAAATATGAACAATTAACACTTAATTATACTTTGTGCACGGTAGTGTGTAGGCCAAGTTTTGTTCGGCTCACCGCAACTTTTCATAGTTATGATGTTTATTCTGCCTTTGTCATCTGATTTCTACTTTGTCTAATGCGTAACCATCTATGATAAGCTAATAGCTGAAAGTTTATTATCATGGATTTCAAAACAAGTGATTAGGTATGGATATAGGTTATTTTAAACGGAATATTAGTAAAACAGCTGCTCACAAGATTCTTTTAGGCTGGGGCATCCTTATAAAAATAGGTCTTTGGTCCAATGACGTCACATCTTGTGTAACGGCCTACTAGTATCATTGAGACATCCTTACACTTTTTAATTCAAATCTGAAATAGCCTTTTCCGACCTTTGATCAGAAAGCGGTTACTTAGACATACGATCGATGTATTTAAAACAAAATAAGAAAAGTCGATTAGTTTTTACTGCTAGGCTGGGATTCTTGCTTAAACTGAGAAGTGTAAGGAAATAGTCCACCTCTTTATCTTCGTGCTCTGTGGTAAACCAAGTGCTGTTTCGTAGCAACAGACATACCTACATTTGTTTAACAGGGTGGTTGTTTACATCTGTGGGTTTTAAACCCATTTAGGCCCGGAAAAGAGAACCATTCAAGATTTGGACGCTGCACGCATATAAAAAAACACGGTCATTTCCTAAACATAATGCTCTACATTAGGTCCATTCCAACCTTATACCTAGACTTTTTAACGGAACAGATCTTAGGTAAAATCTCATATCCGACTTACTCTATTTACGATGTAAACCACGTAAGCAGCTTAAATTAAATGCTAGCGTATAAAATAATTTGTTTATCATTACACTCATATTCAACCGTCAAAATAATCATCTTCATAAAATACCAATTTGATATTCAGCACAGTTCACGTATCACACATAACTAGTGCGAGATGTCCCAAGGTCACACAACATTTCAGGCCAAGTAGGCCTGAGCTCTTTACTAGAAAGTCTGTATGGGTCTATACAGCCCTGTGTACCCACAAAGCCGAGCCCGCAAGGCGGTCACCAGCATGGCAGCACCGGATAGATCGTCCAGGAGATTGGCGCATTCACAAACGAGTAGGTACATCTTGTCGCCGTGAGCCGCAACGGACTTGTGTAGGGCTATCTTCCTCATGCCCACGGAATGTGGCAGATGGCGGTACAGCATCCGCGCTCCGGTCCAGTACAGCCAGTTCCTCTCGAAACGCTCGCCGTCGTCTCCTTCGAATACCTGGAATGTTTTAAAATAATAAAAATCAGTTCTCATAGCCAGTAAGATAGTTCCAGTGTCGACTGCCATGGAAACGCAGACTCAAACCTCCAGATCCAGAACAGCAACAAAAATCATTCATCATTCTTCATTCAGATAGATCAGAGATATATCCTTCTGGCCGGGAACCGACTAAGACCAATGGGCTCCACTCCGTGTCAGACCAGTATGGTGAAAGAAAGATTACCAAAACGAAAGGTTTGATTTTAAATTAGGCACAGTATCAAGAGCTTTTACAAAGTTTTAACTTAAAGTCTTTCGAAATCAAATGGATAAGGTTTTGATATCTGATGACAAATGGAACACTGAAACTGACAGATATTTTAATTTAATTTATAAAAACATGGATCCGGTCCAATTGAATGAAAACTTTCTTGAAGGTTATTTTACTTTCGCAAAATTAGAGATACTTTAATCAAAAACATTCTTGTTTTCTAAGGTATCTTCCTACCTTTACCCTTTAGATTCATAGCTAGTTAAGAACTAAGTAATTAGCCACACAAGCAGATCAACGTACCTTATAAACACTAATAATAAATCCAGTGGTTGGAGTGTGTGACTTCTTCGGACCGCCAGCTAAGTCGTTGAACGGTGGTCTGCAAATCATCGCTACTTCGCTGTATAAATCTAGGGTGTGAGCAGCTGAGTACCTAATGGTCTTCGGATCAAATTTGGTCAAGGAAGCGCATCTCATGTTATTGTAGAAAAGCAAAGGGTCTGTTTGTGTGGTGTTTATCACATAGTATGATATGAATGGAAATTCCGCGTTCTTCTCCATATTAGCTAAGAGCATTCCGCCTACTGCTGTGTTTGCTTGAGCAACGTCGTTTAATAATTCCCCAGCGGCTGTTTTTTGTTTGATCAAGGGCTTGGCTAATGGAGATTCCAGTATCGGCTCGATTGGTTCTAAGGGGCTCATCAAATGCGCTAAGATGCAGAGTTTGGGGTCGGCCACTTCGAGAATGCTTAGCGAGCTGGGGACGTTTTTCGTTGTCATTCCTTTCTCTGGTGTTGGCGGCGGTACAGGTAGCTGAAATTTTATGAATATCAATTAGTAAAAAAAATCCCATGAAAATGAATACTTACTTGTCAAAAATAAGTCTCGCAACTCAATTTTTTTACCGTAAAAAGTTGTGAGATGTTATTATTAATTTATTCAGTTTCTTCTTCAGGCGCCATGTCTTATGTTGTTACGTAATTATCTAACCTAAAAACATCTTATAGTGACCATATCAATATTAAAAAATCTTTAAAATTTCCAATAAATAGATTGGCTTGGTAATCGCACTAAACCATCTAATTTACATATTTCTGATCAATATTTTTATGAAACATTTCCATTTAAGGTATCTAATATTAATTCATGTTTTTGCAATAATTTAGTAATATCATGTAATCTACAGACTACTTATAAAAACTTTCAATAGATTGTCATGTGAATCAATTTATTAAAAAATGGGTTCCGATTGATAAGACAATTTATATAAGGGAACTATGGTGCCTTGTAGCCGACACTGCGGTAATCGATAAGCATGCCGGACATGGAGACTATTAGCACAACACTCCATTAGGGGAGGCCTATGTCTAGCAATGAACCGTACAGGACTGATGAATGTATAGACCGGTGATTCCCAAAGTGGTCTGTATCGACCCCTAGGGGTCTATGACATCCTGCAAGGGGTCTACGTCAGCAAAAAAAAATTTGGGGGTCCATGAAATGAAAATAGAGGTCTACGAAAGTAGATCTCAACACTTATAGGTAGGTACTGATAGTACCTATTTACTTACATCATACTATCTTATAATATCAAAACATATAAATTATTTATGAAGTAAAAAAAATATTATAAGTATACGTTTATAAAATTGTGTAAGTTGTAGGATGTTGGTATTCGCTTTGTGGTCGCAATACATTTTGAACATGTAAAAACCTGAGAGTCGCAGTTCAATTATTAAATGTATAAATTAACATATTATGTTTTTACTTTAAGTTTTTAATACTAAACTTCACTACAGTTGGAAATTTACAGGAAATCAGTATCAGGTAAGTAGGGGGTCTACCCAACACGGAAAAATATGGCAAGGGGTCTACGAAACAAAAAAGTTTGGGGAACTCTAGTATAGACGATGTAATAACGTGTCTCACCGGCACCCCATCAGGCAGGAACCGCTCTAGAGCGTGGGCAGGTATCACGAAGCAGTCTCTTTCGAGGGTCGCCAGGGAGACGGGCTCGGTGCGCCGTCGCTGGTCGTTGCTCGGCCTCTCCCAGCGTAGCAGCGACACCGAGGGCTCCCTCGTCACCAGGGGCTGAGGAGGCTCCGGCTCCGGCCCCGTTCCGCCGCCGAGGACTGGACCGCATCGTTCTGAAAGCAATAACATAATTATAAAAAGATTTTCTTTTGTTATCAAAAAAACACACGCTTCCTACACTCATAGCCCCGCAGTGGGATTTTCTCCCGTGTCGTGGGTACCATGGACACAAACAAGACGAATACACAAACACCCGGACCCAGAATAGGAATCTAAACTCATCATTCAGATACCTGTCTGGCCGGGAATCCAACCCGGGACCCATTGCGCGTCAGACCGTATGGTAACCGCTGCGCCACGCAGGTCGTCATACGTTAGAGTCGCTCAGAATTATGAAACTGAATGAGCTGCCTATAATGTTAGTAGAACAGATGACGTTCGAGAAAGAAAAGTTTTGAATGGAGTTTGCTTTTCAGCAAAAAGACGATAGATCGCTTCTTGATGAACTGGAATCAGACGTGTACAGACCAGTCAGAGGACGAAAAGTTAGGGGATTGGAGTTCAGAGAACTATTTGTAGCTTCGAGATAGTAGCAGGTTTCCTAATAAGTGAAGTAGTAAGCTAGTTTATTGTATATCTCATCTTATATAATACCTCTGCTCATAGGTAGTTATTGACTGTATAAAAGCAACAATTTCACAAAAGCGCCAAATCTAGGTCCACAGGTATGATGCGCCGCGAATAAATCACGAGGTAGGAGCATTTTCTTGCCACCGTAAAGACCAGAAGGTGCGGCGTTTACGCCTACCAAGGAAGAGCCTGAAAGGGGCATCGCGCTCGGAGGACTCCGGTTGTGTTCCGATGGAGATCCCGGAGTCCTCCGCGCAGAGCTGAGGACGGCCACCGGGAGGGTTTTAGTGATGTAAGAATCCCACATAACCCACGTCGCTCTCACGTCGTCGGGTACCATTTGAAGGATTCCCCTCGAAAAAAAAAAGAGCCTTTTCTTACTGAGTTTTTCATCTACAGCATTTATTCATACTACGCATATTGTTGAGAGTCGTGACTATATTAAATATCTTGCCTTTTAAGATTGCCTACATTTAAGATATAAGGGTGACGAATAAATAGTTGTGTATGGTACGGTTATCACAGTGCTTATGCTCACATTTTACCTTATAACTGCAGTTCCTTCACTCATGCATTTTTTATCAGATTTAAGTAGCAAACTAGTGTGCAGTCCTTCTGATGGTAAGTCGTCTACCACCCATTAACATTTGTAAACAACTTCATATAGAACATAGGTTCTATCTGAAGTCGATTGACTTGTTAGATGTTATTGACGAGGATAGATGAGTTGTTATTGACGAGGAATAAGATGGTCGCCTAATATGAAAGTGCCCCACTCTTCCAACGAAACGCAAGAACTACTTCACGGTAGAAATAGTTGTGGCCGTTGTACCTTGGTCAAATTACACTGACTCTACCACCTCGTAATTTTTTTTTATCTGACTGAAGTAGCAAACGAGCATGCAGTCCACGTGATGGTAAGTGGTCACTGCCGCCCATGGATACCTGTAATCAACTTCATACAGAAAATGGGTTCTATCCGAAGTCAATCACAGATGCGTCGCTACTCCCAAGGATTATGATGGTCCCCTCATATAAAAGTGTGCCGGCAACCACATCCTTTCATCGAAACGCAAGAACTGCTTCACGCTAGAAATAGGTGTGGCGGTGATACTTCCCCGGTCGAAATACACTGTTTCAACCACCTTGTAAATGCATTATAATATCAAACGTGGATCACAATTAATATAGCAATGTAGAGCCAAATATAATCGTGACCCCAAATTCTTCACAAAAATAGAACTTACGTGCTTCCATTGCATGTTTCCAAAGGCATTTTGGGCGTGATGGCTTTAATTAAAGTGTCATTACAAGGTAATTGTTTCAGGCGTGGAGTTACGTTAGGCATTCATATATCTTGTTTATATTTTTGCAAACACGCGTTTGTGATTTTTACCCGATTGGATGAAAGGGTCATTTCATTGGTACCATTTTTGTGTTAATTATTAGATTTTAAATTCTATTGATCTGTATCCAAAACACTTGTTCTTAAATAGGCGACTTTACAATGTGCTTGCAGTTTTCGAACACAACCAAATAAATATGAAAATAGAGTTTAAAGATCTATATTTTTAACAAACTCTATCAATAAGGCAAAGGTTCCACGTAATGAAATAATTCAAAGTTTAGTTACATAGAAAGGTACACCCCCAATTACTGTTAATAAACGAGTTTTCAAAATTGACTGGCCTCTAAATCTAACAATTAGTTAACTCATTTATCTGCATTTATAACAGTACCTTTCGTTCTACGACTTCGATATGCTATCGTACCCTACACCTATTTCTTCCTTACAACAACACTCTTCGAGTCAACAATGCTTACTGTTGCTGATTCAAAGAGTTCTGTAAGAGACAAATGGCGTGTTCCAAATTAATTCTTACGATTAGCAAAGCATCTCTGGCTGGTATCAGTGAACCCAATTCTGTTATTATATATGGACATTTTGCGAGCCATCAGTTTATCAGTCATGCTCATTGCGGTTGCGTTCCTATGGAGATCCCAGAATGGTCTTTGTAGCGCTGAGGACGGCCACCGCGGGGGTTTTAGTGCGGTAAAAATCCCACATAACCCCGCGTGGCTCCCACGGTGTGGGGTACCTTCTGAAGGTTTCCCTATCGAGAACAAAAAAAAGGTCTTTCTCTATGGTGATTTTTTGCCAGTAGTCATTGCGCCTGGCATGAGTATTGACAACCGCAGAAGGTGTTACCGTTCCATAGTAAGACTCCATCTCTCACAGTTAGACGGAGTATTATACAAGACAATAACAAATGGGGTCGTCATAGAACTACTAGTACGAGACGATATGACCACGTAAGCCATAAATATGTGGATCGGGTTCTGTTATTGCACTCATAGCTATTTTAAGATTAGTGTTAGTTAAAAATTGCGTGCACTAGTTATTAATGGTTTCATTTGTGATGTTTTATAAGTTGTCAACCTAAATATTCTAAGACAACATGCATATTTATTTGTTTATTTCGGATTACCAACATAAGATACAGGATTATCGTATACAGTACAGCTACGTTAACAATCTTAGTGAGTAGTGTTCTTACGATTATATACAATCACAATAATATAATATTAATTTTCATAATATAAATTTACTAGTTGACCCGGCGAACTTCGTTCCGCCTATAAGTCGAAAATCTGAAATTATGAGTGTCTCTCTACATAATACATGTATTATACATAAAAATCTTCCTCTTGAATCGCTCTATCTATTAAAAACAGCATTGAAATCCGTGGAGTAGTTTTAAAGATTTAAGTAAGTATACATAGGGACAGACAGCGAGAACCTTTGTTTATATGTACCTAGTAATGAAGGTGTTACAGCCCTTAGGGGCTATCCATAAACTACGTCACACGTTAATGAGGGGGGGGGGTCGATAAAGTGTGAATTTAGAACTACTGTTATTAATTTAAAAATTATATGTGTATGATTGCAAAATGTGTGACATCACACTAGCGAGGGGTCTCATAAATATGACGTAATTTATGGATGGCTGTAAGGAGTGGTAAGAAGACATACTACAAGAACTTCCTCCTGCATGTTTGCTCGCGTGGGATAAGTCCCACGCGAGCAGGAGGAGGAAATTCTTTCACCAAAATAATATAGTAGTATAATAATTGATTAATAATACGAAATTTGAACCTCTAACCTTAAAAATGAACGAATTTGATACTACATACACTATTTCTCTGATATAAATTTTGTTCTGTATAATTAAAAAAGCTACTTACTTTTTTTCTTAAATAAGAACATAGCTTTACTTTGGATAAGTGAAAGAAAATCTTGAAAATATCTTCTATATTAGGATTTTTTATCTATCTTAATTATATGTTTACGTAGCTTATATTGGAGTGATCACTTTGTAAACTAATTTGTCAGATGATTCACCAAGAACCATGATTTATTTATATGTGTCATTTGATCTATCTGTCACTGTGTGCAGATTTTCGTAAAAACGAGATGTCACTTGTCTAGCATTGATGAGTTTGGCTAGGTAAACAGGAAGGGTGGGATTCTTGACCGTTGTTTATCATATTGTCATGTATTATATCTACTATTTGAATTATTAATATACACTATGTCTACTGTTATATGTGTTGTTTACAAACTAGTGACGTATATGATTGCATTGACATGGCTTACAATAACAAAACAATATATAAGCTACTTAAAAAATTGTATTAAGAATATAAATGAATTTTGTTGTTGTTATATGTTATATTGTCTTTTTTTCAATCGATCCATTAGAGAATTTGAGTGTCTTATGTAAATTACACGTATACACATTATTTGAACGAAAAAACTACGTCTAAAGTAGGTATTTGCTTATTTATTATCAACTGGTCTTAGATGCAGCGAATTTCTGTAAATGGTATTTTCACAAGATAATCAATACATATGCACTAACATATGTAGTTTTAAAAATAAATATATTATTGAAAATGAAGATTAAAAATAAGAGATCCATATACGCGCCGTCAAAGTTGCGTACGAGTGTTAGTCAATAAACGACAGCATAAAATTAAACGCATTCTGTTTGCCCTCCGTCCCAAACAAACCGGAATCGGCCGAACTCGTGACAGATTAAACACAAATACTCGACACAAAACATGTGTTTGGCTCGCAAATAGAATTAAGTTTACCTGTGCCGTCGTTGTACTGCGCGCTGGCCCGTGGAGCTGAGAAGAACAAATGGGTCCTGTAGTGATGTTCCTCCATGCAGGAGTACCTATCCCGGTCCCGTCGCTTCGCGTTGCGTCCTGCTCCGAGCGCCCCCTTCGCTTTCCCGCCACCCCCGCTCACCGACACCGTCTTCTCAGTGCTGAAGTTCTTTCTGAACATCAAATTCATCTTGGAAGCTTGCCACGCGCCGTCTCTCTCGCACAACACTAGTGGTGGCTTGGTGGAATAGCGCGCTGTGTACGAATAGCAGACGCTATTTTTACGATACTAATATCGTTAATTCAAAGTTGTAAACCGTTGTGGAGTTTTTTAAAACTATACTGCAATCGTTTCTTTAATCTTGTAGATAACAGAAGCTATAATAACTTTCATTCGGCTGTAACTTCACAATGACAGTAAGAATCTATTATGAATGCGGCAAGGCGCAGTCTTCTTGAACTCGTTGTATTTCCCGTGTAGTTCTACACATTCGTAGACTTTTACAGGAAATAGCATGCTATATATCTTGATCTCCGTAGACGTTCGCACCGTGTAGTGTTAACAAAGACGTTCACTTTTACAGGAAATAGCGCGCTATTATATAACGGTTTCGGTCACTTCACTAATGCCGTCTAACGCTAATTAGACAAGCCAAGAAATTAAGCCGGCTATATTCAGACGTGTTGCATCTCTTTCTGACAATTTTAGTGTTAGAATTTAAACAGTGTGAACGCATTAGACGTTTACCAGACGCAAGATGATCACAACTCATTAGTTAAACGGAAAGTTTTATTTTTGGTTTTATGGATTTGTAGAGGATATAGTTTACATGGTTCCGTAAGTAGGTATAGTTTTAATGTCACTATGACAAAGTTACGGTTTTTTTACAAGTCTAAAAACAGTAATAAAAAGTAAGTAGGTAATAATCATAAATACCTTTTTATTGACAAGTGGTCTTAAGGGACGTCGTACTTTTTAGTTTTTAGTAGGGATGTTTTTTCTCTAAATTACTACCGCAGACTAAGGCTTTTTTGAGACCTATGAAACGGTCTCAAAAAAATGGTTTTAAAGGTATATTAAGTCTATAAATTCGCACGTGGACTATGGCGTTCTGACAGGATCTATCCCATTCTCAAACCGTGCGCATCAGTGGAATATCAATGGGTTGACAATTTAGACTTCAATGTGCCCCTGATAGACTAGTAGTTTGGCAGTTAAAAATGATCTAAATAAGTTGGACTGCAATCTGTTTGATACCATTAATTAAACTGCGAAAGATGAAGAGATGTGTCATACCTAAAACCTGTGTCAGAAAACAGAAATAAGGCCGATTCTTGCCAAATTGATTTATAATACCAAAATTATTAGAAAAACCGAGTTTTATAGATAAATAACCGTTTTAAAAACATTTTTCAAAAACCTGATTTATTGACAAACCTCCACATTAGAAAAACGCAGTTAGTCGCCGCTTTTTCAACAGTTTTGATAGTTTTGTAAATTTTCCAGAAATCAAACTTATATTCATTTTCGTTGGGCGCACTGAAATTAAGACACGCCATACACACCTGATGATATAACTAGTAGTAAATATTTAGACACTCTATGTAATATTCTTTAATCATTTCCAATAGTTCATTACCGCAGAGTATTAAGGACTTCATAAAAATTCAAAAGCCCTATTGTTATTTTTAATTGCGTACTCTGTCTCATTGAGCACTTATTACTAGACTGCTATTCTAACTGTAACATCTTCCTTTTTTTAAAGAAGCCCATGGACTTCTATAATAAACGCCAAATAAGATCAGTACCTTACATACAAACATACTAAGTAGTACAGCTACAACTGAGCGCGTTGCCCCATCGGGCTACACCCAGGTGAGGGGCTGGGCCCACCACATCGTCTGGTCTGTACGACGATATGTGACCACACATAGCGCCGTCAACCCCAGGGTTGCTGGACGATTCGAGCTCCCACTCTTTGTTACAATCACAACCTTGAGTGAATATCTCAGGGTTTTGTGTGTACCTATCGACGCCTGGCTGGCGCGGCAGATTACGACCTTTTTCTTTTTTTGTGACGGGGAGGAAACCTTCATAGGCACACCTCGGCGAGACTTCGGGTTTTGTGGAATTCTTACCCACTAAAACCTCCTCGGTGCTTTCAGGGGTCCCGGGATCTCCAATAGACCGGTGCCGGCAGATTACGACCTAAACCTCACTCATTCTGAAAGGTGTCTCGTGCCCAGTGTTCCAGTAACGACTTAGCCTCGTGTCAAAATAGGTTAACGTATCCTAACGTGAATATGCGTACGAAAAGCGATTTAACCTGAAGCCACATTTGACCTAATTTTGAATCACTGCCATCTTTTAATTAAAGTCAAAGACGGCCATTACGGATCTCAACGTATAAATAAAGTTCTGAACCCATTACTTCTTGAAACGTCAAAGTAACTTTCCTCAAAGAGAAACGGCCGACTTGGAAAAGATCATATTAAATTAAATACAGCAGACGGGAGCCAGAGAAATATTTGATTACTGTTTATAATAATCATGTTTAAGAAGATTTTATATGTACAGTTAATGATGGGCCGTTAATATATGGTACCCCTTCATATTATAAATATGAATGTTTGTTTGTTAAGCTTTCACGCCAAATTTACTCAGCCAATTATCATTGAGCTTTGTGTACGTATCTTTGGAGGCATTAAAAATGACATAGGATACTTTTAATCAAAAAAAAAAGACTTGCGGCACTCGGGATCTGCCCCGGTAAAGCTATTGCATACCATTTTTTATCAACTTATGCAATTATAATTAATTATTTATTTATTTATGCCGTATATTTTTCTTTGATATTAATTCTAGTTTTTTTCTTTGATACTGTATACTTCCTTCAAACAGCTGTATACATATTTGTCTAATTTCCGAGCAAATCGTCTCGATCCGTGCGAGCTTCGTACTGTCGTACCATATACATACACGTTAAGCGAACGCTCGGTCGCGCTACATGGAGTGTGTTTGGTTTTTTCGTTACGGAATTTCTTGATTCGGTCGCTGCGCTCAATGCCCGCCATAAAAGCTATGCAATAGCTTAAAAATACTGAATCATATTGATGTTGTTCTATCGAAATATATTTGTCTTTGATATTTATTCGAGCGCTTCAACGCGAGCGAAGCTGCGTACAAAAGTTAATTAATATTATAAATGCGAAGGATTGTGAGGATGTATGTGTTTGTTACTCTTACATGCAAAAACCATTAGTCAAAAGGAGGAGTAGGAGGAGGAGGAGTCAGTAGGATTTCGCAAATTAGCACAGACATGGTTTACGAAGTGTATGCAGCCGTAGAAATATCGTAGTAATTCTTATAATTATTCTTATTATTTTATATTTTTTTTACTCTTATTCGCATTTAGTCAAAAGGAACACGGGTCGCCCCCACACCAGATGGACCGATGACCTAAAGAAGAGCGGGAAACCGTTGGATTCAGAGGGCACAGGACCGGTTGGAGTGCCGTCATTTAGGGGAGGCCTATGTCCAGCAGTGAAACTCATAGGGCTGATGGATGGATGATATAAATTCCATGCATGTATTTTTAAATATCATGCTTTAATTTATAAACCGCTTGCAGTTTACATAAATTTGTATATCAGAAATAATATTGCTATCGTCAATTGACTGGCGGCTCATTGCATATGAATTATGCAGTTTATCGATTTAGCTAATGGCTGAACAAACGAATGTTACCGATCTATTTCGCAGAACTGAACGTTCAGTAATTGCTTCGTGTTATCGAGTTTAGCTTTAAAATATTACATTTTTTTTTACTTGACTGAAGTAGCAAACGAGCATGCAGTCCACCTGATGGTAAGTGGTCACTGCCGCCCATGAACGTCTGTAATCAACTTCATACAGAACATGGGTTCCATCTGAAGTCAATCACAGATGCGTTGCTAATCCTGAGGACTATGATGGTCGCCTCATATGAAAGTGTGCCGGCAACCACACCCTTCTATCGAAACGCAAGAAATGCTTCACGCTAGAAATAGGTGTGGCGGTGGTACTTCCCCGGTCGAACTACACTGGCTCTACCACCTTGTTGGTTAAGTCGTTGAATAATAATAATAATAATGTTTGTTTGCTCTCACGGAAGGTCTTATGTACTAGGCTACAACTAGGCTTATATTTTAGGGCAATACAGTAACCTTTAGCGAGAGCCTGGTGCCTGTTGTAGGCTTTTACAAGCCTGTGATACAAGTCACCAGTGCCCTTCCACGGGCAGTTTGTGATTGTATAGTAAGTACCTAGTCTAGTAATCGCAGCGTACACAAAATTAATTTAATATTTGGAATACATCTATTTATACATCACCTATGAATTTGTTGGTAAAAACATTTATTTGGAGTGTTTTGTTATTTATATGTTTGATATGTGTTTGAGCGTAGGTGCGTGTTTGTGTGTTATATTGTATGTGTATTGTGTGCGTGTATGAATGTTTACGTGTTTGTATTTGTGTTTATTGTATGTAGTTTATAGATTGTGTGTGTTTATTTGTGTGTATGTGTGTGTTATTATAACGAGTAGTATAATGAGGTTAGTTAGGGAGATTAGATGATAATGACTATCGGAATTCATTTTAAAATTAGAAGTAGATTTTCTGTTTCTGTGTAGCTGAGGGTTTGTAGATAGTCAGAGACTATTATTTTGCACGAGTGTTTATTAAGGGGATAAATGTTAAGGTTTTTATTTATTTTGTTATACAAGTAGTTGCCTAAGTGATCAAAGAATTTATGTGAAAGCGATATTTTAAAGGATTTTATGTTGCATATCGTTCTGTTCCTTCTCTTGTGGCTAAGAGTCAGGTCGTATCGTAGTTGGGAATGTTTTCTGAGAATAACATGGAGGATGAAAGATTGCCGTACAGTGAGTACTTGCCATCGCTTGTACAGGTCTGTAGTAGGATGGAGGAAGGCGAGTCCAGCTCCTACTTTTAGAATAGCCCGTTGGGCTCTTTCTAGTACGAGTAGATATGACTTTGATGCGTCACCCCAGGCTGTAATACAGTAATCCGTGAGCGATTGGCATAGTGCAAGATACACCATTTTTATTATTCTACTACTTGCCACGTGTCTTAAGGTTCTAAAAATGTACATGAGTTTACGCAGTCTAGTCACAAGAGTATCAATATGCGCTTTAAAGTTTAAATTTCGGTCAATGTTGACTCCTAGATATTTTATTTGCTCAGAACACACAAGAGATGGACAGGCACAGTCACGGACAAGGGATTGGCGTTCATGGGCTTTTACATTGAGTGAGATGGGCGGACGCAGATTGGGTTTCGGGGAAAAGGCTATAAATTTAGTTTTATCAATGTTAACTGTAAGAAGGTTATTCCTAAGCCATCCACTTGCTACAGTAAAGCCCCTCTGGGCAAATTCAAACACTTGTTCCCAACTATTACCCCTGAAAAATAATGTGGTATCGTTTGCAAAGAATGTAACTTTGGCCCACCAAAGTAAATCACACCAGAATGAAAGTTGAAACAAACTTTTGTAGTTAACTACGGAGGTATAGCCGCGTCACTTATTTTTTTAATAGCAGTTTTCGTGTTCTGGTTAGAAGAGAAACATACTTATGAAAGACGTCTCCTCAGATTTAACACAACTGTAGGAAAACGTAGGTAGGTTCGGCCCTTATCGGCTTAGATCTTTAAAACTATGCTACGGATTTTAATGCACTTTTTAATAGATAGAGTGATTCAAGAGGAATAATTTTATGTACAACACATGCATAATATAGTGGAGAACATTGATAATTTTAGATTTTTGACTTTTAGGCGGAAAGAAGTTCACCGGGTCACCTTCTATGTATATGTTTATATGTTTAACTAAGTCGCAAACCATCTGTGTGCAAATAGCGAAATTCATGGTAGTTTTTTCATGAAAGAGAGACAAACACACAAAAATTTTGCATATACGATATGGCTAGCTTATACCCTCGGCTGATATGTAGGTATAAATAACTAGTTGACACCTTCCTCTTGATTAACTCTATTTAATAAAAAAACTGCATTAAAATCCGTAGCGTAGTTTTAAAGATTTAAGCAAACATAGGGACAGACAGCGAGAAACGACTTTGTTTTATACTATGTAGTGATGGAGATTCATGCATTAACACTATACACCATCTCATAATATATTCAATAGGAAAACAAGTTTAAATTGAAGGGCCGAGTTAGTGTGTAGTTCAGAAGTAATTACGTTGCTACGAGTATAGGCGCTGACGTAATTATGTTGTGTAAGTGCTTAATCCATATTTTAAATGATACTTTGATTTTTTTATTGGATTGAAGTAGCAAACGAGCATACAGTCCACCTGATAGGAAGTGGTCACTGTCGCCCATGGACATCTGTACGTAACTTCATATTGAACCAGTGTAGTTCGACCGGGGAAGTACCATCGCCACACCTATTTCTAACGTGAAGCATTTCTTGCGTTTCCGATGACTGCGATGGAAGGGTGTGTTTACCGGTACACTTTTATAGGAGGCGACCATCATAGACTTCGGGAGTAGCAACGCATCTGTGATTGATTTCAAATATAACCCATGTTCTGTATGAAGTTGATTACAGATGTCCATGGGCGGCATTGACCGCTTACCATCAGGTGGACTGAATGCTCGTTTGCTACTTCAGTAAGATATAAAAAAAAAATATAGGACATAGGTTCTATCCGAAGTCAATCATAGATACATTGCTACTTCTAAAGACTGAGCTGGTCGCCTCATATAAAAGCGTGATTTTTATGATATACTTTGTTGTTTGGAATTAAATTATTTTAAGGAGAAAAAAGTTCAGTTCTATAACAATATTATCTTGATAAGTACTTTAGTAATACTGCGGGTGAAGTGGCCACAATACTTTTTATAACATTAATTTCTTTTTTTATACAAAATTTAAGCCCAACAGATCCACGAGGAAAGCTAATCGTACTTTGCTATTTTCTATTTTGTTCTATTTTCTATTTCTTTTTATTTTACATATGTAACTTACGATAAAGTCTTAACAGTTGTCCAAATTACGATCGTCTATGTTTTTTATATATATTGGCACCGTACAAACTCTATCACTTCGTAATAGGCGCTCCCTACACTCTCGCTAATGATACATTTCGATTTGTACACAGAGGGTTTGGAGGCAATAGTAACACTCGATCTCAGCGAGGTTGTAAATCAAACAGTTTATGAGCCTCGTTGGCAGGAGGAACATCTCGCGCATTTTATATGTGGTTCAAGTCATAAGCGGCAGCGGATAATAGCGAATAGTACAAGACCTATTTGGAAATTGTGCCCTTGTTTACATACATATAGCTAAATACAATAAAAATAAATAGATCACTAACTTTTTGAATGAGGGCAATGAAAATCTCAATAAGAGAAAATGTAAAAAGTACCTTTTAAATTTTATTTCCTTTATGTTGTTTATTTCTTATATTTAGAAATATCAGGTTCATCATATATGCTAACTGGAACATTATGCAGTCCTAAAATGCAATCAGCTATCTGAATGAAATATTACTATACATCACTGTGTGTGAATATTGTTATGCAACTGTTAAAATATTATTTTAGATACCTACTAATAACATATGTGCGGTTAATTTGGAAATTCAAATACTTACGACAATAAGACTTATGACAATGACAGTATTTAAATTTGCTCAGTAAACAGCATCTGCTGAATATTGATAGAAAATCGACTGTCTATGGCCAATGAATACAATTACATACCTACTAATAACGTATATATGTGTGAGTAATTGAGAGTATGTGTAATTAGCCAAGCCAATACTGTGGGTCCAATTGGGCACACCGTATTGACACTTTATTTGAATTTTATGAATAATAATAATATCTTTATTTCAATCAACGTTGGATCATATATGTATACATGCATATTAAATTAGATTAAAAAAAAAATAATAACAACATTAAAATTAAATACAAATCAATTAAAATGAATGTCACTTAAATTATGAGTAATCAGAATCTGTTGTCGACGGATAAGCAGTTGCATATTTTGGTACCTACTTCATTTATTACCAATGCAAAAACAAAATGGCAAAAAGAAGATATACAAAGAAAAAAGACAAACCCACTGAGTTTCTTGCCGGATCATCTCAGTTGAGATCGTGTTCCCATCCGGTGGTAATGTAAAAAAATAGTAACTGACAATTTGTAAATGCCTCCTTAGGCCTATTAAAATAAAACATTTCATTTTTATTGACGTAATCGCTTGTGACTTACGCCAGATCTTCAAGTTCAATTTCTCCAGAGGCTACATTTTATTTAAACGACAGTAACGGTCCAGGCGCTAAAGGGTTTCCAATGCACTCACGATTATTGAGCTCCAGATTTGTAACTGCTTTCAAAATTTGATGGAAAGTCCATATAATTGATTTATTTTCTTACATTCGGAGAAATGGAATAGATATCTTTTTTTGAGCTTTTATGTAGTCGCATTATATGAAAGTGCAACTATCGGAACTCAAGAACTATTTCTCATTAGAAATGGGTTTGAAGGTGGTACCTACTCGCTCGAACCGTACTTTTATACCACCTATGTACAGTTATGTAAACTATTGTTATTATTTTACTTACTCCATGCATAGTTTCCGTCGTTTCAGATTCCCTTCTAGATATTTTAATGTAGGTTTTTTGACATTAATCAGACGCTTGGTGACTGCAGTGGGTGACGATGTCACACAGAAAGACTCTGATGCCCATTTCCTTGATTTTGTCCTTTCACTAACACTACACTATGTTATATACCTAGCTCAAAACAACTTATGTTGTAATGAACCTAAACTGAAAAGCAATAAAGTATTTCTATTTCAAAACGCTCAATTAATCATCTCTCACACGTCATAATAAAAAAAAATGTGTTCGTGTACTAGCGTACACTCGTAAGAAGTGAAACTTCTTTATGACGTTATTTTTCAAAAAATAATTTACTATATGCAACTTTACAGAAATTGGTTAAATAAAGTTAAATTAGATAAAGTTTAATATAAGGCTTTTATTAAACTTTATCTAATAATCTAATCTATAATAATCTATCTAATATCACGCGTGGTAGGGATAAGAAAAAGATGGCGCGTAACGGAAAAAAAAGATGGCGCGTAACAGAAAAAGATGGCGCGTAACGAAAAAATGTTACACTAAATTTTTTTCCAACCCCGATAAAGAAGTTTCACTTCAAAAACATCCTATTCATTAATATAATATACAATCAGATAATCACCCTTGAAAGTTCTCGTAATGTAGAGCCGTTGTAAACGACGTCCACTTTTATTCAAATCCTCTCGAGCTTTCGAAAGTTCTAGAAACTTTGTATTGGCCATTTCTGGATTTTCTAGAAGGTACTCGAAACAAGTATAATCCAATTTGGTACGAATCTCTAGTACTACTAGATACAAGTACTGAACTTGGAATTGTTATTTTTGTTTATCATTTATTGCAATGTTTATAAATGAACTTGATGAAATTTTGAAACTTTTGTTTTTATATTTGAAATTATTTAAAACACATAATATTTCATTTTTTCTCTCTTAAAATATAATATTGTTTATGTTTATTTATTGAAAATATAAACATTTTCATTGAGTAGGTAGATATTCGGAACATTTTTTTAAGTGTAATTTAAAATAATAATGATTTATTTTGTGGGATTTTTCTATTGTGTGGGATATGTCGTGGATGTCATGGACATTCCCAAAACCAAAACAGAAATCTAAATTCATCATTTCGGTATCGCTCAGGAATATAATTCAAAATCCACTGGCAGACTGAAACAATACATTCGACAACAATCCAGTATGGGAGTTCCGGCTCTGACGTGGCATGCATTTGTGTCTAACTTGTTCGCGGGCATCCATTACTAATGAGAGGTAATTTTGGCGATTTTCGATTCAGATTTGGCTTAACACTCCCCCATTTTTCAGAGCAGGAAGAGGAAGATGCTGTATATTTAATTTTAATCCATTTTCCTGAAAATTTTACACGATAGGTAATAATTACGCGGTATTATGCCGAGATCCCTTCTTCTAACGAAAGAATTTATGAAGTTCGAGACCCCCCCTAAATATATCAAGTAATTAATGCCTACATAGAATTAAATCTCTTTCACCTTCTACATAAATTCTCCATGCCTAAGAACAATCTTGTAATGTTGATCCTTTTCTTTCGACTTACATATGTACTATCGCTGTACACGGCGGTGTTACGTATTTGTCTCTACGACCACATAACTACCTAGCTATATGTTCGTAGATAATCTGGCCCCGAAGCTTTCCTCTAAATAGCCCGCAAAAGTTACCACAATTTGTTATGGTTCGTTTCATATCAGTGTTACCAGAATAAAGAAAATGCCTATTTTCGGGGACGATATTAGGAATAGTTGGAGAAATATTTTGGACATATTGTACAAGGAAATTGAAGATACATTTTGGGATATGAAATAAAAATGAGTAAATAATTTGAATTACATCGATTAGTAATCGATGTACGTACGAGCGAATACTGCGAAGAAAATAAATTAAGATCATTTGTTTTTTTTACTCGTACGTATTCCGCAAAATATTATAAGTCACATTTGTGTTTCTTTTTATAACAATAGAGAGGTACGATTCACCTGTTTGTAAGACACCACTGCCGCCCATGACTATGTGCAATCAATCAAAGGAAGACCTAGAATCCTATCTGAGTTTTGTAAAGTTAAATTGCCTCGGTAATAAGGATAAGTTCATCTCATTTGCCACACCTTTTAAACTAAAACCCATCAGCGCGTTTATAAAGTTGCTGTGGCAGTGAACATAATTATATCATCAGGTTAACTTCATGCTTGTTTGTTTATTTAATCAAATAAAAAAAAATGCTGTTTCTACATAGACACCTAATTCTACCACCACTTTTTCGGAATTTTAATAATCTTATATACAGTTCTCGACGTTCCGTTGTACAAAACCACGCTTTCTACACTCATAGCCCCACACTACGATTTTCTCCTGTATCGTTGGTACCATGGACACACACAAAGATGAATACACAAACATCCAGACCTAGAACAGGAATCTAAACTCATCATTCAGATACCTGTCTAGCCGGGATTCGAACCCGGAACCCGTTGCGCGTCAGACCGGCATGGTAACCGCTCGGCCACGTGGGTCGTCGTAGTACAAGAAAAAATATTTGTATTTTGAGGGTACAAATGTATTTTACCTAATTTGGAATTTGGCAACACCGTCCTCGACCCACTGACTTTGTGGGAAAGGACAAGTTGACATTTAGATAAGTAACAAAGATGCTTGTGTTTATGTTGTTTATCGAACGTCCCCTTTATTGAAGGTTTCATCCAAATCACTCGGCAACTTTGGACGAAATCCAATATCGTGTGTCTAACGTCAAATCCTTTGAGACTGTAATATGGATTAGAAATCTTCAACTTTGATAACTTCAACTTGTATCGAATTTCAAACATTTTAACTTACTAACATTTATTCTCATCCATAGGTAGCTCATATTACTTGAAGACTGAATGAAACATAATAAATTAGTTTCTACTTTAAAATTAAAACGACCTTCAACAACATACAACAACAGTCAAACAAACAAATCTTCGAACGAATTCATCATACTATATTATAAAGGCGAAAGTTTGTGAGTGTGTATGTTTGTTACTTCTTCAAGTCTAAACGACTGGAGCGATATTCATAAAATTTGGTAGAGAGTTAGCTGACACTCTGGATTTACATATAGGCTACTTTTTATTGTGGGATATATCTTATTCCCACGGGACAATCGATACGTCGATTTTATTAATGCGGGCAAAGCTGCGTGGTTCAGCTAGTTACTTAATAATATGAAATTTGGAATGCTTCGTTTAACTAATTGTAAAATGTTAACGCTACTTCAATCCAAAATAAATCTAAATTCGCCTTAGTTCGAATACTGGGACACTTTTTCTAATACGAAACACTTTTCCATCTTCCTCAGGAGTCCTTTGCATCTGCAATTGACTTGAAGTAAAACTATTGTTCATTTGAATTTGATTCCAGTTTGCCATGAATGTCGTGATCACTAAAGTGGATATTTGGTGAACACACATATCAGGTATTTCATGGACACATTAGTTGAAGGACATACTCGATTATTACTAACAACATAGTTCACCAGGTTAGTTACTAGTGTAATTCGACCGAGGAGGTACCACCGCCACCTTTATTTCTAGCGTGATGCAGAACCTACTTGCGATGGAAGGGAGTGTTTGCCGGGACGCTTATATGAGGACGCCATCTTAGTCCTCGGGAGTAGCAACGCTTGTGTGATTGCCTTCAGACACTCCTCCTTGATTCGTGATCCTCAATGCTGAGGGTCGAGGTCTCTATTTGTCACTTTCCTTTCTATGATGTTTCTCCGACAAACTCTGCTTTCGGCTGTGTGTAGGGCATGATGTACGGTGGTGTTGATATTGGTGTGGATTTGACCAGACCAACGCATTGGACTACGCCCCCGTGGCATCTTTCCTTCTATTTTTCTGGTCACCAGAAGATTTTCCAGGTTGTTAGTAGATAGAACCCATATAATACGCGAAGTTGCTTAAGTTCTTGATGGATGGCAGGGACCACTTACCATCAGGTGGACTGCATGCTTGTTTGCTACTTCAATCTTATAAATATAAAAACATACAAAAGCAAAATAGGATGTATTCGTACAATGGGCAATTTACCTTTACGACCGGTTTCCTGATCTGCGGCAGGAAAAGCATCGTAAAAGGGGCAATTGTTTGTCGTTCCAGCTTGGGACTTGGCAAGCAAGATAATTTATGGTCGTTCGTTTGATTATAGGTCTTCCCAGACAATGTTTGTTTTAATTAGATACTTTTTCTACTATTGTTGTAACACGCTGATTAAATTGATTTTAATGGAATCATTTGTGAATCCACAGGGCCGCGTTTAGAGGAGGGCATCCGGGGCAACTGCTCCTCTTCCCTACAAAAGATAGCCCCAACATCAGACTTCGAAAACAAAGATTTCGAATTCCGACTACTAAACACTAGTAGTTGTAGAATGAGCTTCATCCTGAGGTATTCCCGGAGCGCTGTGACATAGGCTTCTTCAAGAAAGGTGCGAAAAGAGCTCTCTTTCAAAACCGGCGATGCATTGGCGACTCCTCTGGTGTTGCGAATGTCCACAAGCGACGGTGACTACTTTCCATCAGGTAACCCGTCTGCCTTATCGTTAGGTTAAAGTATGAAAAAAAAGTACACAACTCGTAGAATATTTAAATTTTTTTGGCCGTCAAACTGCATAAACGTATGGGTCAATCATTAAATGAGGTTTTTTTATCGCCGACTAAGATTTCTACATAGGTGGGCGTAAAAGAATGAAGAAGAAGAACGATTTATTGAATAACTTTAATTAAAAAAATGTTTATTTCCTTTGAAATATAATTTTATTGCCCGAGACCTACAATACTATACATTCGACCCTGCGAATCGTCTTCACTTTTCGGTGATATTTTAGTTTTGTTTTTCTGTGAGGATTTTTCCTTTATCGGTTTGATGTTACATTAAACGACTAAGATTTGTTACGCCAACTTCCCAACTACGTAAGTTTATGTAATTTTGCTTACGATCTTGAATATTACGGGATATACAAAAATAAAAGCAGATTTTATTGCTTGCTTTTGAATTGGAAAAGCTCCTTCATTTTCTAGGTGGGCAACAGTGCCTAATCCGGACTGAAATGTATATTGCCTCACAAAAATAAATGTTGACATGAAGATAAAGGTTTTAATACCCTTTGCGGTATTAATTTGGACCACTGTCGAACCCAAATCTAACAAATTAAATAGACAATAGCTGGTAAACATTTCTAATTAAGTTTCGCGTTCAATTGCGGCGATAATCCTATTTACTTATGTAATAGAAATGCTTACACGACACCTACTTACGCCTAATCCTCGGTGCTAGTAATGTCGCCTGATCGATGTCAGTTGACATCAAGTTATCTTCGAGTACATGCTACACAAACTATGTACTTATTAGTGTTGCCCAAATTCAGTCTTGGTCTTGCAGTCTTGGTCTTGTTCTTGCGTTTTTGCAAGACCAAGACCAAGAACAAGACCGCGTATTTTTAGCAAGACCAAGACCAAGACTGACCGTGCAAGACTTGAGCAAGAACAAGACATAGCCTGCAAGACTCTTGCGTCTTGCAGCTAGGACTTAGCGCTATTTCACTGAGTAGTTAGGTGTAACAGTTCGGTGTATAGGTAGGTACGCTTAGGAATTCTATGAGACGCAAAAAACTGTATCAAAGAATATGAAAAACTGGACCTATGCGCATTACGACTAATACCATAAACATAGCGAATAAAAAAATATCTATTAAAATCAAACTGAGTGCATGCATAGTTATGTTTTAACCATCGGCACTTTAATAATGCGGCATCAAAGGTTTTGTACTTACTTCTCAAAGAAATTTGCCGCTTTTCGGAAGTACATGGTTATGATACACGCGCCGGCGGCTTCTTTTGAAATCTAAAACAATCGTTGCCGCCACGCCGAAATCATAACATTTGACACTATTTGATTGCCGCCATAGGGCGTAGGTATTCTCATGCAAAATAATTTCGAATTTTAAGAGTACCTACAGGTGTTCCAAAGAATAAATAAGTTTCAGAGTGCTTAGAATGAAAATGAATACATTATACTGATCACGCAAGTAGTATTATGATTGGGATAAAATGGTAAGGATAGGTAGTAGATGTCATATTAATTCATTCTAGTAAGTATATATTATAATATTGATTACTTATATGGTTTTAAACTAATTACTTAGGTACAATTATTGTACATTTAGTCAAACTTTAATAAATAGTAATAGACTAATAGGTAATTGCAAGACTTGCAAGACTCTTGCTGCAAGACCAAGACCAAGACCAAGACTGGGAGCGCAAGACCAAGACCAAGACCAAGACCAGGTATATTGGCGCAAGACCAAGACCAAGACTGGCTAAGTCTCGTCTTGTTCTTGCATTTGGGCAACACTAGTACTTATCCATACTATCCATACTAATATTATAAATGTGAAAGTGTGTTTGTTTTTCCTCTTTCACGTTGCCACATAACTATTTTATGATATGGTTTATATGCTGGGATATTGTTAGGAGGGCGGGAAGTGACGTAGGCTACTTTTTACCGCGCCCTCTAATTTCCATCAAAATATCGATGTTTTGTAAACATAGCATATTTAGTAGTTGACAGACGTTGTTAATAGATGGCGTAAGTAAAATTGATTTGCAAGTTAATTACCTTTGACCGTGCGGGCGAAGCCGCGGGTAAGAGCTAGTTGTGTTTAAATGCTTACGTGTTAAAGTTATATTGTGGATTTATATATACAGTTATTTGACTTACAATAAAACAAACTCCAATGATATGATTTTTCGTCTCTTTTTTTTACTGTTTTATACCGCTTTTTTTTTAGCGTTCCATACATAAAAAGTAAAAATAGTACACTATTACTAAGTCTCCGCTGTCCGTCTGTTAGTCTGTATCTCATGGTCCCTGTAGTCCCTCCCGGATCAGAATAGGACTGTGGTATCCCCTGTCTGTAAGAGGAGACTAAAAGTGGCTTTAGTTGCGGGCGGCTAGAGTGGGAGCACGAATGGTCCGGTCAGGTGACACCGGGAAGCATGGCGGTATGTCTAGTCTCATACCATCCTAAAGACCATACGGAACGGTGGGCCCAACTTGTCACCTGGGAGGAGCCCGATGGGGCAACGTGCTCAGAGGACTCCGGTTGCGTTCCTTTGAAGATCAAGGAATCCCCTTCGTAGCGCCGAGGACGGCCACCGGGGGAGTTTTAGTGGGGTAAAAATCCCACACCACCCTGCGTCGCTCCCACGGCGTCGGTTACCTTTTGAAGGTTTCTCCCTCGAGAAAAAAATTGGATGTATCTTATGAACCGTGATAGCTAGACCATTGTAAATTTTACGAATAATATATTTCCGTTGCTGCTATAACAACAAATACTGAAAACAGAATAAAATAATATTTAAGGAGGCTTCCCATACAACATATGTGATTTTTTTGTCGTTATTTATGGGTACGGAATCCTTAGTGCGCGAGTCCAACTCGTTGGTCGTTCCCTTAACGATAAGGAGGACGGGAATACATTAGGAGGAAGCTTCAGGCACATTGCACGTTCGTGGCACGAAAACCCGCGAAAACCGAAAGGTCCTCCACGTTTCGGTTGCCATGATGGATTCGTGGCAGTTGATGAGGACAGAACCTTATTTTTCGGTCCTTCTGGCAAGATGCGGATGGATAGATTTCACCCTCCTTTGAGAACCACATATTTATTAGAGTATTCTTAGGCGTGTGAGTTTCCTCGCATTGTTTACCTGCACCGTAATAGCAAGTATTAGGTAATTTTTCAATATAAATATAAGCAAAAAGTGTACAGGTTTGGAATACGAACCTTGGACTTAACGATACAGATATAGGATGAAAACTATTACATTATCGCATTGAAGAAGAGCTATAGATAATAGAAGACAAAGAAAGCATTAGAGTAAGTAATTCGATAAACATTGGCATGCAATGCATAGGATATGTAGGTAACGGTGCTTACAAGATCCATTTAGGGCAGTGTGCCAGACTATCATTGACCGAGTAATAACCCGCACTAATTATATTAAATACTTTATTTTTATCAACATTCAAGTAACAGATGACCGTTTATAATGGAGAAAGTCAGACAGAGAAAGAGAGATACAGATGACATTTATTCAATTAATCATTTATTAAAATTTATTACTTTTTAATTTAATAATATTACTATTTAAAATTTGCTAAAATTGTATATGAATAAATTACGTAATTTGAAACTGTAAATAATTTTAATACTGGAAAAGTTGCACGCCATGAAAGTATATGGCTAATTGTGTAGAACTATATATACAGTGAGTCAAAAAAGTATTTGTACACCTCGTTTTTTACCCATAACTTTAATCAAACGAACGTTGCATGAACGAAATTTGGGTGGTAAGTACTTTACAAAGTATAAAAACATTGTGTATATGTGTTTATTTTTAATAAAGAGTTATAAGAAGTTATACGGAAAAAAACAAGAATTGAGTGGTCAAAAAAGTATTTGTACAACTGTACGACAACTTCGTAAAACATGAAAATTTTAAACGCGACATTATAATTGAAATGAAATATGTCTCTAGCATCAATAATAGCTTGTTAACTTTTTGGCATGGATTCATCCAATTTTAAAGATGGGTGTTCAGGTATTATTCCCAATGTTCTATGATTATTCGTTGCTGATTATGTATATTTGAGATTTTTTCTGTTGTGCACTTTATATCTAAATTATGCCCAAGATTTTCAATAAAAATAATATCTGGAGATTGGTGGTGTGTGGTGTCAATCAACTATCCAAAGTATGGTGGCATACCTAACTGATAGGTAATTTTATAGAGTAACTATTCTCTTGTTATTCGTGCAGTGTGCTTAGGGTCATTGTTATGCTAAAAGTGATATTGACCACAAAGGCATAATTTGACTGCACTTTTATTCAAATTATCGCGCTACACTTTGATATATTTGCGTACATTTATATTCCCATCGATAAGGATTTCAAGGCCATCGTAAGCCATACAGGCCCCAAACGTAACGTTCTGTTCACCATGATAAACCGTTATTCTGCGGTTGCAAATCAGTAATCGGTTTTCACCAAACGATTTTTTTTTATATTTAAGTTGAGTGCAGAACATTATGCACAGTTTGTGATCATACGGACTTGCTAGATGTTAATGCGATGTGATTGACCAGCGTTTGAACACTGAAAACGGTTTTTCTGAAGCTTCTCTAATGGTAGTACGGCGCTCTCTCGTCATAAGTATCTTCGGTTGATCTGATCGGGTATCGTTTTACATTTGTATGAGCCATTCTTTCGATATTTTTACAATGTACTGCATTGTCATGATGTTTAACTTCAGCTTTTTATCATTTGTCTTATATTTTTTTCCTTGTTTCCGAAAAATAATAACGCAATCTCACCGAGACGTACATATTTTACTTTTTTTATTTTCTTTGATTGTTATACTCATTCTAAACTGAATTGGTAATTAAATAATCGAAGAATAGTCTAAAAAAGGTTTATGAAACATTTAAGGACGCTTTGTCTTCATTAAATACTTTTTTCGATAGTTTAAAGATATTCACTTAAGTGTACAAATACTTTTTTGACCGCTCAATTCTTGTTTTTTTTTAATAACTTTTTTTTACTCTTTATTAAAAGTAAATATACATACACAACTTTTTTATGCTTCGTTAAGTACTAACCACCCAAATTTTGTTCACCTGACATTCGTCTAATTGAAGTTATTGGTAAAAAACGAGGTGTACAAATACTTTTTTGGGTCACGGTATATTGACCTGAGACCATGTTGCACCACAATTATTGCAAATAAATATATTCTATTCTATTCTATGACATAGCCATCTTGAAGGTGGTAGAACCAGTGTAGTTCGACCGGGGAGGTACCACCGCCACACCTATTTCTAACGTGAAGCATTCATTGCGTTTCGATGGCAGGATGTGGTTGCCGGAACACTTTTATATGAGGTGACCATCCTAGTCCTCGGGAGTAGCAACACATCTGTGATTGACTTTAGATAGAACCTATGTTCTATATGAAGTTGCTTACAGATGTCCATGGACAGCGATGACCACTTACAATCAGGTGGACTGCATGCTCGTTTGCTACTTTATTATTATAAAAAAAGCCATTTTAACTAATATTTTTGAGCATTCAACCGCGTTAAAGAACGTCGTTTAAAAAACTAATTGAAACTAAATTTTAGTTTATGATTTTAACCTAATATCATATCGGAATTGTTCCATCTTAACCTAACGGGTACTCAAATATAAGTGTTTTATAATATTTTATTTTCATGATATTTCGATTCTGCTGCATGGATCGTGGTCACGTGGTCAGATTTGCCGTGATCAAACAAAACAAAAAAAAAACACTTTCCACACTCATAGCCCCACAGTCGGATTTTCTCCTGTGTCGTGGATGCCATGGACACACACAAGACGAATACACAAACACCCAGACCCAGAACACGAATCTAAACTCATCATTCAGATACCTGTCTGGCCGGGAATCGAACCCGGGACCCACTGCGTGTCAGACCGTTATGATAACCGCTGCGCCACGCGGGTCGTCTAACAATCCACGCAACTTCTTCGAAAATTCGGCATTATACAAATTAAAATCGCATGTAATGGGTTCCATTACATATTAAAATGAAATGTTGTGTTGCTACTTGCTACAAAGGAATTCGAGTATGGACAGCTTAAATATTTGACCACAGACCTCGCATGTGAGATAGTCATTAGTCAGTTGGCAGTAGCAAAAATTGTTAGCAGTATTCCACCTACAATGTCTATTGTACGAAAATATGTGAATAGGTTTTTTATTTGAATTACTAGTAATTACAGTTAAAGACAGTTTGATGTTGTCAAGATAGGGGAATTAGTCTGCGAGTTGTTTATGTAGTTTTGTACCCTGGACTGTTACAATCTAGCAAAACTGAACGTCTGTAATATGACTGGGAAAGTACCGCCCTCAAACTTATTTTAAAGTCCTTTTTAGAACCAACCACTCTTTTTGATAATGAAATAATGTAATTGTGATTACGATATATATCTCGTTAATTCATTATTGTCCCACTGCTGGGCACGGGTCTCGGTAAACCCTGTTGGGCAAGGCCTTTTTTATATTTGTACCTAACGATAAGGCAGACGGGCCGCTTGAACGGAAGTGGTTACCGTCGATCATGGACATTTGCAACACCAGAGGAGTCACCAATGCATCGCCGGCTTTGAAGGAGAGCTCTTTTTGCACCTTTCTTGAAGAGCTCTTTAGAAGGTGGTAGAACCAGTGTAGTTTGACCGAGGTAGTACCCCCGCCACACCTATTTCTAGCGTGAAGCATTCCTTGCGTTTCGATGGAAGGGTGTGGTTGCCGGCACACTTTTACATGAGGTGACCATCATAGTCCTCGGGAGTGGCAACGCATCTGTGTTTGACTTCAGATCTCCATGGGCGGCAGTGACCACTTACTATCAAGTGGACTGCATGCTCGTTTGCTACTTCAGTCAAATAAAAAAAAAAAAAAAAAAAAAGCTCCATGTCATAGCGCTCCGAGAATACCTCACATCTTGCACGCTCGTGGTAGGAAAGACATTGCAAACCACTTTAACCAGCAGGGTACATCAAGGAGCCGATGATTCTTATATAAGCGTAAACACATACACTTCATAGACCTTAAATAATCTATTTTAATTTCTCGCCCATTGAAAATCCTAACATATTTCAAATATCCAGCTATTAAAAGTGACTCACGCAAATGTTTGGCCTCGAAACTTGGACTTCCCTTATATGGTTAATGTTTGCCTATTAGGAAACCAGGTTATAAGCATTCATGTCAGTAAAGAGGTCAACATGACGGCTATTAAGCGTTTGCCTAAATCGACTTTATCATTGCCTTGTTAGGAATCGTATGTACACTTTTAAGGTTAATCCATTGTATACTACTAGCTTTTTGCTGACACTCCGCCCGTTTTAATCATGGTATCCACGGTAATGACTACCCCATGTGTTATTCTAGGTCATCTGTAGTTCCAGGACCAGACTAGGGCTACGATAGGGCTGCCTGTCGTAAGAGGTGGCTAAAAGGGGTTGCGAGTGGATAGAGTGGGAGCTTGAACCGTCCAGCTAAGTGACACCGGGAAGGGCGGTGGCATGTGTGGCCGCATGCCGCCGTAAAGATCAGAAGGTGCGGTAAGCGTTTACGCCCACCGGGGAAAAGCCTGAAAGGGGCAAACACGTTCGGAGGACTCCGGTTGTGTTCCGTTGGAGATCTCTGAGTCGACGCAGCGCTAAGGACGGCTACTGGGGAGGGGGGGGGGGGGTGTTAGTGTCGTAGGAATCCCACATAACCCGCGTCGCTCCCAAGGCGTCGGGTCATGAGCTATCTGAGGTCATGAGCTATCTGAGTGTCAAATTTCAGCGAAATGCGATATCTAGTTTTGGCGTGAAGGAGTTACAAATACATTTACATCCCCACAAACTTTTATAGAGTCATAGAGTGTTAAACAAAGATATTTAATTGAATATATAGTAAAACTAGTTTTACTCCGTAAACATTATTGCCTAATTACAGCAATACAGTAGGATTGGCAACTTTCATTACCATGTAGAAAAAAAACATGATTGTAATAATACTAAAAAAAAAATGGATATAGATAAGAAAAAAAGACAAACCCGCTGAGTTTCTTGTCGGATCTTCTCAGTTGAGGTCGTATTCCGATCCGGTGGTAGTTTAAGAAAAAAATGTAACTGACAATTTGTAAGTGCCCCCGCAGGCCTATACAAAATAAAGGCATTTCATTTCATTTCATTTCATTTCATTTCATTTCATTTCATTGCATCTTACTGCTTTAAAGTACCTAACTTACATATGAGGCGTAATTGATTACAGGTAAAACCTCTAATGGTTAGATGATCTGCACAATCGGATGCACTGCAAGCTTGTTTGTACCTTACATTTAATAAAAAACAGAGGTTAGAATACTTATGACTCTAGCAAATGACGCATCATTTAATGACAAGTCAATCCATCACTTTAACGATTCAGAATTACTTATAAGTAATGGATCGTATAGACATTTAATATCACGCATAAGCCTCACACATAAGGTGACTGTCACGTCACATGAAATTAAAGTAAGTATGAATATTGGATTTTATCCTTGAGTAGCGGCGTCCTTGGGCCCTTGACCTTCCCTCACCTTTGATAGAGACAGTAAAGACCGCTGTGAACACGTGGGAATTAATACACTGGTCAGGTTTGAAGTTTTAAAATTTTGATGGGTAAAGCCTAAGCAGTTAGGTACGTCTATTACGTACGTTACGATGTCAATGATTAATAAATAAGGAAGGTCGTCATTATCAAACCTTATGTCACTTCATTGCTAGACACATGTCACTACGCATTACATAATATAATTAAACTAGCGGACACGGCAAACGTTGTTATGCCATATAAAAATTAAAAAAAATGTTAAGGGTAGACAACCCTTAAAACTAAAGGTTATGAAATATAGATGTTGGCCGATTGTCAAACCTACTCAATATGCTCACAAAATTTTATGAGAATCGGTCAAGCCGTTTCAGAGGAGTACGGTATTTAACATTGTGACATGGAAATTTTATATATTAGATTACGAAATGTTAACCCACATCCACGTTCGCGAATATTATGGTAATCTATTGCGTCTGCAGCTTCTTCACGATCAAAACAAGAGATTATGAATTATGCAAACTGAATATTCGGAATAATTAAATAGCGACGACTGAATGAATATTCGGAATAATTAAATAGCGACGACTGAAACTTGAAAAAAATAATAAAGATTTTGCGGACTAAAGATGGAGAGAATTTGATCAGCGATGAATTTGCTGCCCGAAGATTCGAAAAATTTAAATAGCTACCTTTGTATAGCAGATATTATGTATGATTCACACTAATGATTCGATGGACCGAAATATCGGAAATTTTTTGAAGATAGATTTTTTTCGGTCTGTATATTTTTTTAAGTTCGCAAAAAGTTGGCACTATGACTATTTTCTCCATCATTTACAAACACTCAGACCCAAAACAGGAATCTAAATTTGTTATGGTCTATCTGGCCAAGGATCGAACTCGCAAACCTTGCGTGTCAGACCAGTATAGTGACCACGTGGATGGTCAAAGTACTCGTTGTCATAGTGGAAGCAGTATATTTTGCAGACTGCAGATCTGGAAAATTGCAATTGTAATCTATCTAGAGCCATATAAGGACTGGGCCATAGGTCGTAATTACCCTTGAACAAAAAACAATATAAATTTCTTAAGCAGAAGCATTTGTAGCGGTGATGTTGCTTAATTGGATCACGAAGGGCCATCACCTAGACTTTAGGACCTTAATAAATTAAATAGGCTATACCTATTGGAAATTTTTTATTTTTGTTAACTCCAAGGCCACGGAGTTAAGGATTACGCCATAAAGCCACACTGACTAATTTAATCCAGTGCTGATAAAATCAGTATTACTGATTTGGCCTAATTTATTCGAGTGAAACGAAAGAATCGTGTCGACTAACAACTATAGTGTTACGGCTTACAACTTTAATGATTAGGACCACTGATTACTTTTACAGAAGAAGTTAAAGGTAGTAGATGATCTTATAATTTGAAGGTGATAGAACCCTTGTAGTAACCCTCTGAAAAGATCAGCATCGCTCTTTTTGGCTTATAATAGCTGCATTAAGCATTGCTGTATTTTGGTCTGAAGATATATCCTTTAAAGACATTATGTATGATCACACTTTAACCTAGACGTTTTTAAGACTTTTAAAATTGCAGGGTACTACACATTTGAGTATCCACATAGACCTTACCTTTTTTTATCTGACTGAAGTAGCAAACTAACATGCAGTCCACCTAATGGTAAGTGGTCACTGTCGCTCATAGACATCTGTAATCAACTTCCTACAGAACATGGGTTCCAACTGAAGTCAATCACAGATGCGTTCCTACTCCCGAGGACAATAAAAAGTGTGCAGGCAACCACACTCTTCCATCGAAACACAAGAAATGCTTAACGTTGTAGAGGAATAGGAATAGGTATAGGTATTATTTTTTGAGGGTTAACAAATGTTAATGAACAAAGGTAAGTTAGTAGTTATACGTGTTTTATGCCCTAGAGAAATAACTATAAAACATAAAAAAAACGTTCTTAAAAGTGCGTGAAGTCTACCAATTCAAACTTATTGAACACGGCAAACTATGAGAGCAGAGACCTTTGCCCAGCAGAGTGACTGTAATGGGTTGACGACGAAAACAAACACACACACACTGTTGTATGAGGATGCATTTTGATGGAAGGGGGATTAGCCGGCACACTTTGATATGAGGCGATCATCTTAGTCCTCGGGAGTAGCGACGCATCTGTGATTGACTTCAGATAGAACCCCATGTTCTGCATGAAGTCGCTTACAGATGTCCATGGGCGGCAGTGACCACTAACCATCAGGTGGACTGCATGCACGTTTGCTACTTCAATCTTATAAAAAAAATCAATCGCAATAACATGGATCGCGTGTGTCCACATCATTATAAATATACAATAATGATTATATTTATGTTCTACACTATTATATTATTCATAATTGTGTGAACTGAAATCAATTATTTCATACTAACGCAGTTTGTGCTCTTTGTCAGTAATTGTTTTTAAGTTGTAAGAAACATTTATTCTAGCGTCGAAGATTGCGCTACTGCACATATCTGTTTTTTTTCTAATAATCTGACTATATTGAAAAATAAATGCTTCTAAAACATAAATCATGTTAGCTACTTCACATCACCTAGTAATTGGTAGTAATAAAGCCGTCACTAATGTTTTTTCCATCAACCAGACTTAAAAAGAATCTTAATTCATTATTAAAATGTTTGTCTAGTACAGTGTTTCGCAAAGTGGGGTACGCGAATCCTAGGGGTTCGCCATTCGATGGCAGCACCCTGTAGTTCCGGGACCAGAATAGGGCTACGGCATCCCCTGCCTGTCGTAAGAGGCGACTAAAAGGGGCTTCCGGGGTTACGAGCGGCTAGAGTGGGAGCTCGAACCGTTCAGTCAGGTGATCCCGGGAAGGACGGCGGTACGTGTGGTCGCATACCGTCGTAAAGACTAGACGGAGCGGTGGGCCCAGCCGCCCATCTGGGAGGAGCCCGATGGGGCAACGCGCTCAGAGGATTCTGGTTGAAGTCGTTTCGAGATCCCGGAGTCCTCCTTTTTAGCGCCGAGAACGGCCACCGGGGGGGTTTTAGTGCGGTAAAAATCCCACATAACCCTGCGTCGCTCCCACGGCGTCGGGTACCTTTTGAAGGTTTCCCCCTCGACAACAAAAAAAAAAAAAAAAAAAAAAGGTTCGCGACAAGATTGACGGAATGAAAATACAAAATTATTCATTAAATTGACTCCAATTGTGACAACAAACAATCACACCCATCTGGTTAATAGCAGTAAAAAATTGTTTACATTTTTATTACACTTTATTGTCACCACTTATTGAGAAAACATTATTTCTTCATTAGTCAATTTTATTGGTTTCTTTGAGCGGGAGGCATTTAATTAGTTAAGGGGGTTCGCTGTCACTTGGAAACTTTAACAGGGGTACGTGGGGCCAAAAGTTTGAGAATGGTTTAGTATGTCGATCACACAGGCCGTCAAAATAATTTTAACTGACCAGAGAGGTATCACCGCCAAACCTATTTCTAGCGTGAAACAGTTATTGCGTTTCGCTGGAAGGGTGTGGTTGCGGTTCATTTTTATATGAGGCGACCATCTTTACTCTCAGGAGTTGCACCGCAACTGTGACTTTAGATAGAACCCCTGTTCTGTGTGAAGTTTCTTGCAGACGTCCATGGGCGGCAGTGGCCATTTATCATCAGTTGGACTGCATGCTCGTTTGCTAGTTCTATTTGATAAAAAATGTAGTAGTTTATGTTTTGATGCATCTATTTCTAAATCACAAACGCACTATACATTATATACTGTAGACACCATAATATATACTCTGCCGTTTACAAAAACATTTATCTACATTATATTTAATTAAATTTACTTTCTTTCTCTTTTTATTAAAATTATTAAATTAATCTTCTTTATCATTTTTCGTTAATTTGTGTATGAAGTTGTATAGTTATTATTTTAGTGATCGTAAATAAAATTTATTCCTTTCTTTATACGTACCTACTAAGTTTAAAGTTTTCTTATAGTTTTAAGTTCAAAGCCATGTTTGTATTGTGAAACGCGATAAAGTCTTCAAACGTTGACGTTACTGTAAGCACTTTCGCACAATATTTCATTCCACACTTTCACTTGAAAGGAATTATCTAGATCGGATATGATATCCGACTATGATTTATTCCGTCCATAAAAGGCCTAAAATGTTAAATGTAGCGGAAACAAAAACAGTGATAAGGCGTTTTTGTAACAATGACGACTGCTGCGTTTTTAAAAGATCATACTGGTTTGTCGGATTTTGCTTTTATAAAAAACACTATTGTTGTTGTATTGTCACTAGTTGAAAATATTTTTAAGGCAGCAATACACTTATGCAGTGTCCCTATATTTATCATGCGGGCTCATAAATATATAATAAGACTATATTTATCAACAGCAAAGATAACAATAGCGAGAATGGCAGACGCAGATACTCGACAACCGACACTATCTGTCGTTCATCTGTCACCTACTTTACATAAATAAATATTTACTAAGAAATTGTTTTCTTTTCTTAGGCAATTCACGCCTATGCATAGGATAAATATATATATATATATATATATTTTAGAATATATTTGAAAAGAGAACCGGGTAAGTAAAGTAGATGGTAAATAAAAATACGTGTAAGATAAACATGTTAATTAAGGAAGTACTTACTTATTTTCAAATAACTTGGTATCCTAAGTAAATTGAAAACATAAAGATGAAAGATGTTGGTTGCTTCTATGGTTTAATTATGGGAATGGACTTTGAAAAGTTTTACTCATAAATTAAAAAGATAATAAACATCTGAGATATTTATTAAAACAGGAATGCACTCTTAATTCTTAATACAATACGTTTTTGGAATTAATAAGACAATTTTGACCTAAGTTTAAATGTTAAGTAGCATTTCAGCTTTTATCTGGCACATAAATTTAGAAGACGTTTTAAGTGCTCAGATTTGCGTTAATATCTCGTAAGTAGCTTAAGAAAATGAAGATTGATTTTAGTAGATTTAATTTAATAGACGTGATAATTTACTGACAAGAAAGCTTGTCAAATTAAAAAAAATCTATACCTTTTTAACATTCTTTCAGGCGTAATATTTAAAAGGATATAAATATTAATAAGACATGTTAACTTTTAACAAGTTTTTAATTTATGGGGACTTGGGACATGTTCACTACAACTGAGAGGCACGAGACAGAGCGGTGGGCCAAGCCAGCCCCCAGGGAGGAGCCCGTTGGACAACGCGTTCAGAGGACTAGGGTTGCGTTTCTTTGGAGATCCCGGAGTCCTCTTTGTAGCGCTGAAGACGGTCATCAGGGGAGTTTTAGTGCGATAAAATTCCTACATAACCCTAATGTACGTCCCTATATACAAATGCACGTCTGATCTAATAAACCCAAGAAATTTCGCTTTACATTGTAGCGAAGCATGTTACAATTCACCCAATGCTGTTGCTTGCGACGCTACACGAATGTTTCGTGGCCTTGACTAAGGCATAAAACTTATACCGTTAATGGATGCGAACCAAAAAGGGTTATTGTGAAATACTTATTAGAATAATAGATGTAAAATCAATATTTCCTAATTCATAACGCTTCCATTTGTCCATCAAACCCACTGTTCAAACATCCTTTGTGAACATTAAGCTGTATTCAGCTTTTGAAAGCTCACGAAATCACTTCGCCTCAATACATAACAATAGTCGATCATTTCAATGCTTTTCCCTAAAGCTTTTGAGAACAGCGAAAATGTTTTCTTAAAGGTATGCCTCAGATTTTATTGAAAACTACTTCTCTGACTTTGTTTGAGTTTTAGTTTTATTCAAAACATTTGTGTCTTCAACCCATTAAAGTCCCACTGCTGGGCACGGGTCTTCTCTCAGAATGAGTGAGTTATAGGCCATAGTCCACCGCGCTGGCCAAGTGCGAATTGGTGGACTAAAAAAACATTTAATTGATACAAAATAGTCAATATCACAAAGTAATTATAAGTTATTATTAAATCATTAACTTTAGTGCTATTATTAAGATCACCATGATTAAAATTTTTCATTTAATTTCATCATTTTTGTATCAAACTCGCGTTAAGAAAGGTCCAGACCTGCTATCTAAAATAATTAATTAATATTACCAATCAAATATCAGAGCAGTGATAGCCTAATGGTTGAAACTTGCCCTCTCTATCGGGAGGTCCAAGGTTCAAACCCAGGCACGCACCACTGATTTTTCTAAATTATGTGCGTATTAGAAATTAATTATCACTGCACACCCGAGAGTTCTTTGAAAAAAAAAAGTTCTCGGAGGTGTGTGAAGTCCACCAATTCGCATTTGGCCAGCGCGGTGGACTATGGCCTAAAACTCTCTCATTCTGAGAAAAGACCCGTGCCCAGCAGTGGGACAATAATGGGTATGCACCAAACCACCATTACCAAATAGTGGTAGCAATCGAGCATGTCCACATTAGTGCTGCCCAAAAACATCCTTAATAATTAATTGCAGATAAAAATTCTGCTTCATGTTTACGTTATGGAAAAAGGGGCTTCCGGGGTTGCAGACGGCTAGAGTGGGAGCTCGAACCGTTCGGTCAGGCAATCCCGGGAAGGACGGCGGTATGTGTGGTCGCATACCGTCGTAAAGACTAGACGGAGCGGTGGGCCCAGCCGCCCATCTGGGAGGAGCCCGATAGGGCAGCGCGCTCGGAGGATTCCGGTTGAAGTCGTTTCGAGATCCCGGAGTCCTCCTTTTCAGCGCCGAGGACGGCCACCGGGGGGGTTTTAGTGCGGTAAAAATCCCACATAACCCTGCGTCGCTCCCACGGCGTCGGGTACCTTTGGAAGGTTTCCCCCTCGAAAACAAAAACAAAAAAGGATTATTATTGAAAGTCTTGTACTTTTACAAGACTTTCAATTATAATCCTAGGAAGATCTTTATCTTGCTTTGTCATACAGTTCAAAATAAAAGCAGTGACTAACATTAATATTTTTTTGTCAGAAGTAGATATAGAAATGTTATTTACGTATTGGAGTGGAGGAGTACAAAGACCTGATACATCTTAGTATAATATGCGCCATATTCGCTTATTTTAATATGTTTTTCAGGCCTTACTTCTTAAGAAAAAATATTTTCTCATATTGTTTCAAATCAAAAATAAAATCAAGTCAAACAGTAACTCAGAAACATTTTACTGCGAATTGTCTTTTGCGCTCATTATTATGAAATCGTGTAGGGACCTATTTATATACTCGTATACAATAAGCCCTGGTCGTGTGTCGGAGTTGACACACGCACCTTTTTTTTAACATAGCGACTTTATATAGCCCGCTATCCGGGAATAAACTCACAGAAAACTGGTCCGTTCCGCAACAGAAACACAAAACGGATATAAATGTTATTGTTAGTTGCTAACTCCTAAACAACATTTCAAATAACTTCTTTAATCTTATTTCCCAGTGGTTTCTGTATACGTGAATCGGGGAGTATATTTACTATCTTGGATTTGAGAAACTTTGTATATAACTTATAGTTGTGTATGGTCCGTTACTGGTAAGCTGTTGTTATTTTGCAACAGGAGAAAAATTTACGATTTTCTGCTGAAAATTTTAGGTCACCAGATTGCTTTGACTATTTTTAACTTTTTTTGCAAGTACGAAACATTTTCCTGTCACGCGTAACAGCTCCTTCACGTGCATCAATTCCTACGTTCTACAATTAATCACTGTTATAATCAGCAGTTGCCTATGTGGCACGCGTAACATAAAGAGTATATGAAAAGACTAGCCTTTGCCCGCGGCTTCGCTCGCGTGGAATTTAGTCTGCCACATAAAGTTTCCAAGGTGGAAGAGCAATGGTTCAACCAGGGAGGCATCACCGCCGCACCTATTTCTACCGTGAAGCAGTTCTTGTGTTTCATTAGAAGGGTGTGTCTGCCGGCTCACTTTTATATGATGCGATCATCATAGTCCTCGGGAGTAGCAACGCACTGTGATTGACTTCAGATTGAACCCTTGCCCTACTTCCTAAGGCGATTAACATACGGTACCGCTCACTGCCGCGGTAGGCGGTGAAGCGGATCTCATGTTGTATTGGGGTCTAATAAATCCGTTGATGCCTCACACACGTACACCGACCGACCGCGCGGTCCAGCGGTGTTCTCATCACCACCATGTCTCCGCGCGAACGACAGTGCGGAGGGTCGGCGCCTCACACACGGGCTGGCGCCTAACCGGGTCATCGTTGATGCAGGCCGTGTTGCAATTTAATAAAATGAATTTCGATGTCGAAAAGTTTATTTTGATGATCGGTCCATCCGCGCGTACAGTTGCGTAAACCACCTTACCGCGCGGGGCACCGCTATTCGCGGCAGTGCGCGGTGCCGTGTGCTAATCGCCTAAATCAGTGTGTTCTAATTTCAAATCACAGGCACGTATATTAACTTGAATTAGTTTTGTCGGCAACAGATATTAATGCTTACTCTGAAATTAAAAGTTTTAAGAAAGGGTCTCAAAACGGGTGACGGTTACCAACGCGCAGTTGGCTAGCGTGGTCAACTACGACCTAAACTACTGCTAATCTGACATAGGTATTTGTCGAGTTCTGTAACATTAAAAGGTCGATGACGATTGAATATCATATTTAACCTTTCCACTGTTTCATTCTCATTGACCTTTTTTCTCTTTTTTGTCGAGGGAGAAACCTTCAAAAGGTACCATACGCCGTGGGAGCGACGCAGGGTTATGTGGGATTCTTATAGCACCAGGACTCCGGGATCTTCAAAGTAACACAATTGGAGTCCTCTGAGTGCATTGCCCCATCGGGCTCCTCCCAAGTGAGCGGCTGGGCCCACCACTCCATCTGGTCTTTACCACGATATGCGACCACACGTATACCACCGTCCTTTCCGGGATCTCCTGGCTGGACGGTTCAAGCTCTGCCCATCCTGGCTTTCACGATAGCATGCGACCACACATGCTGACATCTTTCCCGAAGTTGCTGACTGGGTGTTTGGAGCTCCCAGTCTAGCCGCCTGCAACCCCGAAAGCCCCCTTTTAGTTGCCTCTTACCACAGACAGGGGATACCATAGCCTTGTTACCGGAACTACAGGGCCGTCATTTACCTTTCACATTTTGCTCCGTGTTTTATAACCATTCAAATAATGATATCATACAACTTCATTGTATACGGCGGCGGCGCACGGCGCGTACTGCCGGTCAATCAATTGACTACGCAATATGTTATACTCGTAATATCTTCTAAACTACTCATCCAATTTACATGGTGTAAAAGGCAGATTCAATCTTTATTAGATGCTTGATTTTTTGAAATCATTTATTTTGATAAGGATTTATATTTAGTTTGTATAAAACCCATGGAAACATCAACTTCATATTTTTTAAATTTTCAAAGTACAAAAAGAGTTATTGTGGGTTATACGTAAAATATAGACATATGCTGCCGCGGACTTTTATTTAGATCTATGTGAGCCAAACAATTCCAGGGTACATTATATTTGGATATCTCCAACGGTTTAGGCAGCGTACGCGAAGATAGCTCTCAGAGGACAACTTTTTTTGCGACTAACCTGGTATTTCTCGTTATATTATAACCTAATTACAAAAAAATCGGTATAAATTATAGTCCATGTGTTATTCTGATGTATAACCTATACTACTGTAAAGTTTCAACCAAATCCGTTGAGTAGTTTTTGCGTGAAAGAATAACAAATACACATACATCCTCACAAACTTTCGCATTTATAATATTAGTAGGAAGGATAGGATAGGATAGGATAGGAAGTAGGATAGGATGAAGAAGACACGCGTGCGAATAAAATAAGCACGCAGGTACAAAACCGCGTGACAGGAACAAGCCATATCCCACACTATACTTATGTATTTATGAGTGTAGAAAGCGTATTTGGGATATTATAAACATACACGTAAAACCTCATAAAAGTACATAGAAATGACTGGGATTTCATAGGTGGTACACGGCTTGACACTATGTTATTTATTTTGACATAAGTCTTTATTTTTTATACATACACTTGATGTTATACTATCGTGACATTAAAAGGTGTTCATAAATAAACATCTTATCAGATCTTTTCGCTTACGAAAATTTTAACGTCAGTCCAATTTCTCTTTGATATGCGACATATCAAATTACTCTACAGTCTACAGCGTGTTTGCAAGGTTAAATATTTTTGAGTTGTTAAAAAAAAACTAAAACTACCTTCTATATGAATTTCATAAAACTTCCTCAGAATAATATTAGGTATTGATATAACGAAGTGAATATGAAATGTGACGTCGGGAAGGCCAGGAGTCTTCATTACTGTCGCTTCTTGAAGATTTCAAGTAAAACACAGGTGTAAAGTTCTTCGATTTATTCACAGTTTAGGATGTCCGATCGCTTCGAAGGTTAAACAAGAATCTCTTTTTACCGACAGGCGCTCGCCTTTTTATAACAATGTTTGGTGAGGTGACAATAACAAATTTATGGAGGGTAAACTTAATTGCAATTCTTCAAATCACTAAATATCGCTAATTAAATAAGCAAACCATTTTCGATCTTTAAACTAACTAAAATAATTATTTTCGGCGACGTGGTTTTCATAAATACGCGGTGTCGCGCCGACAGATACATTTAGTTCATCCATCTGTTCACTAATTAGGCTCCTAAAATGCACTGCTGGATATAGGCACTGCTTAATGGAGGGTTTTACCCAATAGTCACCATGGATGGATGGATGGATGGAACCACATAGGGCCCAATGCCCACACATATCACTGTATTACATAGGAAGACGCTGTTGTCCATCGCTTCGATTGTGACTCTCAGTCGATTTCTACCATATCCAAAGGAACAAGCAGATTCAAGTCCGAAGCTATTCAAAACTGACGCCATATGGGGAAACATATATGTCGGCGCGACACCGCGTATTTATGAAAAACACGTCGCCGATAACAATTATTTTAGTTAGTTTAAAGATCGAAAATTGTTTATTTATTGAATTAGCAACATTTAATGATTTTTAGAATTGTAATTTAGTTTACCCTCTATAAATTTGTTATTGTCACACCACCAAACATTGTTATAAAAAGGCGAGCGAACGCCGGTAAAAAAGATTTCTTGTTTAACCGTCGAAGCGACCGGACCTCGTCAATTGTGAATAAATCGAAGAAGTTTACTCCTGTGTTTTACTTCAAATCTTCAAGAATAAATAATAATGAAGACTCCTCGACCATCCTGACGTCACATTTCACGCTATCACTTCGTTATATATGATAAACATATATATGACGTCACAAGTTTTACAGAATAAATTTAGGATCGAGCCGGCATAGGATACAGCTGACACCTTTAAAAGATTCAATAGAGAATTATGGTTTTGATCTCCACCGTTTGGTTGCTCACCGTTCACTGAATTAATAAATTCGGATTCAATGTTTGATACAATGATTTAATATTTATGCCCCTTCGGATTACATTCCGTCAAGAAGACAGCATTATCGTCTGCAACTTCTAATATATAAAAAACACCCTGTGAAGGATTTCGGAATTAGGCCGAAACCCTCCTTCGATGGATAGAATGGTCGTGTCTCGAAAGAGGTTTAGTGGACTGTATTTGCGACGATAAAATGTTGCTACGTGCTATAGTATCTAACGCACTCACCTGCTGCTGATGGGCGCAGCCTCATGTATAGGGTATAAGGCACCTTCGACTCATCCTTAGCTCGAGCTAGCTAGTCTTACCTCGCAGTGATCTACCAGTTACCCTCTACCATCCACTGCCGACACGTTGCGTCGATCTTACGGCACGTTGCACACGAATTTGATTATTACGCGAAAAGAAGGAATTTTACGATTAGTGGCTACTATTCCGGATTATTAACTATAACGACAAAGTTGCGCGTGCGCGCCCGACGATTCCGGAAACGACACAATGCGATCCGAACACTTCGAAATCTCCGAAACGACTACTACCTACTAACTGTGGACCATAGACAAGTATAGACTGTGGACCATGGACCATAGATTATGCTACAAACGACAGATTGTTAATTTATAACTAACGACAAAAGTGAACACTCTGTAATAACATCAAGTGACGTAGCGACATGAAAGTGTCATCGGATCACGAGTCAAGAGTCAGTGAGATTGGCGCGACTCCAAACAAACACGAATGACATCCGTCGTCAACGCAATAAGTTATGCTCATCTGGTGTTTGCTGTGCAATTGATGATGGCTTTCGATAAAAATAGAAAATAAGAAGGAAAATAAACAGAGTTTGCAATTTCAAAGCTAGGAAGGAAACATTATAGGAGTTCCCTTTATACCAGCAATAATTTAAAACGCTTTCTACACTCATAGCCCCACAGTAGGATTTTCTCCTGTGTCGTGGGTACCATGGACACACACAAAGACAAATACACAAACACCCAGGCCCAGAACAAGAATCTAAACTCATCATTCAGACACCTGTCTGACCGGGAATCGAACCCGGGACCCACTGCGTGTCAGACCGGTACGGTAACCGCTGCGCCACGCGGGTCGTCATTTTACGTTGACGACTGCGATACTCGACGATGCTAAGAAGACAAAAGTGACGGTGACCATCGCTGATGGCAAGCGGCGACAATAGGCAATATAAACTATGGCTGGTGTGTCAGTTAACAAGTGCTTGTTAAAGGATTTATTAAGTAAAATCTTGATAATTGGACTTATGTCTCCGTTTAAGTATTCAGAAGAAGAGTACTTAATATTCTTGGAGCATATGTACATATAGATGGTACTTTTTAACACTCTACAATTCAAACAGATATTCAGACATTAGTCGTTGGACCCGACTTGATATAGGTTATATAAATTTAAGAATACAGCCTGTGAATAATAAATAGTGGAAAAGGGTTAGTTCTGATTTTATTATGATTTATTAAATTTTCTGTGATAGAGCAGTGATAGCCTTATGGTCGAAACTTGCCCTCTCGATCGGGAGGTCCGAGGTTCAAACCCAGGCACGCACCACTGATTTATGTGCGTATTAGAAATTAATTATCACTGCTTTTCGGTGAAGGAAAACATCGTGAGGAAACCTACACACCCGAGAGTTCTATAAAAAAAAAAGTTCTCGGAGGTGTGTGAAGTCCACCAATTCGCACTTGGCCAGCGCGGTGGGCTATGACCTAAACTCACTCATTCTGAGAGAAAACCCGTGTCCCGCAGTGGGCCAATAATGGGTTGATGAGAGAGAAATTTTCTGATTGAAATAAGAAATAAGCGGTCAATCGTCAGACAGTAAGTGCTTGCTGCCGCCTACTGACATCCGTAAACAACTTCGCAGAGGTTATATATGAAGTCAATCACAGATACGTTGGTATTCCCAGGAACTGAGATAGTATTTGTTAGAGCCGACAACCACAATTTCCGACCGAAACGCGAGACCTAATGCGTACGTTCCCTCCGATCAGACCGTACTCATCCTACCTTGCATAAACCACATATGGGTACGGATACTAAATATGATATATTTAGAGATTCAATGTAATTCTCGTCCAAAGTCATCTCGACAATATGGAAGCCCAAGGACGCGACCGTCGTCACTCAAATGCTTGAAGGCACTTCAATTCACCGCCGCTTATCTCAGTTTATGGAAATTATATCTGATTTACGGGACACGCCTCGTTATTTTGTTGGTCAGCGGAATATAATAACTTGAAGGTGCGTTTTGTTACTGTAATGTATTTTAAATAAAAATATACGTGACGAATAGATAGGGAAGTCGGTTAAAAATTACAATGAAGGAATGTTCAAGGTGGTAGAACCAGTGTAGTTCGACCGGGGAAGTACCACCGCCACACCTATTTCTAGCGTGAAGCATTTCTTGCGTTTCGATAGAAGGGTTTGGTTGCCGGCACACTTTCACATGATGCGACAATCATAGTCCTCGGGAGTAGCAACGCATCTGTGATTGACTTCAGATGAAACCCATGTTCTGTATGTAGTTGATTACAGATGTCCATGGGCGGCAGTGACCATTTGCCATCAGGTAGACTGCATGCTCGTTTGCTACTTCAGTCAGATAAAAAATAAAAAAAATAAACGGAGATAAGCCAGCTAATCTTGCAACCTGAATTTAATCTACTTTTCAGTGTCCAATTTAGCTGGAATTTGGTATACATCTATAATTCTGATGACTTCTAATTATATAAAAAAGACGGATGGTCTTTTAATCTTTTTACAGCACTTGCTACACAATAAACACATCTGAGAATAATCGCTATCACTACTTCAATCGTTTAAAAATATATGGATTTCATTTGTACATTTCATTGTAGTCATTGTGTTGTCAATATATTAGTTCACCACAGTAATCAATAGTGGATTGGTAGACTTCTAACACTCTTATTATTTTCATCTTTGAAAGAACTCACAGGTGTGTGTGTGTTTTCTTATAGCGATTATCTTCGCCGTGGAAGGAAATGACACTTTTCAGGTAAGACATAAGCAGTTATTTGGGGTTGTTTATAAATGTCCAGAGCAGTGATAGCCTAATTGTTGAAACTTGCCCTCTCCATCGGGAGGTCCAAGGTTCAAACCCAGGCACGCACCACTGATTTATGTGCGTATTAGAAATTAATTACCACTTCTTTTCGGTGAAGAAAAACATCGTGAGGTAATGTACACACCCGAGTGTTCTTTAAAAAAAAAGAGTTCTTGGAGGTATGTGGAGTTCATCAATTCGCGCTTGGTCAGCGCGGTGAACTATGGTCTAAAACTCTCTCATTCCGGGAGAAGACCTGTGCCCAGCAGTGAAACAATAATGGGTAGACGATATATATACATGTCAACAGTAGTGCCACTTAACGTCAGGTGAGCTGTAACTGTATCCTTGTTTGCTGCGTGTATATTATGCAAAAATAGTACTAATAAAAGTGAAATATAGCGCTATTGTTTGTACGCAGTAATGTCCTAATTGAATATTCAAGCTATAGCTTTGTTAAATCTTGCGTATGTTAATACGTGGCGATAAACATCGTTAGCTCGAAACAGCTGAGCGAAGCTATGTTACATTAATTCCAAGGTTTTTTCATCCTATTACATACATTTCCGATGAAATAACGATTGTCTTGGCGACGATTGTCTAGCGTTTTTATATTTATTGTGGTTTATATTTATGATTTAGATGAGTATTATGAGTTTGTGTACAGAAAAAACTCTTTCTGTGGTATGTTCTTTCTATTTAACTTACTAGATACTTTCCCGCGTCTCCGCCTACTTGAGACATGTTTATTATACATATAGTGCACAAAGAAAAACTTCTAACAATTTCTCCTTGCCATCATAATTTTATCAAGGCATTATAAACTGCGTATTGTAAGTATCCGTTGCTGATCAGTTGAGCATGGTTGGTACTTAGATTTTTTACACTCATAGCCCCACACTAGGATTTTCTCCTGTGTCGTGGGTACCATGGACACACACAAGACGAATACATAAACACCCAGACTCAGAATATGAATCTAAACTCATCACTCAGATACCTGTCTGGAAGGGAATCGAACCCGGGACTTATTGCACGTCACACAGGTATGGTAGCCGCTCCGCCTCGCGGGTCGTCATCGTTGATCTAAATATTTCAGGAAAACGAAGTTAAAACGCCCCATGTATTTCAGGAATAACATACCCTCAAAACCAGAACAAAGCTAGCCCGTTAAAGATGAAAACTAAACATACACTTTGAAAATGTAAAATGAAATCACTTGCGTTGAATTGTAGCAGAATTTCCGTACGTATCTTGTGTTCAGTGATTTTTGGAAGGTCACGTACAGAAATAAGGATCCAGAATTAGACTGTCTTTGGACGTCCATTGTATCATACATAACATGTATAAACAGCAGATAATTTCACGAAATAAATTTTGTTTAGTGACTTTTTTTTATCTGACTGACGAGCATGCATTCCACTTGATGGTCACAGCCGCACATGGACATTTATAATCAACTACATACAACATAGGTTCCATCTGAAGTCAATCACAGATGCGTTGCCACTCCCGAGGACTATGATGGTCGTCTCATGTGAAACTGTGCCGGCAACCACAACCTTCTATCGCAACTCAAACTTCACGCCACTTCACTACACTGGTTCTACCACCTTGAGTACTACTTGGTGTATTACAATATAAGGGATATTTTTATCTTTTGTGTCTGCGATTAATTTTCAAGCATATCAGTCAGATCCTTCTGACATTTAGAGAGTTTAAGTTACGATTTCCAGTTTAAATATTTACCTGGTTTAAACTTTGGCAAAGGGAGATTTCCCACTAGAGGCTAGGTTATTATGCCTGGGAAGCTGCTCTGTCCGACACTCTTTGTCCGGAACTTGTATATATGCGGAGTATTAAGAATACTTCCATAGCGTGTTTTAGAATACTAGTAGCGCCATCTCTTGGTGAGTTGCGGGAGGTCGCCACAAAATATTTTGGTTAATATTCTGGGTCTGGGTGTGGTGTGCTTTACATGAGTATGTCCTTCATGCCATGGATATAATAAGGAACGAAATGATCTTCGTCGAAAACTTTGGCAATTATATCGATGCCAGGCTTATCGATGAAGAAATTAACGATGTAAAAGTCTGTTGTGTAAGGCCAACTTATATAAAGAAATTAAAAATGGCGTTATCATGTCACTTTTTACAAGAAAATTTATCCTTCGTAACTGATATAGTTAATAAAAAAACTAAGTACTTCATTAAAATATTTAGTGAAATCATCGATATAGAAATACACTAGATACACAGTCTCGAACAAAAATGACACCTAAAACTGTCGTCAAATGTACGTAGTTATTTTATTTGTACGTAGATGGTCATAACGACCATATATTTTAGCAATACAACCTAACGTCCATGATTTAAAGTTGTATTTACAACGCTATAAGCAAAAAACAATAAAATTTTACTACATGAAATGAGCGCTCAATTTTGACATTGAGCGCTCTTTTCACTGGACAGTTTTGAGACGCAGAATGTGTATCTTGGGTTTTGCTATATCGATGAGTGAAATAATACTTTTATACAGAGTCTTTATGAGTACAATTGTGTATATTAAAGATGGGTCATAACATTTAGTGACATAAATATTAGATGTATTACAGTACGCGCAATTAATATACGCGGCAAAGTAGCTACTTACACTATATATTTAATCTTTGGCCGCTAGCCAAAAAACCCTTACTGACCTGTGAAAGTAAGATCTATTAAGTAGAGATGAGCCAGAATCTTAAAAATATCTGCGAATACGGAGTGTCATTGGCATCAGTGGTGTCATTGATGTCATTAGTGTCATTGGCGTACCTCTCGAGGACTTTCGTTTGGAGGAGATTTGACTCAAACAATTTAATAAGGAATATAAAGGAATTCCTTTGTGAATGAAAACATTGTCCTTTAGATTTGAGATCAGAGCTTGGGTCTTTCTACTTCTAAATGCTTCTTCCTTAAATATGACGGATCGATACGGATGATTCAGTATTTACAATAAGATTCACTTCAGTAGCCGTGTCGTCCCTGTAGTTCCTGGATAAGAATAGGGCAACGCCATCCCCTGCCTGTCGTAAGAGGAGATTAAAAGGGGCTTCCGGGGTTGCAGACGGCTAGAGTGTGAGCTTGAACCGTTCGGTCAGGCAATCCCGGGAAGGACGGCGGTATGTCGCGGCATACCATCGTAAAGACTAGACAGAGCGGTGGGCCCAGCCGCCCATGTAGGAGGAGCCGTTTTTAGTGCGGTAAAAATCCCACATAACCCTGCGTCGCTCCCACGGCGTTGGGTACCTTATGAAGGTTTCCCATCGAGAATAAAAAAAAACGGTGACCCCTCCCCCAAACCTCTGAATTAGAACTGCCAGTGGTTAGTGCTAAGATCTGCGAATACGAATCTAAATTTTCATCCAATTCAAGTAAAAACTATAGAAAAGATTTTTTATAAGTTTTAATTTAAATTTATAAAAAAATCTTAGTCGATAGAATTTTAAGAAACGCTTAAAAGTGACCGATATCTGCTAATACGGCCCCGAATATCTTGCACAACACTAGCATTAAGTTCTCTTTCAACACTATAATAATAGACAGAGACGAATGCTTTCCTAGAAGCTCATTCAACGAGAGTAATTAGTAATAGTTAGTTGCACGTGACGTCATCAAGTCTAATTGCAAGCGGCGAGTTTGCAGAAATTTCTTGAAACCGCAGTTTTGCAAATTTAAATTCATAAATGGAACATGATGAAATAATGATTATATTATGTGACTGTATTTCGCTTACGGGTGTGCGCACCATGTTATGTTTTTAAGAAGGTTTTTATAAATGAGAAGATATGATTATTATTAGTATATTTAGTTTATAGTGTTCAGGAAATGATTTGAATTTTCCTCAGTTTTCATTTATCTCCGATAATTGATAGTTACTTATTTTCTACTAGCTTATTCTCGCTAATTGAATTTTTTTCGGTCATCTTACCATAATATTGAGTACTTTGTATTAACCTAGATCATAAGCTATCTATGGGTTAAATTTCATCAAAATCTGACCAGTAGTCTCTGCATGAAAGAGGAATAAATACAAATACATCCTCACAAACTTAAGCAATTATAATTTTTTTTCGGCTTTCTTTTCGATGTGCCGTAGCCGCGATGGTAATCAAACGAAAGTTACCATTAAATCTCCATAATGTTAACAGTTTCGTGTAAACTCCAGTAATTTACGAACACAACCATTAGCCGTAGATGGTTATGGTCAATACCTATTCATAAAGTATGTAAGATCGCGATATTTATCGCGATCACCGCAGAGCAAACAACAAAAGGTAATCATTTTTTACACGATCCTGAAAATCGCTTTGCAATCAGACCAAGGTCGTAAAACGTCCGTTATAATAGAATAACTATTACCCGCGACATTATACTCTTAATCATATACACCAATACAAGTAATACTAAATCCTCTTAGAGGTGGGATATCTATAAAATGAAAGTTACCACTAAATCTCCATAATCCTAACAGTTTCGTGTATACTCTAGTGATTTGTGTATACAACCATTAACCGTAAATGCTCATGGTCAATACCGATACATGAAGTATGTAAGATCGCGATAGTTATCGACTGTCGGACTGGCGCCCACCGCGGGGCAATCAACCAAACGTAATCACTTTTAACACGTTCCTGAAAATCGCTTTACAATCAGACTGTAAACAAAGAGCCTTCGTTATAATAAAATAATAATCATCCGCGAGTTTTTACTCGCAAACGGATAAAACAATACAAGTAATACTTATCTCCCTTAGAGGGAGAATATCTATTAAATGAAACTTACCATAAAATCTCCATAATTTTAACAGTTTCGTGTAATCTCCAGTAATTTACATACACAACCATTAGCCGTAAATGCTCATGGTCAATACCTATTCATAAAGTATGTAAGATCGCGATAGTTATCGACTGGCGCCCACCGCGGGGCAATCAACGAAACTTAATCACTTTTTACACTTTCCTGAAAATCGCTTTGCAATCAGCACAAGGTCAGAGAGCCTTCGTTATGATGAACTGATTTTTGACCGCGACTTTATGCTGATAAACACAATACAAATAATACATATATTTGACCATTACGTACCCCCCGGGGGTTGGATGGCTAGAAATATTTGTCAGTAGGGATTTATTTCTTTTTAATATAAAGGGAATTCACGATATGCGGTTTTTGAATTCTTGATCGTTTCACCATGACAACGTTCTGTGTAACTGGGTTTAAATTTCGGTAAAAATAATTTAAAAAATGCATAATGTTGCCCACATTACACACCTGTATATATCAATTTCGCAATAATATTCGTCTAAATTTAAAATTATTTTCTAAACAGTTATAGCTAGCTTTACGAGTTTAGTCAACGCGATGGTAAGTCAAAAGTTTATATCCTTGCGTTTTATATTCATAAATTACTTTATGAAACGGCTATTAACATTTTGCTGTGTGGTTAATTTGGTCGGGTGCGGCGGACCCGGATATCCGGAGTATACTCATTAATTTCACCCGGTATTCAGATAAGCCTTTAGTATTTGGGTGTGATAAACATGTGGAAAAATACTTTTATTATGTTTCCATGATACAAAAGAATACACAGCTCAGCTGATTCTTGTTTGGTACATAAGTTGCAAAGGAGTATGCAGTCCACCTGATGGTAAGTGGTCACTGCCGCCCATGGACAAGTGTAAGCAACTTCATATAGAACATAGGTTCTATCTGAAGTCAATCACAGATGCGTTGCTACTCCTGAGGACTAAGATGGTCGCCCCTTATAAAAGTGTGCCCGCAACCCGGGTGGGGTTGCGGGCACACTTAAACGAAATTCCATCGAAACGGGTTCTATCGAAACGCAAGAACTGCTTCAGGCTAGAAATAAGCATTCACATAGAACCTTATGTCCTGTATGAAGTTGCTTACAGATGTCCATGGGTGGCAGTGACCACTTATCATTAGGTGGACTGCATGATCATTTGCTATGTCAATCGTATAAAAAAAATAGAATCCATCCTGAGGTTGACAACGGATGTGTTGCCACTTCTGAGGACTAAAGTAGAACGCTTCGTACAAGTGCGTCTCTTATCGTATAAGTTGTCTTCTAATTCGAAGTATTTTACGGTGTACACATTTAACAAAGTACTTTTAAAATGAAAATCCTAAACACACAATTTTGTGACGCTTGCGAGTGATGTCACTGTTTTTCATTAATTATCTCGTAAACTAATCCCGTGACCTTTTTACAACTCACGACACGCGAATACCTGCAAATCTACTTAATTACCCATTTTAAAAACAGGACAAAATGGAGTAGGATTGTAATAAAAACTTTATAACAGTGTCCACTAATATTGTCTAATACTATACTAACACTATGAGCGAAAGTTTGTTTGGTTGTTTGTATGTAATCGATAAAGTCCGAATCTACTGAAACTATTTTCATAATTATTTTACAACTAGTTGACCTGGTGAACTTCATTCCGCCTAAAAGTACAAAAATCTAAAATTAACAGTTTCTCTACTATATCATACATGTATTACAAATAAAAACCTTCCTCTTGAATCACTATATCTATTAAAAAAAACTCCATTAAAATCCGTAGCGTAGTTTTAAAGATCTAAGCATACGTAGGGACAGACAGCGCAACGCGACTTTCTTTTATACTATGTAGTGATTAGTTGACCCGTGTTCCGCCTAAAAGTCAAAAATCTAAAATTATCAGTTTCCTCCACTATATTATGCATGTATTATACATAAAAACCCTCCTCTTGGATCACTTTATTTATTAAAAAAAAACTGAATTAAAATCCGTAGAGTAGTTTTAAAGATCTAAGCATACATAGGGACAGACAGCGGGAAGCGACTTTGTTTTACACTATGTAGTGATAGTGATAATGATAGTGGTAGAATCGTGATTACCTATTACCTCGCTGATAATTAGTTTGAATTATCAGTGATAATAAACTGTTTCAATATAATAACTCTTCAATAGTAAAAAAATACTACAATTTCAGTTTAAGACCTCACACAAATATTTTATCAAGAAGGTTGTGGCGATAACCAATCGACCTTGAGTTCGGCCAAAATTATCCTTCGCGCAGACATTACTTTCCAATCACGAAATAAAAATTCTAAACGCGAACCCATTTTGGCTCGTCATTTTGATACATATATCTAAATTTTCCCTCAATAAAGCATGGATCCATTTTACGAAGGCTTAAAACATTTTTATGACATAATAGCGGAGACGGAAGGAATCAGCCACGTTGAAATGATTTTATTGATATTTTATCAGCGATGTAAAACTGTTAAAGTGATTACTTGTGACGTGAAGGTGGTAGAATCAGTGTAGTTCGACCGGGGAAGTACCACCGCCACACCTATTTCTAGCGTGAAGCAGTTCTTGCGTTTCGATGGAAGGGGGATTAACTGGCACGCTTTTATATGAGGCGACCATCATAGTCCTCGGAAGTAGCGACGCATCTGTGATTGACTTCAGATAGAACCCGAAGTCCTGTATGAAATTGATTACAGATGTTCATGAGCGGCAGTGACCACTTACGATCAGTGCACTGCATGCTCGTTTGCTACTTCAGTGAGATAAAAAAAAACTTGTTTATTTCCAGAAAGTATGTTTGGGGCACAGCGCAGAGAACGTTGCGGACAGTCAGTTGTGTTCTACGTTGGTTCTTTGTACGTGTCATATCATACACAATTGAATAAATATACAAAATTGTTACGCAGGATAATTAAAGAAAATGTGTCAAAATATTTTTGTGTTTAAATGAAGAGCATGTTATTATACATAGTCGCTAATTATAAAACGCGAAATATTTTTAATTTATCCAAAATTTCAAAAGCAATTTAACACGTTAACTCCTTTAACCAAAATGTAGGTCGAGTGAATAAAAGGGTTGAATTGAAAACGCTAAATGCCGTCGGAAATTTTATCGAAATACTTTCGAAATTTGAGCTGAAAGTCGTTTTGCGGTTAAGTATGCCCGCCCACGTGTACAAATTACGGATTTTATTTTGACTCAATACAAAATTATATATATTCTCCAGGTCTACCGCACTAGGTCAGCGGAGTGAAGTAAGACTTAAACTTTTCATTTGGATAGGAGACAAATACCCAGCAGTGGGAAATGAAATGAAATGTCTTTATTTTGTATATGCCTACGGGGGCACTTCCAAATTGTCAGTTACATATTTTTCTTACATTACCACCGGATCGGAATACGACCTCAACTGAGAAGATCCGGCAAGAAACCCAGCGGGTTTGTCTCTTTTCTTATTTATATCCATTTTTTTTAAATATAATTACAATCATGTATTTCTTTTTTACATGGTAATGAAAGTTAGCTCCAGGATCTTGCCTTACAATTCAGTAAAAGAGAGTCCTGTCTAGATATTTATTATATGGGTGGGATATATCGTCAACCCATTATTGTCGTTCTGCTGGGCACGGGTCTTCTCTTGGAATGAGAGAGTTTAGGCCATAGTCCACCGCACTGGCCAAGTGCGAATTGGTGGACTTCACACATCTCCGAGAACTTTTTTTAAAGAACTCGCGGTTCCTCACGATGTTTTCCTACATCGAAAACCCGTAATAATTAATTTCTAATACGCACACAAATCAGTGGTGCGTGCCTGGGTTTGCACCTAGGACCTCCCGATTGAGGAGGAGATCCCGGGGAGGTACCATTGCTATACCTACTTATTTTTAGGTTGTAGCAGCTGTTGAAGAAAAAAAGGTGTTGAGTTGCGACATTTATATAGGTGACCATCTTAGTCCACAGGAGTGCCTATATAGAAAGAACATAGGTTCTATCTGAAGTCAATCACAGATGCGTTGCTACTCCCGATGACTGGGATAGCCGCTTCATATAAAAGTGAGCGTATAAAAATACTAAAAACTGAAAAAATATCAGACTTAACGATTTCTTTGTTACGAGGTTGTCCTATATTTAACATTCTTGAACATTAAGAATATTGAGGAATAGAGCATAACTATTTTCAAATATCGCCCTACGCACTGATATAGGTTTGTCGGACTATATAATACACCTTAGTGATGTGCCAACTCGGGATAAAAAAGACTCAAGTTAACACAAGTTGAAATTCATGTAACTCGAGTGATTTTAATCGAGTTACTGCATGAAAAGTTTGTTTTAATTTCACCATTTTAATAACCTAGCTTCGTAAAACTGTAAAAGATCAGAATAGATTCATCATAAAGATGTATTGGGGCAATCATATATTAATTATAACTAGCCACCCGTGGCATCGGTCGAAATTCGACCGTAATTTAAATTAAAAAACTATACTTCATATTGTCTAAAGTAGTACGAATATTTCTCAAATTTAAATAAAATGTAATATTTTTTAAGTAATTCTGAACGTGCGCGTTAAATATAAAAAGAGGTTTAATTATTTAAGCCGCATTTAAAAGCAATAGCGGTATTTTGAAGAAGACATCTGATATTTTTGAAGTTATGTGTTTTAATTGTAATACATTGAATGTTTTTGTTTACTATGTTATTTTGTTTACTATGTATGTGTTTGTGCCAAATACATGGTAGTGTGTGTAATGTGTTTTTAGTTGATTTTATGTATGATATATGCATTATTTGAAAAAAAAATTAACATTCTGCACTCCTTCTCTACGTCCACTATAACCGTGCAAAATTTCGTACTAATCCGTCTGCGGCATATTACTTAAAATGCGTCACAAGATTTTGCTTCAAGTATTAATATAATATAATAGGTAGAATTTAAACAAATAAGGATTTATTTTTCGCAATATATTTTCACAAATTATCAAAATTTCACCTTTAACAATCAAAACTTGCAAAATATCGGTCTACACAAAATTTTAAACTCCAGTTAGAAAGAATTCAAATCGAGTTGACTCGAGTTAATAACTTGAGTTGACCATCACTAGTACACCTTTACTCGGATTTGGTCAAATGCCATTAGATTCCACTATTGACCTACAGGTCAAGGTCACCAGCAGGAAGTTTGGAAAGCATTCGCTCTTCCGTGTTGGTTTATGGTGATAAATTATGCAGCGAAATGATTACTGAATGGTCATGGAATTATGAATAATGTTCACAATTTAATCAGTCAAAGGTCAGGGGTTGGTCTAACAAAATCACAAGGTATAAAGTATTTGTATACTATCAAAAGATTCTGTTTACAAAAGTTCTTATAACGCAATGCTGCTGTATAAAATGAGGAAAGATTAAACAAAATTCCTCAAAAGGCGCCTCAAAGTTTTATATCATAACTTGCATAGTATCATTGCATGCCTACTTGCATACTATGCATATGAAAACAGAAATATATGTAATACTTCTGTCTTCATTGCAAAATTAAGTATTTGGCGACCGAATAGCCGGAAGTACATTAACACATCATCGCCTTTTTTAAAGGTCTCGCGACCACCATGATAATAATTCCGTATCATAATACCTTTTTTGACGAATTCCGAATTGTGAATTGAATGAATTGAATTTTTTCACTTAAGAATTGCCACAACATCACCTTTTGAATTAACATTTCTTAACGATCAATCTATCTTAAACAATTTTCTTTAGCATATACTAGACTAGATGACATAAATTAAATGACTGATATATGCAATGTAAACTAAAAGCAATGTTGATAAAATAGTATTATTATAATGTTAATTTATTTATTTAAACTTTTAAACAACTTAAACTAAATAAACAAACTAACTAAATGCCTAATGACTATTTGAATGACGAATTATGCTGACATTTATTTAATTCTTTGTTAATATTGAGTGACATTTAAATTTTAAATTATTCCAGTTTTATAGCTTTATATTAAATATTTATTGAAATAATTAAATAGTGGCAATTATTACTATACATGTTAAATGTTTAATAATTGTTAATTTGTATTATGAATTTTAATTTGCACTGCTCTAATAGGTATTAATATTACAGAGGAACTTTAATGAAATGTAATGACTATTCTACTTGTAATAATGCAAGAAACGAACTATTCTTATTATTTATAAATACGTGTACACGTAGAAAACTATATTTCTGTGGTAAATAAACTCAATGTATTTTGTAGTATCGTGAATGCTCGCCTAAGCAAGTTTGTTTGTTCCACGAAAAACAACATAATGATTCATATCGATACATACACATACATGTTCTATAGATGAACGATAGACCATGAATATTGTATTATGTTACTACGTTAATGGTGTGTAAATATTCCGGCATAATTTAAGCAATTTATAATCAAATCAGGTAAAATTATTTTTACGTTATGATTTAGGTTCCGTTAACAAGACTGCCCTTAGTACAAGATTATTTTTTTCAAACGATCACTGTTTCCGTTTCTGGCCATATATTACAATCTACATTGTACTTTCACGTTTTCGACTATATATATATAAGCACATTTTCTACACCGGACACTCTCAAAGATTTTCTCCTGTGTCGTGGGTGCAATGGACATACAAAAATGACTACTCACACACCCAGACCACAGTACTAATATCTACAGTATTCTAACTTCTTACAAACGCACGAAACGCAAGTTGTATCTACGCGCCACGATTTCGGTATGCACTCGGTACCCAACAGCTAGCGAATGTGCCGTAGTGGCGAGCGGGCGATGTGAAGCGTTTTTTAAGCAGTGGATCTTTTTATTTAAATAATAATGTAGCGAAGAGCAGTTATAAACTATATTAGGGTGTTTTTGATTGCTTTAATTGTGCATAAACACGTCCAGTGTCAATAATTTTTATTTTGGTTGGTAAAATATTATTCAGTGTGAAATTTATAATTATAATTTGTGTACGATTTATTATTAAGTCTCATAAGTATTAAAAGAACGCGTTGTTTTTTACCTTAATCTACTGAATAAAATACATAATAAGTAAGAAAGAAAGTCAAGTATAAAGATGTATTAAAATACTTTAGGCGGGTAGCCCTAACGCGAACTCTCGTCCAGCGCGTCTGTAGGTATAAAATTCAAGGACACGGCAGAGTTAGACTACTGTATGATATTAACACTGTGCCCAGACCTAGATCAGAGATGTACATTCGTTATTCAGATACCTGCTTGGCCAAGAATTGAACCCAGAACCCACTGTGTGTCAGACCGGTATGGTGACCGTTTTGCCACGCGGGTCGTCATGATGTAACAATGATAGTTTGAAACCTGGATAAAAGACTCCAGGGGTACGGTATCCCCTGCCTGTCGTAGGGGGCGACTAAAAGGGGCTTCCGGGGTTGCGAGCAGCTAAAGTGGGAGCTTGATCCAGCCAGGGGATCCCGGGAAGGACGGCGGTATGTGTAGTCGCATGCCATCGTAAAGACTAGACGCGGTGGGCCCTGAGAGGAGCCTGATGGGGCAACTCACTTAGAGGATTCCGGTTGCGTTCCTTTGGAGATCCCGGAGTCCTCTTCGTAGCGCCGAGGACGGCCACCGGGGCGGTTTTAGTGCGGTAAAAATCCCACATAACCCTGCGTCGCTCCTACGGCATGGGGTACCTTTTGGAAGAATTCCCTCTCGAGGTTTGCGCCACTTCACAAGGAACGCTTTTATTGTGATTTAAGACTGGCGCTAGAGGAATTTCATAGCTTCATTCCTATATAGTTTTATAGGTTTGCAATTTAATACAGTACTAAAAATTTTCCGGTCAAATATATGGAATTTCGCTTGTGATCTTTCATGTCATGGAACATAGAAAAGCAACAGCCAAATCTTAATACTCCTGTTCGATCCATTAATGACAAATGAAGAACAAGCTATTTATAAGTGTTACTCAACCACAACAATTAGGCGCATAAAACAAAAGTGGTTCAATACCCCGCATCTCGCTTCTTACCCCGCGCATCCCCTAGTGACGTGCAGTTGTGTATCGTCTAAGTGTTTAGGTTAGCCAACACGTGTTTAATGTTATTTCGTTATAATGTTAGTTTAATGAGTGATTGTTGAATTTTTAAAGTTATTATTAAATTAGTTGATTATTCGTCAATAAAACACGAAATGGGTAGGAAAAAGACTATTCGTGAAGAAGAAAGGACTCTTACATTCAAAATAATATATTTTTTAACAAGAGAAGAGTATTGGGCTCAGTATTCCTGTTTCCCAAGTCGAAAATCGAATGTATACTGCAACAGGCATCAGTCTCTTACACACATAAAAAAAGAAAGAAAATATTCTATGTCTGCGAATATATTAAACACATGAAAGTGCTTTAATAAATACTCGACTATTGAAAATACACCACTATGGTGTAGGTCTTAATAATGGTATACCTACATACCTAATTTTGGTATTTGGTAATAGAATATATTTCGTATCGGGATGGGAAATCCCTAATTCTAATGACGTTTCAACTGTCGTGCGCCTAATTGTTTTGGTCGAGTAGTAAGTAAGTATATGTACCTATAGATGTTATAAATTAGTGTAATTCAGAGGTAGCTTGAATGGGTGTTGTACTTCAGAGTAATTCAGAGGTAGCTTGAATGGGTGTTGAACGTAAAAGATGTGTGTTGTCATAACTAAGTCCTATAGTTTTACGTTTTACGTTATACGACTGCGTCGTAAAGAGGGTAATTTTTTGCGAGCATATTTTTTTTGTTTTGTTGAGCAGAGTTTGTTTGTTTGTTTGAACGCGCTAATCTCAGGAACTACTGGTCCGAATTGAAAAATTCTTTCTTTTTTGAATAGACCATTTATCGAGGAAGGCTTTAGGCTTTATAACATCACGCTGCAACAAAATGACGCAGACAAAGTCGTGGGTAACAGCTACAATTTATAACGCTGAGGAGGTTGTTTGCAAAAATAAATCATGCCCAAAATAACTATTCCACGCGGACAAAGTCGCGAGCACAGCTAGTATGTGTATAAATGTACATTTCTTGGGTTTGCTCTACAGCTCAGAACCCAAATGGATTTTTCTTCTGAGATTTAAGATAGTAAGTAGTAAGAAGGGTAACTTTTTATTCCCCGTGCTACTACTAACAGTAGCAGTAGTAACAAAGGTAATAAAATTACCGTTGTTACTACTGGTAGTAAGACTGGTTTGCAGAGCGATTTAAAACTCCGCTGTTTGTCTGTCCGTTCGTCTGACTGTCACCAGTCAACAAATACCTACTAAAAATAGAGTACAATAAATATTTAAGATTCGTGCGCGAGGTTTTGGCCCTCGAGTTTTTCTTGTTCGGCAATAGCGTTCAATTTCACGGCTCATACCATCTGTCAACAAGAACCTATTACAACGAAAGTGACAAGAGAAAACAAAGGAAAATCTCGAATCAAATCACACCTAAGATAACATTCCTCAATAAAGTTTGTCAATGTCAGACCAACGTTTGATCCCGCGCCAAATATCCCGTAGATATTGACAAAAACAATATATTGCCTATACGTTGCTTATAAATAAAGAAACTATTTATTTACAAATGCAGTGATAGACGAGTTCGTAAACTCGCTTTGAAGTCTTCGTCTTGGAATGAAGGATTGCGTTCTGAAGGAACTAATAAATGGGAATGCCATTTATCTTTCGAAAATGCGCTTTCTATTGACGAGAATTCTTCGGATTTTCTAAAAAGAGAAACCTACTTCTAGTTTACAAGTGTAAGACCACTGCTGTATCATTTTTTTATTCTCGAGAAAATCTTCATCTAGATTAGCAACTCGTTTTGGCCATAAGAAAAAGGTCTTTACTTATTATTTATATTTTTGCTTGGCTGGGACTTGAACCCGGAACCCATTGCGTGACGCGAAAAATTTGGTTATCGCATTCCACGAGTAGTCAAAAACGCATGTATTAGTAGTAGTAAAAAATGGCTATCAAAGAAGTTTTAACTATAAGTATAAGATACTAAATTGGCCAAAAAAGAGATTAGGGAAACCAAAGAGTATAACAGTTACTCATTTGTAACTTATATATAAGTTTATTGCTTTCATCAAAACAATGAACACTTAAGTTTATGCTCATGCTTAATGGCAAATAAATTTCAAAGTATTATATAAATACAAAACGTAGGTAAACATTTTTTTTTATAATATCGAAATAACAAACGAGCATGCAGTCCACCTGATGGTTAGTCACTGCCGCCCACGGACATCTGTAAGGATCTTCTATATGATAGAACATAGGTTTTATCTGAAGTCAACCACAGATGCGTTTGCTACTCCCGAGGTCGCCTCATACAAAAGTGTGCCGGCAACCACACCCTTCCAAAACGGTTCTACCACCTTCAAAAATGTACATTGCAATGTATGGGCGGAAAAGTAAACGGTAATCGTTTTAAGGAAACGAAATAAACTTTTACTAAGTACTATCTTGGTGTACCACAAATTCGAAGCAATACAGGTAATTGCAATTTGCCGTAACCGACAGCGCTATTTCCCTCTTGCACCGAATTGGGGACGCTTGTAAATTCTTGAGATACGGTACAAACGATGAATTCTGATTTCGAAGTAATTTTAGACTTCTGTTCTGGGTCTGGGTGTTTTGCACAATGAAGCTTCGCGTGTTTCATTAACTATGCGTGTATAGGAATTCACAACATGGAGAAAGTTATATAATATTAAGAAAATCGCGAGTCATAAAAAACATTGGGGTAATAGAGTTACATAGATTAACAAGAAGAGGTATTAACAAAAAATATTTACTTACAATATCTCTGTATAATATAACAGATAATCACCTGTTTTGTGGCTCCACAAATCCGAAGCAATACAGATAATTGGTATTTGCCGTAACCGACAGCGCCTCTTCGGCACGTGCATCGAATGGGGATGCTTGTAAATTGTAGTGACAGGGAGCAAACAATGCCTAACCTGGTTTCTGTATTCGGTTGTTATATCGTTGCCTTACATACGGATATCACTACATAGTATAAAACAAAGTTCCTTCCCGCTGTCTGTCCCTATGTATGCTTAGATCTTTAAAACTACGCTACGGATTTTAATGCAGTTTTAATAGATAGAGTGATTCAAGAGGAAAGTTTTTATGTATAAAACATGCTTATTAAAATGGAGGAATACTGATGATTTTAGATTTTCGACTTTTAGGTGGAACGAAGTTCGCTGGGTCAACTAGTTTACATATAAATTGATAAGTTATTTTAGACTTCTATTCTGGGTCTAAATATTTTGCTTATTAGGTTGCCGCGTTTATGGTATCCATTACATAAAATTTCTTTAATATTATTATAATAAAATTGAATTTCTATGTAAGTATAAGGCTACTGTAGGGAAATTTCTATTTTATTCGACTTACAATAGTCAGTAATAAAAATTTCCTTGTACTGATAGGGCTACCTAAATTGGAACGTGCAATAACAAAAAGAGAAATAAATTCAAAAATCTCTGAACAGTATAACTTAGTCTGAGATTTTGTCTTAATTTATTATAAAAAATATAATTACCTGTAGTAATCACCTGTTTTGTGGCTCCACAAATCCGAAGCAATACAGATAATTGGTATTTGCCGTAACCGACAGCGCCTCTTCTGCACGTGCACCGAATTAGGGACGCTTGTAAATTCTAGAGACATGCTGCAAGCGACATTTAACCTTCACCCTTAGTAAGAGTTTATTGGTGCCACAAACAATCATTGTTTACGCTTTTTATTTTATAGATAAAAACCAGTACCAAGTGGACTGTACTTTTGCCCAACTGCATTAGGTGGTAGAACCAGTGTAATTCGACCGGGGAAGGAAAGCCGCCACACCTATTTCTAGCGAGAAGCATTTCTTGCGTTTCGATGGAAGGGTGTGGTTGTCGGCATACTTTCACAGGAGGCGACCATCATAGTCCTCCGGAGCGGCAACGCATCTGTGATTGAATTCAGATGGAACCCATGTTCTGTATGTAGTTGATTACAGATGTCCATGGGCGGCCGTGACCACTTACCATCAGGTAGACTGCGTGTTCCTTTGCTATTTCAGTCAGATAAAAAAGGCGATGTTTTTTGTGCTTATGTATGTATGCTTGTATGTCCATTTCTTTTTTACGCGCTACAGATCAAACAACATGACGGCTTGTATCATGTGACATATCACATTAATCAGTTTGCTGAGTGACAAAGTTTATACGATTTTTAAAGTATATTGCAAGTTATGGTCCAAAAAGAAAGCGAAGCGTACACTGTATTACAATGTATAAGTAAAAACTTGACAATTATTGTTTCTACAGACTCGGACAACGTTTCCTGTTATGTCACAGCTTCACAAAACTTTTGTCATCAACACATTTTTAATGCACTACTGCGCACGGGGATTACTTCGGAATGAGAAAGGATTGGACCAATTTTTTTAACTTTTTCATGGTATGACTGCAGACAGATATTATCATGTATAGCTATCTCGCAACACTACACCGTCCGCTGCTTGTAACTTATATGTTATATTATGTATTATATGAAATCTCTAGATAAAATGGTATTTAGATTATAATTACTTCCTCCATCCATCCATCAGCCCTTCGATGTACGCTGGACATATGCCTCCCTTAAATGGCGCCACTCCAACCGGTCCTGCGCCCTCTGAATCCAACGATTTCCCGCTGTCTTCTTCAGGTCATCGGTCCACCTGGTAGGACGGCGACCTGTACTCCTTTTACCTAAACGTGCCATATTAATTAATTACTTATTATGGGCTAAATACGAAATTATCTAACTAAAACTGACTTTGGCAAATGCCCCCGCGACCCACTTAAGAGTCTTTTCGATCACTCATATTTTGAAAAATAGTGGCTTAGCTCTTCGTTAACTTTAGCATACTTCAAAATTTCAGACTAATGTTTTAAGAAAGTCAAGCTCTGTTTCCTTACCATGTTGTCATTCATCCTAAAGTAAGAAATAATTACTATTTAATAATATATATCTATAAGATTATAGATATCGCCACCTCGCCACTCGCCACTCGTCCACCAATTCGCACTTGGCCAGCGCGATGGACTATGGCCTAACTCTCTCATTCTGAGAGAAGACCCGTGTCCAGCAGTGGGACAATAATGGTGTTGATGAGATAGATAACTCTGATGCTTACAGCGTCAAGTGATTAACGCTTGAATCGCTAATGTTTCGTATCCCTCGGACGAGGAATATCAAAAAATATTCCTTAGTGGATCAATAAGTGGATCAATAAATAAATGCCTTATGTCAATTTCATGCTTGCTTCAGTATTTTTATCCCTACGACGATAAAACAGTCAGTGAACGAGTGAGTATTCTTTATGTTTAGCGTATAGATCTTCACTACATAGTTTAAAACAAATGTATGGATGTATGCTTAAATCTTTAAAACTACGCTACGGATTTTAATGTAGTTTTTTTAATAGATATAGTGATTCAAGAGGAAGGTTTTTATGCGTAATACATGCATAATATACTGATAATTTTAGATTTTTGACTTTTAGGCGGAACGAAGTTCGCCGGGCAACTAAGTAGTTTTTTATAAGACTGAAGTAGCACACGAGTATGCAGCCCACCTGATGTTAAGTGGTAATGCCCAACCAAGCAACTTCAGTGGAACAAAGGTTCTATTTAAAGTCAATCTCAGATGCGTAGCTACTAACGAGGACCATGATTGTCGCCGCATATAAAAGTGAGCCGTGTGCCGTGTGCACACAACCTAATTGGGATATATCCATATTTGGGAAGTGAAATGGTATGCATTAATAGAGTTAGTCATTCTATAGCTCTGCTAATAAACAGACGTCCAAGTAAACTTGTAGTTTGTTGTTGCACCTTACAACCTCAAAAGTAAAGGTTTAAAGAATACCCATAGTACGGTATAAGCCGGCAACCTGAATTCCACTAAAACGCAATAATTGCTTCACGGTAGATATAGTTGTGGTGGTGGTACCCGCCGTTTACGTTCTACCACCTTCAAGATTTCGGATGGAACTTCTGTTCTTCAAAATACATAGGTTTCAATTAAAATTTCTATTCTACGAAATATGTGTTACAGATGTCAGTAGCAGTTTTCAACTCAACTCAGTTGGAAATCCGTTCAATGGAATGAAAGTAAACTAAAAATATTTTCTGCAGTTTTGTTTGCAAGCAAGCAATATCAGAGTTAATCTTATAAGTCCATATTGGGTTACCTAGTGTTACTATGTGAAGGTACTCACATGTGTTTGTGATAAGAAAAAGAAGTTAAGCTTGTCATTGTTGCCAACTTGGTGGGTTTCTCCTTAAATTCAGAGTTTTGTCTTGTCAAGAGATATTTACATGGTAAGTATTTTGGGGCGAATCTTAGACTAACATTTTTGAAGTGAAACTTCTTTATCGGGGTTGGTTAAAAATTTAGTGTAACATTTTTTCGTTACGCGCCATCTTTTTCTGTTACGCGCCATCTTTTTCTTATCTCTACCACGCGTGATATTAGATAGATTATTATAGATTAGATTATTAGATAAATTTTAATCAAAGCCTTTTATTAAACTTTATCTAATTTAACTTTATTTAACCAATTTCTGTAAAGTTGCATAAAGTAAATTATTTTTTGAAAAATAACGTGATAAAGAAGTTTCACTTCTTACGAGTGTAGGTACGCTAGTACACGCACACATTTTTTTTTTAATTAGCGAAACTACACATTTTACTACAATACTTTTGTAGTCATCAGATTGCGGAACACAAAAACTTTTTTTTTAGGTAAAAACTCGTAAAAAAAACAACATAGGTGGACTACGTAGGTACGCAGTCCACCAGGTTGCAAGTTATCATTGCTACCCACGAACATCTATAATCAACTCTAGACAAGATCACTCTTACTTGAGATTAGCCAAAGATCCGTTGCTGCCAACTGAATTGTCAAAGTACTCGCTATTGCTTTTAAATGCAGCTTAGTTAGTAAACCACTTTTTACATTTAACGGGTGCGTTCAAAATAACTTGAAAATTATTACAATATATTTAAATTAGAGAAATATTGGTGCTACTTTGGATAATATGAAGTTTAGTTTTTTAATTTAAATTACTGTCGAATTTCGACCGATGTGACTAGTGACTAGTTTGTATAGATATGAAAGTCTATTACTTAATATTTTTCCATATTTAATGATTCCGGTTTATTTTCTATATTAAACACCATGACATTGTTTGGCAAACCCCAAGGTCGTTTGAATCACTCCCCGAGGGAAAACAAGGCAATTTAATATAAGTACTGCCTTTCTTCATATTTGCCGAATAAAATTTCGATTTGATTCCCTAATATATCAGCATTTCTGAATAAATTATATTAACTTAACTGAGTGTTCGTTCATTGTTTGAAATTGTAACATAATCATAAATCTGGTTTTTAAATTGTTAATGCTCACAAAAATAAATGAATAAAAAAAATTTTTAAACAAAAAATACAACCGACCGAAAATAATTTAAATACATGTTGGTTTAGAGAAAACACAGTACTTAGTACATAGTTCCGAAGTCGGCGCTCATATAAGATACATGTAGTTTAATCGTGATCCAACGAAATATGGTGAGCGCCGACTTCGGGAAAATATATACGTGACGAATAGATAACCTCTTTCCTTTGAGAAGTCGGTTAAACATAGAGTCGATTGACTACCGAAAGAAGACAAAAAGGTCTGTTTCATGTCAGAGACAAATTTAACCCGTGGACATACAAACGCCTTATGTACCATAGAGCATCGATTTGTCATATTTTTTTTCTTTCTTAATGTTCGTCCATTCGAAATTGGGCCACAACCAGAAACCATTTTTTTAAATTGTTAACAGATACGAAGTAATCATAGAAATTTCTGCTCTGGGTCTGGGTGCTTGGAATTATCTTTGTGTTTGTATATCCTGCAGTGAGGCTGTGAATGTAGAAAGTGTGGAATTGTGGATACAATAAAATCGGCTTTATGGGGAAAGTTTGGAAAAAATATATAATAAAAGATATGGATTTAACTTAGGTGCTGTTGGAATATAAAAAATATCCAAGCCTTCAATGACGTGCAGTATCAAAAGAGTTACTTTGACATTTATGTATGAAAAAATCTTAATTCCTAATAAATAAGATCAGGTTTTCCAAAGGAACAATTCCGGTTCCATTATCTAGTTACCAGAGAGGGTAACTAGGAGGATTACACCCTTAAGTGCTATATCAACCAACACGCGCTGAATTCTGAATGTTCTCACGAGAATTCGCACGAATCGAACGAATGGTCCGGCTGACTTGCTACAAACATTTTTCCACAAACCTTTTGCTTAAAAGCCTCAAAGGTTATGAAGAGTGACATGATCGCCATATATTATTATATTTGTGCCTTTAATAATTTAGCGATACTCGTCTCGTCAATCCATTATTGTTCCATTGCTGGGCACGGGTCTCCTCTCAGAATGAGAGAGTTTAGGCCATAGTACACCGCGCTGGCCAAGTCCGAATTGGTGGACTTCACACACCTCCGAGAACTTTTTTGTAAAGAACTCTCGAGTGCCTCCCTCACGATGTTTTCCTTAACCGAAAAGCAGTGATAATTAATTTCTAATCCCTACTAATATTATAAATGTGAAAGTAACTCTGTCTGTCTGTCTGTCTGTCTGTCTGTCTGTCTGTCTGTCTGTCTGTCTGCTACTTATTCACGCCTAACCAACTGAACTGATCTTTATGAAATTGGGTACACAGACAATGTTGACATCGAGAAAGGACATAGGCTGCTTTTTATCGAAAAAAATGGGTTGAAAGCGTTAAAATCGGTCATTAATGTTTGTATGGGAGTTCGTTTTCGACAAAGTCTCATATTGACAAGTCCGTCAAGGGGTACGATAGACTTACTTGAAACCTCATCTATATAATAGAACATAAAAAAACATTGATTTCGAGTCGACAACATATATCCGTAAAATTCGGATTGTCGTGGATTTTGATAAATTCTAATACAAATGACATGACAGTAGCCATAATGGCCGCCCGGACGCCAACATGTCATGTCACCAATATGGCTACGGATGAATTCTGAATTCATTAAAAAAAATACGTATAAATTTGTAACTATCGAATAACTTAAAAATAGATGTGATTTAAATTGATTTTAATTTACCCATAGTTTATGAATTTATAAAACAAAAATGTATTTATAATACGAAAGATACAATTACGAAGAATTTCCGATACGTTAGGGGCTGTCCATTAATCACGTGAGGCTCAAAAGGGGGGGGAGGGGTCCATAAAAAAATCACGAAATATCACAAGGGGGGAGGGGGGTAAAGTAATAAATCACGTGTACTTATTTTTCGGCAAGCGCGCCTGCCTTTTTCGTACCTGCAAAGAATCTATTTTGTTATTTTAAAAAAAAATATTATAGAAAATAAAAGACTAATTAAAAATTAACGTTCAGAGGTAGACAGAAAGGTTGTAGTTTGTTTTTGACTGACATAAAAATAATGAAAGAAATGCGTAAACGTTTATTGTACTAGTACCTACTACATGAACATTATTAGTGGCTTGATGAAACCGATGTTGATCTTCAACAAAGTACTGTGCCAACAACTGACTTACAAGATGCTTATCCAGTTATTGGTGTTGAAGAAAGTCTCGCTACTCCGTGGTCCGAAAATATTATACATTAAATAATGTTCATGTAGTACTAGTACAATAGACGTTTTCGCAGTTAATAGTCAAAAACAAACTACAACCTTTCTGTCTACCTCTGAATGTTATTATAGTAGTCTTTAATTTTCTATAATAAAATTAGATGATACTTGTACCAGTATTTTTTTTTAAATAAAAAAATAGATTCTTTGCAGGTACGAAAAAATACACGTGATATAGGGGGGGGGGGGGCTAGTCTTAAACCTCACCACGTATCACTACGGGGGAGGGGGGGTCAAAAAATGCCAAAAAAAACATCACGTGATTAATGGATGGCCCCTTACATAATAAGTATGCAACGGCGGTATGATGGCGCTTCATACTATAATAGTAAAAAAGATAATCGAAACCAATAATTCAAAGGCGATAAAATGTTTTAGCATTGTTTTAAAATAAAATTATCGACTCTATTTGTCACTCCATGTTCAATTGTTTATTTTACTTAATTGCCAACAGCAAATAAAATATAGATATACTAAGAACTTTATTGTTCCAATCATCGCAATTTTCGATCTCTTCCTTTTATTATTTTACAACATTACACCCTATCCAAACAAGGAAGGAAGTGGACTGTCTAACTATAATATTAGTCAACAATATGTTTCATATAATAAAATACAGTAAGTTCGAAAAACCCACGTAATTAAATTATGTTTCAAAAATAAACTATAATATTTAAAACATTTGCACATTGTTACTTAAATAGTTTCATAACTATTATTGCTTAAATAAAGTTATGTTATTGACCATACCCGTACATTTTTAGCGAAAATAAATATTATGGACAAAATACAATTGATAGTTTTTTATGCAAAATACTAACATTATAAAGTCGATCAGTATCTAAATAAGGTATAACAATTATATCATGAATTATTATTATAAAGAAGCTTTTGCAACTTTTGTGATAAATAATTGAATGAATATTGAAGCATGGTTGATGAACACTTGGCTCTAATAACAAACGAGCAAGGTCAACATTATTGTTCTTTTTATATTTATGATATGTTCATTATAAATAATGTTATAGAAAACATGCACTTAATCAACATATTTTAAATTAATTTTTAACCGACTTCCAAAAAGGAGGAGGTTATCAATTCGTCTGTATTTTTTTTTTTTTTTTTTTTTTATATTTGTTACCTCATTTCTCCGGACTGGGTGAACCGATTTAGATGATTTTTTTTTTATTTGAAAGGTAGTGCGTGTCATAGGGTCCCATTTTTTTTTAGTATTTTTTTGACTAGGGCATCCATAAGAAAAACGCATAAGTCTTAAATTTGCATTTTCAATGTACGCGATAAATGTATGAATAACTCAATATCCCGCCAACCGATTTTGATGATTCTTTTTTTATTAGAAAGGATGTACTCCAGGGGTAGTCTGATAAGAGTTTGATAAGGTTCTAATCATAGGATCTTCAACTTTTTGGAGCAAAATAATAAAATTAGTGATAGTCGGCCGAACCTTAGCTGGAGAAGTCCAATTGAGTAAAATATAGAATAAAATTACTATGTAGGTATTTACTATGAAAAATTTGACCTTCAACTCTTCAATCCTGATGATGCAGGGGTACTGCTAGCCTGAACTATAAAAGTTGGTCGTTTGATGTTTGCAAATATATAATGAAATTGTTAAGCAAATTCATGGGACAAAAATTTGACCTTCAACTCCTCAACCCTGATGATGCAGGGGTACTTAAAGCCAAAACCATAGGAATAAGCCATTTGGTGCTTACGTATATGTTATAAGATTACTGAGCAAAAACATAAGATGAAAAATTTGACCTTCAACTCCTCAACCCTGATGATGGAGGGGTACTTCAATCCTAAACCATAGAAGTTGGCAATTTGGTGCTTACGGTTATGTAAAGAAAATACTAAGCAAAAATATAAAATCAAAAATTTGACCTTCAACTCCTCAACCCTGATGATGAAGGGGTACTTCAATCCTAAACCATAGGAGTTGCCAATTTGGTGCTTACGGTTATGTAAAAATAATACTAAGCAGAGGCACAAAATTAAAATTTTGACCTTCAACTCCTCGACCCTGATGATGAAGGGGTACTTCAATTCTAAACCATAGGAGTTGGCAATTTGGTGCTTACGGGTATGTAAAAATAATACCAAACAGAGGCACAAAATTAAAATTTTGACCTTCAACTCCTAAACCCTGATGATGCAGGGTACTGCAAGCCTGAGCCATAGAAGTTAGCCACCTGGTACTAACGTATATGTTATAAGATTACTAAGCAACAATATAAGATGAAAAATTTGACCTTCAACTCCTCAACCCTGATGATGGAGGGGTACTTCCAGAGGGGGCGCCCTGTTTGTATGAATTGTAAAAGTGTTTTATGTTTAATTTTTGTGAATATGTAGATGCACAAAGCAAACTTAGAGGCTTTATTTAAATACAAACATAAAAATATAGTCACTAAAAAGTGTAAAATAAAAACTTTTTAACAAAAAATATCTACCGACTTCCATGTCACAAAAAAGTAAAAAATAATTTAAATATATTTTGGTCTAGAACATACTCAGTACTTAGTACATAGTCCTGAAGTCGGTGCTCGACATATTTCGCTGGACGACGGTAACTACGTCCTATATGAGCACCGACTTCAGAACTATGTACTAAGTACTGAGTATGTTCTAGACCAAAATATATTTAAATTATTTTTTACTTTTTTGTGACATGGAAGTCGGTAGATATTTTTTGTTAAAAAGTTTTTATAGAATAACAAAGTGTGTCAAAATAAGCCAAAATAGATGATGTTCATAACTCATAAGTATGTGAAATTCGCATCTGTTATTAAAATCGTGATAGCCGTGTGGTGCCAAGTCGGGCGGATTAGAAATGCGAGGTCTGGGGTTCGAATCCAGTTGTCTTATGTACATTATTATTATTAATATTATTATTATTATCTGTAGTTTTCATAAATACTAATTTTAGTATTATTTTTTTTATAACCAGCTCATTTTTAAATATTATTTAGTATCGGAAATGCAAAGCTTTCGCCCGCCTGGGAATCAATGTGTCACAAAGTTTATATGAAATTAATAGAGGTTTAACCTCTGTCAGGTAAAAGTACAAAATAATTTGGATTTACCTTGCCGACAAATTCAAATTTTAATGTAATGAACCACAAACAAGGCTTAATAAAGATAAACTAAAAACATACCTGAGCGCCGCTTAAATGTTAGTAGAACCAAAATTAGTTTACGTATCATTTATACTGTCATTAGATTTTTAGTTTTAGTTAGAGGCATTAGGAGGCACGGGGAAAACGTTTTTAATAAATTTACTATTAGCAAAAAATATAAGATCTGATAGAAAAATAGCTATTGCCGTGGCGTCTTCCAGTGTTGCGCCCACACTTTTAAAAAGCGGTCATAATGCCTGCCTATTCGCCTTTGAGCGTCCACTCAAGATTTGTAGCAACGATTTCTCTAACATTTTTAATATTTTAAATCAAAGGAATACTGGAAATTCAATGCGGGATTGTTATTTGACTACTTATTTGGGATGAAGATTCTGTAGATACAGCCATCGAGATCGAAGACATTATCCAACAAAATTTTTGGATTCCTTCGACCCGCCTCCCGGTACTCCTCCACACAAACTTTTTTTTAATAAAAGTACGCTTTCTACACTCAATAAAATAGAAAATTTCTACAATTTCAATTTCTACAATAGCCCCACACTAGGATTTTTTCCTGTGTCGTGGGTACCATGGACACACAAGGCGTATATAGAAACACCCAGACCCAGAACATTAATCTATTCAGATTTCTGTCTGGCCGGGTGTGGTAGCTGCTCCGCAACGCGGGTCGTCAAGGTTGTCAAATTAATGTTAAAAGTAGGTTCACCTATATGTAATCTTACTCAGAAATTTAAAAGGACCAAAATTACTTAAAATAGTATTTTTCAATTCATAAAAGTTAAAATCCATTTTTAAAATCGATGCGCTTTGGTTTAAATGTGGAGGCGTTGTTTGAAAAGATGTATTCCGATATTTAACAATATCGGAATACCACCACATGTGACCACTAAGACTGTAAATTGGTTCAAAAAAGGGGTTTACGATATTCTGATTCGTCTTATTTTCATAACATTTTACATAACAATATGCACCTACCAACAAATACACACTTAAAATTCGTTTTTTTCACTCTGTGTTTGTCCGGGTAATCCTTGAGCGGCTAAACCGATTTTTACGGGTTTTCACTATAGAAAATGTTATGGAACAACATGTAGACTACTTTTATCGTAGAATTCCCACTGAGTGGAGATTTGCGCAGGAAAAACTTTGCGATACATTGATTTGCACGCGGGCGTAGCCGCGGGTACAGCTAGTATTTACATAATTTTAGAAAAATCAGTGGTGCGTGCCTGGGTTTAGACCTCGGGCTTCCCGATCGAGAGCGCAAGTTTCAACCATTAGGCTATCACTGCTCTTTAGCGAAATTGTGTTCTAGAAATTATGGTATGTTGAACATGACATGATGTTTCAATCTTCTTCATCTTCCATTATTATAGAAGATATATGTTCCGACCTAGGTGGTACACGGCCACACTTATTTCTAGTGTAAAGCAGTTTGGTGGAAGGGTGGTGTTGCCGGCTCACTTTGAAATGAGACGACCATCTAGTCTTTAGGAGTAATGCATCTGTGATTGACTTTAGATAGTACTCTTGTTCTGCATAAAGTTGCTTATAGATTTATATTGTCGGAAGTGACCATTTATGACCACCATATGGACTGCATGATCATTTGCTACCTCTGTATTATAAAAAAATCTTTAAATTCGCAGTTATATATCGATCGCTAATATTATACTAGAATTTCAGGACAAGTATTGAGCATCCACAGTATCTTATTAGCAATTCTCCCCACGAGAGAAGTTCGCTCGAATCTCCGATCATTCACCCAATGGTACCTTCATTTGAAATCTTGTTACCCTAAATCTTCGACCTAGTTACGCACTTTTTCAACCAACTTAGACATTATAAATCTCAGGTAATGTAGATAGGATTTTGGGCCCTAACTTATGGACCTCGAACAAAGTAAATCATTACATAGACATTTCTTTTCTGGTGAAAATAAATGAGTGAATCATAGGAATCAATCCGCAGATAATCACTATATAGTATAAAACAAAGTTGCTTCCCGCTGTCTGTCCTTATGTATGCTTAGATCTTTAAAACTGCGCTACGGATTTCAATGCAGTTTTTTTTTAAAGATTCAAGAGAAAGGTTTGTATGTATATTACATGCATAATATAGTGTAGAAACACTTTGACTTTTAGGCGGAACGAAGTTTGTCGGGTCAGTTAGTATTTTATAAAGAAAGAAGGAAATATGATGTATTTTCGATAAAAAGTAACATTTTAATCAAATCAGTCAATCCAAATGTACCTATGTCACGGTCAATTAAAACATAAAAGTGCATCATAAATAATTCAATAAAAATATTTGTGCTACGCTTAGATATTATCTACTTTATTCTACTGTAAGTTAGAAGTAGGATTGTCCTCCTGCCATATTCGATGAGACTTACCTCTAAAATTCTGATTTCTACTCTTAAAACCACTAATTCGCCGTTGGCCAGCGCGGTGGTGTATGGTCTAAATCTCTCTCAGTCCGAGAGAAGACTCGTGCCCAGCAGTGGGACAATAATGGATGGACGATATAATTATACTCTTAATAATACCTTCCTAAGAGAGCACTGAACACTTTAGATGGTTCTTATAAAGTCAGAATTTTTCCAATCTAATTACGATAATATAAATTCATGGAAGGTCTTCAATACTTAATTTTATTTCAAAGCCCTAAATTAATGAATCGTTTTAATTACTTTTTGTAAGAAAATTGAATACTCTTAATAAATTCAACTGATAATTATAAATTGAAAGTAATTGTTTCTCACTACCAGCACTACAGTGGAAAATATTATGTTTCGTGACTTTAGGATATACTTATTTCGTTAAAATCATGTGTGCATTAATAGAAATTGTTCTATTTGCTTAGTTTTAAAATAAATTGCTGTTCTGACAACCACTTTATATATTAGTTTTTAAATTAAAGGACATCTTTCACTGAAATACTTAAAGTTGCAAATATGCAAGAGCGTATAACCAATTCGCACTTGGCGTCCACCAATTCGCACTTGGCCAGCGCGGTGGACTATGGCCTAAATTCTCTCATTCTGAGAGAAGACCCGTGCCCAGCAGTGGGACAATAATGGGTTGATGGGGAATAGCGTATAAAAGAAGAGTAGGTAGGGAGGAGGAGGTATACTGGAATTCGAAAATCGACCTCCCGATAACATTCCCCAAAGTTCAAATCGCCAATAATTATTTTATTACTTTTCTAAGGCACAATCTGATACATCAGTTTGTTACAAAACTAGCTGACCCGACGAACTCGTTCCGCCGTTAAGTCAAAAATCTAAAATTATCAGTGTTCCTCCACTATATTATGCATTTATTATACATAGAAACTTTCCTCTTGAATCACTCTATCTATTAAAAAAACTGCATTAAAATCCATAGCGTAGTTTTAAAGATCTAAGCATACATAGCGACAGACAGCGGGAAGCGACATTGTTTTATACTATGTAGTGATGACCATTTTAGATCTGGGTAGTAACAACGCAACTAATAAGCTGATTTTGGTGAATGATAAAACTTTGAGCGAAATTGCGGTATCCAATATGATTTATTTTAAACACATGTATGTGTAATAAATTTACAAAGTTAAGAAGTGAATTTATCACTTACAGTAGAAAGATAACATAACCAGCGAGGTCGAAAAAAATTACAAGAATATCGGAAAATGTATGTAATATTTTGGAAAATATTTACAGTTCAATGCCTGAAGCGCGATGAAATTTTAGTCACGAGTTTTGAGAAAATTTTGATCACGCGCGGGCACTTTATAAGGTGTGCTTTGTTGTGCGATACAGTAATGCGGTTATGCATTAAACCTTGTAAAACTTGTATAGTGGTGTATTGTTATCTTATTAATACTTAACGGGTACACGATATGCTGTTTTTGAATCCTTTTCGAATTCTTTTTGCCGATATTTCGACCCAGTTGCATGGATCGTGGTCACGGCGAAAAAAAAAAGAATTCGAAAAGGATTCAAAAACCGCATATCGTGAGTACCCATTAAGTATCAAAATGTGTCAATTCCGCGATAATATTAGGTAGTCTAAAATCAAATATCTTATAAGTTACATATCAAAAACGCTTAAAATAACATACAATTAGGTAGGATTCGTAGTTCTAGTGTCGCGGAAGTTAAAGACATAGTTTTATAAGATTGAAATATAAAATGCTCATGAAGTCCGCCTGATGGTAAGTGGTTTCTGCCGCCTATGGACATATTATGTAAGCAACTTCATATAGAACATGGGTTCTATCTGAAGTCAGACGCGTTGCTACCCTCAAGGACTAGGATGGTCGCCTCATATAAAAGTGTGCCGGAAGTTTGGATATAGGTGTTAACCAATTATAACAGTACTTTTCAGGTATGTTTTAATGTGTAAGAATTATTTATCACAGTTGAAAAGTTAGGGGGATGAAGAAACCATACATGTATTAAGAACATTTAAGAACTTTTTGAAACCATCACTAAGGCATTCACAACGCGAGAAATGCTTCACGCTGGACATAGGACTACACTGGTTCTATCACCTGTCCAAGTATTGGCGATAATTCCCATTAAATTCCCCTATATATGCAGCTAAAAGTGCGCTGTCATCCACCTCTCGTTTTGTCCCTTACTTGCATCTACGATATCCACGGGGAGAGAACCAGTGTTTGTATTTCTGTTCGAGAACACTTATTTGTTTAAGTATTACAAAGTTTTTTAGACTTTAATCCACATAAGGTAGACTGCAGTCTCGTTTACTTTTAACTGAACGTGAGTCCAATGTTAACGATACAAAGTGCAGTTACCGCATCATATAAAATAGTAAATACCGTAATGGCAACGTGGCTTCAAATCCACCGCACATGTTTAGCATTTTGCGAAATAGAGAGTATATACTTATTCATATTTATATATATATGAATGCTTGTCATTTTAATTTTTAAATGGCAAAATAACGTTTGACGGGTCAGCTAGTGTATTTAAATGTTTAGGGATTTCATGATAAGAAAGAATAATTTCATTTAAAACAATAATAGCAATGTGCTAGAATGGGTATGGTTCGACCAGAGAGGTAGGAGTGGTATTTTTGTTTCTAATGTGACGCAGATTCAATGAAAGAGTGTGGTTACCAGCTCATTTTATATGAGGCAATCATAATCCTCGAGAGTAGCATCGCTCCTATGATTGACTTCAGACAAAACCCCCGTTCTGTATGAAATTGATTACAATTCTCCATGGGCGACAGTGACCACCTACCATCAAGAGGATTACATGATCTTTAGCTACTTTCTTAATATTAAAAAAAAAACATTAAGTGCAAAATACTTATATGTTAAAAATAAAAACGATGTCTACATAAACCTTAATGGTCTAGTATATTCCCGGTAAAACTCATTGAGCCAACGTAATTTTGGCCACTTATGGTAACGACAAATGTCAAGCAAGCGTACAAAATAACCGAGTTATTCGGTAACTGAGAGGACTGAGGTTTTGCAGCATAAATTCGTTTCATGTTCGCTCTGGACTGAATTTGACGAATGTGCAAAGAGTTTTGGATACCAGTAGCATAAGGGAATTCTGTGGTTTAAAGTAAACATAATAAGAAAAGAAGGAAAGATAATAGAAAAGAAATAAATCTCACAAAGACTCATGACAACACTTTTGATACAAATCCTTGTGTTTGTAATATAACATAATATAAACCTAATATAAAACAAATAGTATATACGTAATATGAGCGCGATCAATTAGATGTTACAATGGTTATAATTGATTATATTAAAAAGCAGCCAAATGTCAGACCAAAATAATTGGTTTCATTTTAGGAACTACAATAAAAACCACAATACGACTATTAACCTAGTCAACATAGTCATAATTATACAAGTAATTGTTCTGGTCATTAAATTACAATATGATCAACATCCAGTATGTCCAAAAATACAGAAGTTCTCGTATGTTTTTTTTTATTTGATTGAAGTAGCAAACGAGCATGCAGTCCACCTGACGGTAAGTGGTCACTGCCGCCCATAGACACCTGTAAGCAACTTCAAATAGAACATGGGTTCTATCGGAAGTCAGTTACAGAAGCGTTGCTACTCCCAAGGACTTTGATGGCCGCCTCATATAAAAGTGTGCCGGCAACCATACCCTTCCATCGAAACGCAAGAAATGCTTCACGACGGAAAGGTGTTAACCAATTATAACAGTGCTTTTCAGCTATGTTAAAATGTGTGAGAATTATCTAATCAATTTGAAAAGTTAGGGAGATATTAAACAAAAACCTTTTGAAACCATCACATCACTAAGGCATTCGCACTATTTATGTGTGATTTTTCGGAAACAGCTTGAACTAAGAGACATTTTTGATGTAACGTTTTGATTAGGTAAAAAGGAAACATGAATAAAGTTAAGTACTCACAGAGGAAAAGGATCTCTTACAATATCTTGAATAGACATCTCAGCATTACAATGTCTAGACACGTACGTACGAAAACACTTTTACGCTTCAGCAAAGCAAATATTTGCTCAGAAATTCCCTCAAAATATATTTTTCGAGATACGAGTATAAAGTGTATGCTAGTTTTCCCTCAATTGTTTTCCCAATAGAACGTAATTTTTGATACATATGTTAGGTCGTGTGGGAGCAAATGCACGCTGATTGGAAAAGATTTCAAGCAGATTGGCTCGGACTGCTCAGTAAACTTGTACCGCACGCTGCTTGAAACGAAATCGCCTTTTTTATCTGACTGAAGTAGCAAATGAGCATGCAGTCCACCTGGTGGTAAGTGGTCACTGCCGCTCATGAACATCTGTATTCAATTTCATTCAGAACATGTGTTCTATCTGAAGTCAATCACAGATGCGTTGCTACTCGCGAGGACTATGATGGTCGCCTCATATAAAAGCGTGCCGGCAACCACACCCTTTCATCTCGCGCAAGAAATGCTTCACGCTAGATATTGGTGTGGCGGTGGTACTTCCCCGGTCGAACTACACTGGTTCTACCACCTTCAAAAAGTACGAGTTAGTAACGTTTTCTCAAAAAAAAGTGTTGCTTTTGCCTTCGCTCATACATTACGAAGTACATTGCACTTGCATTTTTCTGGCCTCTTTTACAATCGGGTCGGATCCTGCAGATTTTTTAATACAGAGGAAAAAACTATATTTATACAAAATCAACTTTATTTGACTAATATTAAAATTAAAAAGAGAAAACTATATGATTCTGAGTATCAAAAAAATATAATCATAAATTAAAAATGAAATATAGTCAAACCTGCCCTCTCGATCGGGAGGTCTAAGGTTCAAATCTAAGGCTACTGATTTCTTAAAAAATGTAAGTGTATTAAAAGAACTTTTTTATCTGACTGAAGTAGCAAACGAGCATGCAGTCCACCTGATGGTAAATGGTCACAGCCGCCCATGGACTTCTGTATTCAACTACATACAGAACAAGGGTTTCATCTGAAGTCAATCACAGATGCGTTGCTACAACCGAGGACTATGATGGTCGCCTCTATTAATGCTTTTCCGTTAAGGTTAAAACATCGTGAGAACCTGCACACCCTTGAGTGTTCTTTAAAAAATAGGTTTCAGAGGCGTGTGAAGTCTACCAATTTGCACTTGGCCAGCGCGGTGGACTGTGAGCTCAAACTCTCTCATTCTGAGAGAAGATTCATGCCCAGCAGAGGGACATTATGGGTTGACGACCATTCTAGCTCTTTTTTTCCATACTTTTGTTATTCCCAATAGGAACTCGCGTGAAAAGCGAACCAATTTAGACTTACATGAATAAATCTTACGACAATGACATAGGGTTTTTTAACCAGAAATAAATTTAGATAACACACCTAAATAGGTAGTTAATTACGTTCATACGTAATTTTAATACATGTATCATGTTGACCCTAGCAAAGTTTGTACAGCAATGAATATTTACGAGTCTTGTTAGATTTTGTAGGCTACGTATTAGGTGCTGAAAGTTGCTAACTGTTATGAATGTAGCTTCTAACTAGTTAACTAGTTACCAGCCTACTATATTATCCATATCAACCCATTATTGGCTCACTGCTGGGCACGGGTCTTCTCCCAGAATTAGAGAGTTTAGGCCATAGTCCACCGCGCTGGCCAAGTGCGAATTGGTGGACTTCACACACCTCCGAGAACTTTTTTTTTTTTAAGAACTCTCGGGTGTGTAGGTTTCCTCACGATGTTTTCCTTCACCGAAAAGCAGTGATAATTAATTTCTAATACGCACATAAATCATTGGTGCGTGCCTGGGTTTGAATCTCGGACCTCCCGATCGAGAGGGCAAGTTTCAACCATTAGGCTATCACTATATTATATTGACATATATAATATCCATTATAAGGGCTAGAATTGAGCAATCATTCTTGAAATTTGGAAACGGAGTAAGTGACATTGTTTTTAAAGTCTTAGTAGATTTACCTATTGATCGGAAAAGTAGTGTAGAATGTTTAGTAAGAAGTTGCTTAAAATAAAGAAGCGTTTGAAATTAGTGTTGTTTTCAATCGACTTGAACAAGGAGGTCCCAATTTATACGTATGTGTAATACAGATGTCCATGTCGTGTTAATATCATAATGGTAAAACTCGGCCTTTCAATCCAGTGCCCGAGGTTCAAAACAAGGACAACCACAGATTTCTAAAGTGATGTATGTTTTAAAAATAATTATCATTTCTTTACGGTGAAGGAAAATATCACGAGGAAACCTATGCAACTGAGAGTTCCCAAAATAAAGTTATCAAAGGCGTGTAAAGTTTCTAAATTCGTACTTAGCCAGCACAGTAGAGCATGACCTATTTTTTTTTAGTTTGTGACTGACTCGTCACCAATGAAACTTATGGAATGGACTTTTACGTACACTATTTTTTATATATGTCGCATCCGGTTATTTTGAATCGAAGCAGAAGGCGAATCGACCTGTACTTCACATCGTCTATTGATGTCGTATAAAACAAACGCCGACATTATAATATATGATGATCTCGTCGTCGTCAACCCACTATTGTCCCATTGCTGGGCACGGGTCTTCTCTCGGAAAGAGAGAGTTATAGGCCATAGTCTACGGCGCTGGCCAAGTGCGAATTGGTGGACTTCACACACCTCCAAAAACTTTTTTTTTCAAAAGAACTTTTGGGTGTGTAGGTTTCCTCACGATGTTTTCCTTCACCCAATAGCAGTGATAATTAAGTTCTAACACACACAAAAATTAGTGCCGCGTACCTGGGTTTGAACCTCAGACCTCGAGAGGGCAAATTTCAACCATTAGGCCATCATTGCTCATGACGATGATCCATAACGCGTTAAAATAAATATACCTACAATATGCATAAAGAAAAATACTCATTTTTCTTCATAAAACACAACACCGTTAATGCTTTCATGTGGAAAATGTTTGACGTGAAATTGTAGACAACGGAGCGTTTTATCTTAAACGTCAACCATCAACCTTCGTCAACCCATTACTGTCCAAGACACGTGTTGCCTTTCAGAGTGAGCGGCTTAGGCTTTAGTCCATCCCGGTGGTCAAGTGAGTTGGTGGACTTCAAATACAAAAATTAAGAACATTTAAGAACTTTTCCAAAGAATACTCGCGATTCCTTTGCCATGATAAGATGCAATGCGTTGAAGCAAATTGGATTTGGTTCAAAGAATCTTTAGAACAAAGAACATAAGATATACTTAAAAGAAAGTTGTCACTTACAATTACAAAACTTTATCACAACGTAGGTACAATATAGTCCGGCGAAATTCAATAAATGCGAATCGAAAAGTGGATAGGTATAGTTATAAGTATACAGTTATATATATATATAGTTCAAAGAATCTTTAGAACATAATATTTACTTAAAAGTAAGTTGTCACTTACAGTTACAAAACTTTATCACAACGTAGGTACAATATAGTCCGGCGAAATTCAATAAATGCGAATCGAAAAGTGGATAGGTATAGTTATAAGTATACAGTTATATATATATATATAGTTCAAAGAATCTTTAGAACATAATATTTACTTAAAAGTAAGTTGTCACTTACAGTTACAAAACTTTATCACAACGTAGGTACAATATAGTCCGGCGAAATTCAATAAATGCGAATCGAAAAGTGGATAGGTATAGTTATAAGTATACAGTTATATATATATATATAGTTCAAAGAATCTTTAGAACATAATATTTACTTAAAAGTAAGTTGTCACTTACAGTTACAAAACTTTATCACAACGTAGGTACAATATAGTCCGGCGAAATTCAATAAATGCGAATCGAAAAGTGGATAGGTAATAATAATAATATATTATATATAATTATAAGTATACACGGGTATATTTGGTGGATTGGTAATTACTCGAATTTATGTATACTAGTCACCCGTCGCAACGGTCGAAATTCGACTGTAATTTAACATAAACAGTTAACTTCATATTGTCCAAAGAAGCATGAATATTTCTGAATTAATAATTTTTTTGAATAAAATCAACCGTTATAAGTAAAAAGAACTTGTGATCAGTTTTTAATACTTGCCGCAGACGGAAAAGTATTAAATTACACACGGTTATAGTTGATGTAGAGAAGAATTACGCAATGCTAATTTTTTTTTTAAATAATGCATAAAACATACATAAAATCAACTAAAAACACATTACACACACTACCTTGCACTTGACACAACACATACATAATAAACAAAATAAAACATTCAATGTCTTACTATGACTTTGTTAAAATACCCGCTATTGCTTTTAAATGCAGCTTAGTTAATTAAACATCTTTTTACCTTTAACGGGTGTGTTCAAAATAACTTGAAAATGATACAATTTATTTGAATTTGAGAAATATTCGTGCTGCTTTGGACAATATGAAGTTTAGTTTTTTAATTTAAATTTCGACCGTTATGAAAGGTAACTAGTTTTTAATTATTAAGCCATTTCTTCCACCAGCCAGTAACCACACAACTTAGAAATGTCTTCCCATAGACACACTTATTGTGCTCGCTTTTCGTACGATTTTCCTCACTCCTCAAGAATAATGTAAGCATTCTTTAGACTAGATTATAACATCTGTACTTAAAAGCTGTTTCGTATGAAATGAGAGCGTCGCTTTGTTCTCGCCCATATTGTCCGAGGCATCTTGTTTATGTACCTACTTATGTAAACGATGTTACATCAAATACACGGTTAAATCATTTTGAGAACATATAAATTACTTAAGTACTTTTATTAAATAATAATAAAAGGATATTTATCTATCCTTTTATTTATTTATACTTTATTACACTTTACAATTTTGGTACAAAAGGCGAATTTAATGCTAGGAGCATTCTCGGCGGCGGTGGCGTTGTTAAACAATGCTATATACGAAATTAAAGGATAATTATAATTATAAACAAACATATGAAATACTATATGGTAGGATACCTTATACTAGGATAGTAAATATAATAGGTAACAATAAGCATACATATTCTCAAGAAGTATAATTGTCCCTATACATATATATCACAGATCCTTTACGAAGTAAAACCAATGTTACTTTGAAAATGACAATAAATAAACATTTTATTTCACAGTTAACTCAATCTTATTCTTAGGGTTTTATTTCTGGGTGTCTGGCACTGAACGTGACCCAGTTACGTGTATTTTAAAACGAAACAAACAAACGTCAGGTGTGTGATTGTTCTATGTATTACGTAGGTTTTTAAAGTTATTTATAAATTCATAACGAAAATGTAAACTGTATGTTGCTGTTCTTATAAATATCTATATATTAATACGTGAAGCAAAAACTTGTGAAGCATTTTTAAGTAACTTACCGCGGATGGAGGAGTATAAAATTTTGCACGGTTATAGTTGACATAGAGAAGGAGTGCAGAATGTTAATATTTTTTTCAAATAATGCATATTTCATACATAAAATCAACTAAAAACACATTACACACACTGCCTTGCATTTGAAAAAACACATACATAGTAAACGAAATAGAACATTCAATGTCTTTTAAATGAAAAAACATATCGTCAAAAATGTTAGATGTCTTTGTCAAAATACCGCTATTGCTTTTAAATGCGGCTTAGACAATTAAACCTCTTTTTTATATTTAACGGGTGCGTTCAAAATTACTTAATTTTTTTTACATTTTATTTCAATTTGAGAAATATTGGTGCTACTTTGGACAATATGAAGTTTAGTTTTTTAATTTAAATTAAGGTCGAATTTCGGCCGTTGCGACGGGTCACTAGTTTTTTTAAATTGATCAGCACGAGGTTTCATATACACTACATTTTTTTATCTGATTGTAGCAGCGAACGAGCATGTAGTCCGCCTGATGGTAAGTGGTCACTGCCGCCCATGGACATCTGTAAGCAACTTCATACAGAACATGGGTTTTATCTGAAGTCAATCACAGATGCGTTGCTATTCCCGAGGACTATGATGGTCACCTCATATAAAAATGTGCCGGAAGACATGCTTCACGCTAGATATAGGTGTGGCGGTGGTACTTCCCCGGGCGAACTACACTGGTTCTACCACCTTCTTCACTAGAAATAGAGGTGGCGATGGCATAACATACATAAGGTGGTTACATAAGACACATATACAAAAATCTTATATTAATCCTTGTAAAGTGTATTTTCTGGGTGATAATGCCGATGAAATCTGTTATAGTCACTTGCAATATTAGCACTTAATATTAGATGCAGACCAGAATGCTAATTGCATAAATCGTCTCTCACAAAGATAGATATAGACAAACGTAAATAACCAAATTGGCCTTTTTTTTCTTTCTCGAGGGGAGAAACCTTCAAAAGGTACGCGATGCCGTGGGAGCGACGCAGGGTTATGTGAGATTTTTACCACACTACAACCCGCCTGTGGCCGTCCTCGGCGCTATAAACAGGACTCTGGGATTTCCAAAGGAACGCAACCGGTATCCCCACCCGCAACCCCGGAAGCCCCTTTTATTTGCCTCTTACGACAGGCAGATGATGCCGCAGCCCTATTCTGATCCCGGAACTACAGGGACGAACCATTTCATTGGCCACTATGCCAATTTTGCTTATTTACGTTATTTTCCCAATAACAATAGGTGCTGAATTCTTATGATGAGAAGAGTGTGTTAAGGAAGAAATCTAGGCATCCCAATTTAGTCTTCATGCCTAAAAATGCATCTGTGGTCGGTAGGTAAGATACTTATTTTATCTGGGGTTGATTTCAAATGTCCGTGGACGTTAGTGGTCATGTATTATCAAGTGGACTGCATGTTGTTTGCTACTTTAGTAACATTCAAGTTTTCAATAATTTTCATCATAAAGTAATCTGCCAATATATGCGTATCGAAGATACGGTATTGAAAAATAAAAAGAACTTCTGCATAGATTTCTACATATTTCTACACGCACTGATCGTGACTTGTTTAATATGAAACGTGATAAAACTCTAGTAGGTATAAGCAAAACCAACTCGAATTACAGACCAAGCCTTTTATTTCAGACCACAGACAAAATAGCTTTTTTTTAGTTTTACAAATAGGTGGCGCTAGCTAGTATATAACTATTATTTTGATACCACAGATAATATCTAATATATAAAATTCTCGTGTCACAGCTTTTGTTGCCATACTCCTCCGAAACGGCTTGACCGATTTTTACCAAATTTTATATGCTTATTCAGTAGGTCTGAGAATCAGCCAACATCTATTTTTCATACCCCTTAAGGGTTGTCCACCCTTAACATTTTTTTTATTTTTATATGACAAAACAACGTTTGTCGGGACAGCTAGTACCTACTATAAATTCTACAAAACATAGCGTGAAATCTAACATTTGCATGGTTAATAGTCGTTTCACGGTTAACAGTCGTTTCAAGTATAATTATAGTTTAATATTAATATTTTAATCCGCACTATCCTACGATGCAAACAGTTTATTTGATTCATGTGCCAAAAGTAATAAGCGATTTTGGATTTGTTCAAATAAACAGTGTCTAAATATTTTGTTGAAAATCATATTGCTCAGCATCAATCATTTTCAGAATAGGTTCAAAAATGTTGTCAAAGTCAACCCAATACTGTCCCACTGCTGGGCACAGGTTTCCTCTCTGGGTTAGAGCCAGGCCCAGTTGGTGGACTTCACACACTTTTGAAATTTTTAAGAATCTCAGACCTGTAGGTTTTTTAAGGATTTTGTTCTTTACCGCAAAGTATTGTTATAATTATTTTAAATGTTGTGTAGTTTATTTTGAAAGAAAAAGAAAAAGCCGTTGACGTTGTCAATACGTATAAAATTTATTAAACGAAAATAAAATTATATTTTATAGCAATTATTCACATATAATTGTTAAATTTGTTATAAAATCTGTGATAATTACTGCATAAATGTGATGGAGTGATATACAATGTGATTTGTGATATCATATACCCATATAAGATGGCGGCCTAATTAAAAATTTCTTTGCCGGATTAGAAGATTTAGTGTATCCAAAATCGATACATATTTTTAAATGAATACTACATGCTACACCTTCTGCGTGTAATTTTCCTCACAAAGCGATGTTTTCTTCAATGTTTTATTACCTCAAGAAGTTTAGACATGAAAAATTAAATTGGAACTTTTGGTGTTAAAGAAAATTTTATTATATAATTTTATTTACTTTAGTTTTTTTATATAATTTAGTAATAAATATAATCGTAATTTTTATTTATAAGCTTATAATAATTTATTTTTCCTAAGTACTCTCTTTTAGCCCATGTCGCAGGTACCTTCAACATCCGGAAATGTTTGCAACCAATTCAGCACATCTGCACACCTTGTACAATGTCCGCACTGTTCGCAAACCCGATATTTTAAGGGGCCAAAAGGTTTAAATATACATATTGGCAAGAAGCACAGTGAAATTAGGTCATCAATCCAAAATCTTTGTAATGATATTTCAAACAATTCATTTCCATCCCAAAGTATTGACTCCTCATCTGCATTTGTACCTTTTTGGAAGAACCTTTCTAAATTAAAGTCATCAGTCCCTATAGTGAAGCGTATTCCAAGGGGTGCTCGTATAAGCATCGCAACAAAATTATCACAGTGCATTAACAATATATGAAAAGAAAATTCTATTGTAAGTTGGCAGATCTTTTTCACTTTTTCATACAATTTCCTTCATGCTACACCAGATTCGATAAATAAAACATCCCTAACTCTAAAATTAAAACAAAATTGTTTAAAACCCCTAGAGAATATATACATTTCTGGCATAAAATCGCAATCACATAATTATTCTATTTATAAAAAAGTGGAAACAAGAGTAGGTGATGGAGACATTAAAGGTGCTGCAGATCTACTTTTTTCAAATGATATTATTGCTCTTGATTCCCCGGAAACACTTGCCGCCTTGAGATCAAAACACCCTTCATCTTTGACACCAGTTTCTGTTAATCCACCGCTAAATTGTATGGCTCTTAAAATTACCCCAAAAGAAATTTTAGGAGCTATTATGTCTTTTAAAGCTGGTTCGGCAGGAGGCCTTGATGGGCTGACTCCTCAACATCTTAAAGATCTTACTTGTGGAGCTACAGGTGAAGCTGGGAAAACCTTATTGAATTGTTTAACCCAGCTTATAAACCTAATATTATCTGGCGATATTAATAAGGAAATCACAAATACATTGTTTGGAGCAAATTTATGCGCTTTAAAAAAGAAAGATGGAGGAATTCGGCCAATAGCTGTAGGAAATACCATTAGGCGTATAGCTTCTAAGGTGTGCTGCAGACACATTCTCCCTAAGCTTCAAAAATATTTTCAACCAATTCAATTAGGATTTGGCTCAAAAGGAGGATGTGAAGCTGCAGTCCACAGTCTTAGAAGTTATATGCTTAACGATAACAGGAGCGTGGTGTTAAAGGTGGATGTAAAAAATGCATTCAATTCTATTAATCGTGACATATTTTTGGCTGAAGCTTACAAAATTGTTCCTGAAATTTACCCATTTTTATATCAAGCATACGGTTCTCCTTCTGATTTAATTTTCCGTGATAATTTAATTAATTCATCTGTAGGTTGTCAACAGGGGGATCCACTTGGACCTGCAATTTTTAGTTTAGGTATCCAACCAATCATTTCGACACTAAATTCTAAATTAAATTTATGGTATTTAGACGACGGTACTCTTGGAGGTGAAGCAGATACAGTTCTGGAAGATTTGAAATTTCTTATTCAAAATTTTCAAAATTTAGGTTTAGATTTGAATTTTTCTAAGTGTGAACTTTATTTACCTAATTCATTATGTGCTTTAGAAAAAAAGAATATCACTGACCAATTTCAAAATTTGACACCAAATATTCAGCTTCAGAACAAAGAGTCTCTTCGCCTCTTGGGTTCACCCGTTTTGGAAGAGTCTATACCAAGCTTTCTAGATGAACAAATTAGTAATTTCGATAATATTTCTTTCCGTTTAAGCAAAATTAATTCTCATGTAGCATATCATATTATCCGGCTTTGTTTGTTTGTTCCTAAATTCACATATTTTTTGAGATGTTCTCCAATTTGGAAATTTACAAGTCATCTCCTTTCAATGGATTCTTTAATTCAGGATTGTTTGATCAAAATTTTAAATTGCACTTTAAATGAAAAATCCTGGTGCCAAGCTACTTTGCCAATTAGGTATGGGGGTATTGGTATTAGGAAAATTTCTTCAATTGCTTTACCAGCTTTTTTGTCTTCTGTACACAGTACAAATTCATTATTTCAAAAATTAACACATACCTCTTTAGATGTTTCGGAAATTTCATACTGTGCAGAAGCCAAGGAATCTTGGTTAGCAGCATGTCCAGGTGAATCCCTCCCCGAATGTTTAAGTTCTCAAAGGCTATGGGACGACGTGCTCTGCAAATATGTGCATTCTCACCTTGTAAAGAGTTGTCAAAATTCTATTGAGCGCGCTCGTCTCCTGGCAGTTTCTGTTAGGGAATCTGGATATTGGTTGCAAGCTCTTCCCTCTGCTAATCTAGGAACTCTTCTAGATAATACTTCTTTTTCGATAGCAGTGGGCCTACGACTGGGCACTTTTTTAAATCATCCACATTGCTGCCCTTGTGGAGCTCAAGTCGATCGTTTGGGTCTCCACGGTCTTTCCTGTCATCGAAGTGCTGGCCGTCTTTCACGACACGCGGCTTTGAATGATGTTATCCGGAGGGCTCTTGTCACTGCCAACGTACCGGCTCAACTTGAACCGAATGGTTTAGTACGTGGTGATGGCAAGAGGCCCGACGGTATAACTCTCATCCCCTGGAAGAATGGGAGGTGTCTAGTGTGGGACGCTACTTGCGTTGACACACTGGCACCTTCTCATATTAATATATCTTCCAGGGCAGCCGGTGTCGTGGCGACTGACGCTGAAATCCGCAAGTGCCAGAAATATGGAGATATCATTAAAGATTACATATTTCTGGCATTTGGCGTTGAAACCATGGGACCGTGGCGATTAAATGCTAAATTATTTTTAAGCATCTGTCCAAACGTTTGATAGAGTCAACGAATGATCAGAAAGCTGGCACATACCTCGGTCAACGAATTAGCCTTACTATTCAACGAGGTAATGTTGCCAGCGTTCTGGGAACTCATCCTAGGGACAGTAATTTGGATGCAGCATTTTATATTTAATTTAGCAATTTGTTTTTTCTTTACCTTTTAAGTTATTCTTTTATATATACATATAGTTATAAAATAAGTTATTTAATATATTCATATTGTTATTTGTAAATTAATAAAATTCTGTGTAGTTATATAACTGAAGTTGTTAATAAGTATGTAGTCTATCAGAGCAGTGATAATCTAATGGTTGAAACTCGCCCTCTCAATCGGGAGGTCCGAGGTTCAAACCCAGGCACGCACCACTGATTTATGTGCGTCCATCCATCCATCCATCAGCCCTTTGATGTCCACTGCTGGTCATAGGCCTCCCCTAAATGGCGCCACTCCAACCGGTCCTGTGCCCTCTGAATCCAACGGTTTCCCGCTGTTCTTCAGGTCATCGGTCCACCTGGTAGGGGGGCGATCTGTACTCCTTTTGCCTAAACGTGGTCGCCACTCGAGGACCTTTCTTCTCCATCGTTTATCGGTCCTTCGAGCGATATGACCGGCCCACTGCCACTTCATCTTGCTGATTTTTTTGAGACCTATGTCGGTAACCTTCGTTCGTCTACGAATTTCATCGTTGCGAATCATGTCTCGTAGCGAAATTCCAAGCATAGCTCTCTCCATAGCACGCTGAGCGACTCTGAGCCATCGAATGAAGCCTTTAGTGAAGGTCCACGTTTCGGCGCCATAGGTCATCACTGGCAACACACATTGCTCAAACAATTTCGACTTCAGGCACTGAGGAATTGTGGACGAGAAGATACTACGAAATTTCCCGAACGCAGCCCAGACGAGTTGGATTCTTCGAGTGACCTCCCGCTCAAAGTTAGACTTACCCATCCGATCGTTTGTCCCAGGTAAATGTACTCGTCGACAACTTCGAGAGGAGTGCCGTCAACAACTCCCGGTACGGGTGTGACATGGATATTTGACATGATTTTCGTCTTGTCCATGTTCATCTTAAGACCCACCCGTTGAGGCACTGTTGAGGTCGCCTAGCATTGTGCTGAGGTCTGTCAGCGAATCTGCCAAGATGACTATATCGTCGGCAAATCGAAGGTGTGTGACGTGTTCACCATTGATGTTGATGCCAAAACCTTTCCACTCCATCAGCTTGAACACATCTTCCAACGTAGCGGTGAACAGTTTCGGTGATATGACATCGCCTTGCCTGACTCCCCGCTGCAGTTGATGGGGTTCGTGATTTGGTCGTGTACTCGGACTGACATGGTGGCGGCTGTGTATACACACTTCAACACCTCGATGTACCTATAGTCGATCTGGCATCGCTGAAGAGACTCCAGCACCGCCCAGTGCTCGATAGAATCTAAGGCTTTCTCATAGTCCACATAAGCAACACATAACGGCAGATTATACTCCTCGGTCTTCTGTATAATCTGCCGAAGCGTGTGTATGTGGTCCATGGTGCTGTAGCCTTTTTGGAATCCGGCTTGTTCGTAAGGTCTTTTATGTGCGTATTAGAAATTAATTATCACTGCTTTTCAGTGAAGAAAAACATCGTGAGGAAACCTACACACCCGAGAGTTCTTTAAAAAAAACTATGGTAAATGAGTAGTAGAGTAGGTAGTAAGTAGAGGATTACCTACTGCTGCTCATGAATATCTGTAAAATGACACCACTTGCTACTCTTGAAAATTCAGTTTGATTACCTTGTTGTGAACATTTTGATTTGAATGGAGAGATCCATTATGGCAGCGCTTAATACTTATTATTAGGAAACATAGGTGTAGTAGGTACCTCCTAAGTTAAATGACGAAGGGTCTTTGATTTTTGATATTGCGTTCACAGTAAATCTTATTTTAGGTATTCTGAAAAACCTGCTGGAAATTTTTCAATATTTTATATTAAGACTGTAACTTATTGCCAATGGCTCTGCTCGCTTTGGTGACTATCCCATGTGTTAATCCAAATATATGTACCTTATGACAGTGAAACGCGTTGTGTCGTTTATGCGTGAAAGAGTAAGAAACACTTACACCCTCATAAACATATTGATAAGGTAAGCTACTCCATGCGGTGACAAACATACTTATGGTAGTTTTTTTTAAATATTATTTTTCATGGAGGACAGGGTTTTAGCTGAAAATAAATATAGATTCGTTGCCAATCCTGAGAACTAGATTGTCGCACTGTAAAGGAAACATTAACCGCACCCTTCCAACGAAACGACAGAACTGCTCCACGCTAAATGGCGGTAAAATAAATATGGAAGTGAGTCTTCCCTAACTGAGCCATTTTCTACCTGACAAAATGCAATTCGCTAAACACATACAGGTACACATTGATACATTAAGTATTTCCGTAACAAAAAAAAGTTACACCAATAAGTACCTATATTCAACGTACACACACATTGATACATTGTATCAATTTCAACAGAGAATATGATAGCGAAATAACTTCATAACATACTTATGCATTGCTAATTAAATTTGTAACCCAATTAAGAGATATATTACTCTATTCGTGTAATAAATCTACTGTTGCGAGATAATCGTGACAAATTACCTACTCATATTGGTTTTAATTTGAACATAGTAAAATAGAGATATAATTTTAATGATCCGGATTTTGAAATTATTAGGAGGGGGTAAATGGTTAAACCCGAGTGGAGTTACTACGTATTGTAAGTAGGATATTTTAGGATTTGTAAGATTTATTTATGCTGGAGCTTTATGTAAAACTAGCAGAACCCGCGACTTTGTTTGCACTGACCATTATAAATAATCAATCCATTAGAATTTTGAGATTTATAACAAGCCCCCCCCCCCCCTGTTCCATCGTTTTGTCAATAGTCGATAATATATTAAACAAAAAAAATTGGCGGACTTCCGAAAAATCTTTCAATCCCTATTTTTCGTATTTTACGTCGTTGATTTTTCAAAAAGAACTTTGGTAAGACTGAGTTTAAGTTATATTAAACCAAAGAGATAAGTACTAGATTATATTATTGACGGACTTTCATACAAACTTTTCTCCCATTTATAACCGCACAAAGGCAATTTTGTATAAATCTTTTCTGTGCTCATAAAATGACACATTGTGAAAACTTTCAAGTTTTTAATCGCAGTCGTTTGAGTTGTGCGTTGATAAGTCAGTATAACTCAGTTTTCCCTTATCTATACTAATCTATACTAATATTATAAAGAGGAAAACGTTGTATTTTTGTATTTTTGTATGTTTGTCATGAATTAACTTAAAAACTACTAAACCGATTTTAAAAATTCTTTCACCATTAGAATGCTACATTATATTACCAATATATATTCCAATAAGGCGTCTTTGCTAAAACTTGAGTAATGGGATTCAAAGTGTCAAAAATTTTGCTCAAATTTATTTTTTCATTGCATACACTGTAATAGCTATTGATAATAGAATAAAAAATGTCCAGGAGTAGTGCTCAAATGTATAATGATTGGAGAGAATACATTATAGTCTGCGCGAACGAAGTCGCGTCGATTCTGCTAGTATATATATAAAAAAAATGTGTGCGTGTACTAGCGTACACTCGTAAGAAGTGAAACTTCTTTATGACGTTATTTTTCAAAAAATAATTTACTATATGCAACTTTACAGAAATTGGTTAAACAAAGTTAAATTAGATAAAGTTTAATAAAAGGCTTTTATTAAACTTTATCTAATAATCTAATCTATAATAATCTATCTAATATCACGCGTGGTAGGGCTAAGAAAAAGATGACGCGTAACGGAAAAAAAAGATGGCGCGTAACAGAAAAAGATGGCGCGTAACGAAAAAATGTTACACTAAATTTTTTTCCAACCCCGATAAAGAAGTTTCACTTCAAAAACATTTAATTAATAAATATGATATCATACTGTACAATATGACATGTATCGACCTATTATTTTGTCATATGCTTTTGTTTTGTAACAGTTTCGTTTCATGCGCAGTGTCTACTTTAAAATGATCAAATTACACACTTTTTCACACGTGTCGTGCGGTTGTCTCTCACAATAGTAGTGTAAAAAAGTGTCACAATAAAATGTCGGAAGTCAGTAGCATCTACGATTATTATTAATAGAAATACCGTGTTTTTTCTCCGCGAAATGAAAATCGTTTTGAAGCCAACAACTTGTCAGTGACCGGTTTATTTCCGAAAATATTTGCGTTATCCAGGAATAACGTTGGCATGTTCTGCAAATAAATAAATCATCGTCAGTTTGTCCAACAGTGGGATAGGAATTCCCCTCTGCTAGGCTGTGGCCTAAACTATTCTGCGTGGATTATCGTCCAATACCTAAGTACGCTAGGAAATTGCGGATTTGTAAATTTTAAGAATTCTTGCTATGGAAACGATTTTATCTTTGGCCGTTACGAAAAGGGTTTCGCTGGGTAGTTACGTTGCAAACACAATCTATTGTTTTATAATAATAATTTATTTATTTGTAATAATTTATATTTTATATATTAAAATTCAGTGAGTAGCTGGAGCGTAATTTTTTAAAAGTTTCTCTTGACTATAAATACATATATGAATATCGTAGTTTTTGTACATATTTTTTTAACACGATACGTGCAATGAAACACGAATGAGATATGATAGAGTTAAGCGATTTTCCCTTATAAATATATGCCTAATATTATGTAATCGAGTCTAATACATTATTATTATCGATTTCTAAACATGATATGATAATATATTGGGCACATTGACTATATTGGGCACACCAATCATTTTACATTAGTGTCACTTGTTACAAGTGGACATGTTTCTACCTTGTATTAATAAAACATTAATAAAAAAGTATATAACCATCATAGTCCTCGGGAGTAGCAAGGCATCTGTGATTGACTTCAGATATACCCATGTACTATTTCAAGTTGCTTACGACTGCATGCTCGTTTGCTACTTCAATCAGAATAAAAATGCGTACATAACACGTAGGAATTTGTACATACCTAAAAAATCTGAGAAACGAGTGGTTTCTGGGATTCAAATCCCGACCCTCTGACGAAAGACTGAATACCAGAAGGCCATTACTGCTTTCTGTTTCCGAAAATACACATTTACGTTAAATGGTATCCAAAAATAAAATTGGCATCTTTTACCGATAAATCACCTCAAAATATCTAAATAAATTAGTACCGCACGAGCATTACATTCTCATGCGTTCTCGTAAAGTTTACATTTCAAAAGACTTTAATTATTTCGTTTATTTATTGAAACATAAACGCACGGACGTCATTGCTGTTTTGATCATACTTTGTATATACTGTATTTTGTTTTGTTTGTTACATGCGTAATGAGTTTCCTTGACTTTTATAAAGACAGTGACGGTTCGGTTTGACTTTTCCTGCCACGAACGTGCAAGATTTTTTAGTTATAAAGGATTGAATCAGCAAACGCGACGACCCGCGTGGCGCCGCGGTTACTATATGGGTCTGAGACACTGGTCATGGCCACACACATAGTTTATGACCTAGGTTAACACATAGAATTCATATAACGTGGTACACAACCAAAGTGGGCGATACCGGGGGAATTTCAAAAAGTGTCGCTGATTGACAGCGAGTAGACGTAAAATTATGCACCCAAATAAATTGTGTGACAGCGAACGTAAATCATATTTCTATTGACAATATAATATCCATTTCATATTCTTCGTGTTGCAATTTTTCCATCACTAAATCTGTCAAATAAAAATATTTAAACCAGTATGTATTATCATCAATAAAATCGCATAATCATCAATAGATTTTTTTTAAAGAACACCTTTTTCTGTGTGTCTACCTGTAGTACAAATCTTGTAACTACTGGACCAAAGAACCCACCACCTTTCAAGGTGGTGAAACCAGTTTAGTTCGACCGGGGTAGTACCACCGCCACACCTATTTCTAGCGTGAAGCATTTCTTGCGTTTCGATAGAAGGATGTAGTTGCCAGCACACTTTCACACGAGGCGACCATCATAGTCCTCAGGAGTAGCAACGCATCTGTGATTGACTTCTGATGGTACCCATGTTCTGTATAAAGATGCGTACAGATGTCCATGGGCGACAGTGACCCCTTACCATCCTGCGTGCTCGTTTAATACTTCAGTCAAATAAAATAAAATAAAAAAACAAATTGACGAGATTGCACCATTGTCCAAGAAGTTTAGGATATTGTTTACCTTTTGTGCTCCAGTAACAATAACTTAGTGTAATGATTGAAACTTGCCCTCTCGATAAAACCCCAGGCACTGATTTTTCTAAAATTATGCGCGTATTAAAAATAAAATTTTCACTGCTTTACCGTAAATGAAAGCATAGTACGGAAACCTACACACCCGAGAGTTCTTTAAAAAGAGGTCTTGGAGGTGTGTGAAGTCTACCAATTTTTATTTACATTCAATATTTATAATATGTACTTTTTCCTTGTATTTTAAAATATGTTATATTCCCCTAGTTGTAAGTAAAATTTGATATAAGTGTATGTTATTTATTTATATTTTATGTGTTAATGAATGTTAATAGCATGTAGTACTATTAATAGTTGGAATAAACTTTTCTTTCTTTCTTTCCTTCTTTCAATTCGCATTTGGCCAGCGCGGTGGACCATGGCCTAAAATTCTCTCTTTTCGAGAGAATACCCGTGCCCACTAGTGGGACAACAATGGGTCAACGACAACAATTACTAAAGGTACTTAAACACTTAAACCCATGCACCCATGCATCAGCCCTTTGAGACAGACATATGTTTTCCCAAGTGTAGGTGGCAATAGTTACAGCGCCTGACATGCGTGTCAGGGTGACATTGCTGTCTATTTACTAGATTTTGTCACGTAGTCGCCATCTACGTAGGAAAACAAGTGTTCAAAACTAATACAACACGAAGGTAAAATACTTATTGTAGCAAATACCTCAGGGATGGGGAACCATTGGCACGTGTGCCATTGATGGGCGCGAACTTAGCTGAGAACATAATTAAAATGAAGAAACAAACCAATATGATTTTCAGTAACCAGTCAATGAATTTTCGTCGCCAACTCAATAATGGTGCACTGCTGGGCAGTGGTCTTCTCTCAGAATAAAATAATTGAAGGCTTTAGTCCATCGCGCTGGTCAAATGTAAATTGGTACACTTCACGCTCCTTTGAAAACTCTTTAAAAGAACTTATGTGTCTAGGTTTTGTTACAATGTTTTCTTTAACTGTAAATCAGCGATAATGAGTTAGCAATACGCACATATTTTTGGAAAAATCAGTCTGAGATTTGAACCTCAGAACCCTCTAATGATAGGCTGTGATTCAGCCAAACAATATCCTCTATAAATGTAAAAAATACTAATCAGGTAATGAGTAAAGCCCCTATGGGATGCGCACCCGCATATAAGCCCGGATGGTACATTAATCTTCATGTTTACTAGGCAGAGTATTTTGCCCTCATAATAAAGAACGCAGTAGGCTATATTTTTGTGAAATTGAGTTTTTGGTTGTAAACCCATCAGAAGAATGTTATTAACACGTGAATAGAAGAAAAAATATTTTTGGAGTTTCCTCCTTAAGATTCGATTTGCATATTTTTTTTTTTGTTCTCGAGGGGGAAACCTTCAAAAGGTACCCGACGCCGTTGGAGCGACGCAGGGTTATGTGGGATTTTTACCGCACTAAAACCCCCCCGGTGGCCGTCCTCGGCGCTATAAAGAGGACTCCGGGTACTCGGTCCGACCGCAACCGGAAATAAAAATGTGGAACGGTTCACGATTTTGCGTGTCATCCTTGCGCAGGGGCCATGCTAATCTATCTCTGTATCGTTTCAATTTTAGTATATGTACTGCCGAAGCAAGTACCGATTTGCATATATAGTATAGCCCGGTATGAGAAAAATGTGAGGAGTAAAATCTACTGATGAATGACCTCGTTACGTTTTTGGTGCGCAACTTTCTAATTTGGTTGTAAGTGTATTAAGACACATAGGGCAAGCTGCAAAGCGACAATACCTATATGTTATTGTGCTTGTTAATTTCTATCAGTGTCGACGTACTTATGTTGCTGTTTTTGTAATATATATCAATAATTAATTTTGTTATTGTGATTTTTTTTCATTAATTTGTTAATTTACTCTTTCATATGGTATCAATATTTTTTCAGTTAAATAAACTCTTTGCGTTTGTTTAGACTATTGGATTTAAAGAGTAAACTCCAGTCGTGCATCGGAGCTGACACACATTTTTTTTTATTGGATATCTGTCAAAACTTTACGAAAAATGCTGCGCTAGATTATGTGCTCATTGTTAGGTGAATTAAATGCAGTAATTTATAAAAATTAAATGCAGCATTTACGTCTTTTTACAAAAAGTTATATCCGGTTATGATACCTGATATATTTTACTGCAATATTAATAAAGTGAAGAGATTTGAAAAATAAATTCAATAAATCAAACCATCACCTAGCATATACAGTAAAAGTTTCACTACATTCATAGTTTCCGCATTCGCGTTGTCGGTATTCTCATTTTAAAAATTGTGACATTTTGTATTTCCGGCTAAAAAAATCTTTATTCACAGTCGGTAAAAACTCTATGCACTCTGTTTGCGAGTCGCGAATCTTTGTGTACTACTAGGTATTCATGGTTTCTATATTCGCGACACATGGGCCAAATGTAACCCCCACGAATAAGGAATGAAAAATGTCACAGTAAAAGCTACTGTGACCTTTTTATATTACGACGACAGTGTTCGACCCCCGGCTCAATGGATACATAATTAATTATATATTTCAATGATTACTTTAGACGTTTTTCCCCCGTGAATTGGATGTTTGTTTGCGTGTCTGTGGTATTCTCAAACAAGGAAGGTGGCAAAATTTCACTACTATTGTGGCTTAGAAGTTCATACAGCAATTGCTTACCATCTGGTGGACTACTCGTTTTGTTCTTTTACAATAGTACCTAATAAAGTGTGTATCCATCCATCCATCAGCCCTTTGAGGTCCACTGGACATAGGCCTCCCCTAAATGACGCCACTCCAACCGGTCCTGTGCCCTCTGAATCCAACGGTTTCCCGCTGTCTTCTTCAGGACATCGGTCCACCTGGTGAGGGACCTGTGCTCCTTTTGCCTAAACGTGGTCGCTAACAGTGATGACCTACGGCGCCGAAACGTGGTCCTTCACTGTAGTGTATACAATGTTTTATTCCAGTTCATAAACTCTATGTGTGCAAAATTTTAGCGTGATCCGACCAGTAGTTTCTGCGTGAAAGAGTAACAAACACACTTACATCCTCACAAACTTTCGCGTTTATAATATTAATGGGATTTACTTCACGCTATATATTTATATGCTATTAAAGGATCGCGTGTTATTTCCATGTTAATGAGGGAAGGGGTTATTAATTACTTTTAACATGATTTATTATCATATGTCCTGATAACATATATAGGTAAATGCTTCTTATTTACATTCTTTTATTCTTCCTTTATTTGTACCTGGCTTAATATTTGTATAGGTACATATTGTAGTTAAGAATGTAAAAAAAAGTTTATGAAACTTATGTTTTGCAAATTACTTACTTTCTTATGTATATACCCGAAGAATAAAAATTATAATAATGTAAGAGAAAAATAGTACTTCCGAAAAAATAAAAGCGCTTCTTACCGACTTGATGTAAATAAATAAGTTAAAATCTCATGGTTGTGATCATCTTGTTCTGTCAAATCTTACCAGAGAAAAATCTTATCCTAAGCACTATAAAAACAAAAAAGAAAACGTAAAAATCAACCGTTTCACAAAACACCTTAAAAATTATCACGACATTATGAATGCAACTTGTCCAAATTCGCGCGTTTACCGACAACACAGTTTGAATTTGGAACACTACGTCACAAATTATTATTTTATTTCAGTCATCGTGAAAAACATGCGAAAGTTTTGTTTTTCGAACGAGACGCTACCGCGCCGGCCGTCAGTCGACTGAGGCGTTCGGCCGGCACACGAGCACTGGACAGGGCGTATCGATGATTCAATCTTGATAACACCGTAACAATGGGGTCAGGGTGCAACTTGAATCACTAAAAACCCTACTAATTAGGCTGGAATCTTAAGAAAGCTCGAACTAATTTATCGCACCGTGCATCACTGCAGTTCTACCTGATTTATCGCATCTCCCGCCTCGATCTAAAGTTCTAACTATTGTTTTGATCCAAACTAACACGTAAACATAAATAGCTGTTACTCTTGTTTACCGGTGAAATTTAACGGCGCGAAATAATTGTAACTAGTTTTCACTTGGTGGTCCATCATGAACCATAACTAATAAGACAATTTGACGATATTGTTTATTAATAGAATTAAAAAGCTTCAATACAAAAATACCACACAATATGTATAGAATGAAATGTATTTAATGTTGTTTTTGTAAAAAGGCGACTATGTAGTGATGAACAACGTGACACTACACTAGTTCTCGTAGCATTTTTTGTAGCGGCGTAGTAATAACTAAATCGTCCCGCTACGCAAAGGATTCCGGATTCGATACTCAGGTAGTAAAATATTTTCTTTTGTACATATTAGTCCTGTTACAAATATTCGCAGTGGCACTCGCAAGAATTAGCCCTCTTAGCCCTCTTACACACTAGCGGTTAGAGAGCTTACGCACTAGCGAGTAACCGCGGTCGCGGTTAGCCGCGCTGCTAGCGGCGCTGCTAGCCGCTCTTCCAGTTTAATATGAAGCCGCCACTGCCGATGCCCATTACATCTGCAAACAACTTCCTATGGAACAAGGGTTCAATCTAAGGTCATTCACGGGTACGTTGCCATTCTTGAGAACTAAGATGGTCGCCAACAAAAGGGAGGCGATAACCACACCTTGCACCGACACGCTAGAGATAGATGTGGTGGTGATACCTCCTCGGTCGAACCATTGTCATACCACCTTAAATATTATAGACAGACGCAAACGAGCATGCAGTCCACCTGATGTACTAAGTCATTGCGATTCGTAATCTACCCTAGCTAGAAATAGCCATGTCCCCTGGAGTCGGGGAGTAGAATCCCTAAGGTATCCCTGCCTGTCGTAAGAGGCGACTAAAAAAGAGCTCCTATTTTCTATATATATATATATATATATATTTTATCTGTTTTAAATCCCACCAAACCAAAACTACTTAATTTAATATAAATATTCAAAAATATATTTATAGTCCCTCAAGCGTCGCAGGGTTATGTGGGATTTTACCGCACTAAAACCTCCACGATGTCCGTACTCGTCGCTACAAGGAGGACTCCGGGATCTCCAAAGAAACGCGACTCTCCTCCTTAGGAGTTAGGAGTTAGGACAACCTTAGGAGTCCTCTGAACGCGTTTTCCCATCGGGCTCCTCTTAGATGAGCGACTGGGCCCACCGCTCTGTCTGGTCTTTACGACGATATGCGACCACACATACTTCCGTCTTTTCCTGGGTCGTTTGGCGGACGGTTAGAGCTCCCACTCTAGCCGCCCGCAACCCCGGAACACTTTTAGTCGCTTCTTACGACAGGCAGGGGACAATGTAGCCCTATCCTGATCCAAGAATTCAGCGACAAGCCTAAAGTATACAAGTATAGTATACCTAAAGTAAAAACTTTATTCAACTTATTGAAATTTATTTAAGTATGTATTGCACTACTCAATTCAGCGATTTATTTAATTTAATTATTTAATTTAAATAAGTAAAAAATAATAAATTCATTTCATTTCTGTGACTTATGTTAATCACGGGTAAGTTGGTAGCCAGTAGCACTTTATATCCCACTGCTGGGCACACAGGTTTTAAAATAAGGTTTAGCATAAGTTTATAACTTGAGGCAGTCAATGTACCAACTTAGATTTATATGTACAACAGTTTATATGTAAAATGTGCATCATGCATGTTTTTGATCAGTGATAACCTAATAGTTGCAACTCGACCTCCTAGAATTGGGCGGTTGAGTTGCACCGAAGTTCATAACCCAGACATGCACTTTTTATAAACTGCTTTACCGTGGGTAAGTTTTCAGGTGTATAGATTTGACAGCAGTATAGCCTAATGGTAGAGCAGTGATAGCCTAATGGTTGAAACTTGCCCTATCAATCGGGAGGTCCGAGGTTCAAACCCAGGCACGCATACTGATTTAAGTGCGTATTAGAAATTAATTATCACTGCTTTTTGGTGAAGGAAAACATCGTGTGAAAACCTACACATCCAGGAGTTATTTAAAAAAAAAAGTTCTTGGAGATGTGTAAAGTCCACCAAGTCGCACTTGGCAAGCGCGGTGGACTCTGGCCTATTACTCTCTCTTTCTGAGAGAAGACCCGTGCCCAGCAATGTGACAATAATGTACAACTATGTCCTGAAACTCTTTAATTCTGCGAAAAAACCATGTTCGGCAGTGGGGGGCATTAATGGATTTTAGTGTTTTTGATTCTAGATTGAAGTCACATTTTTCTGGATTTTAATCCTGATTCATCTCTTGATTCATTCAGCATCCACGGGAAGACTCAACTCTCAACTAGAAAATAATAACATGAAATAAAATCCAGCCAAATGGAAGTCTGAGTTGAACACGACGGCGTCCATACCATCGTTAGATGTTTATGTGTTGCCGTACTATTGAGATCGTGCAAAGAAGCGGAAAATCGGCATTTAATTATTATTTTATTTATTGCAGTAGAAGAAAACACACTTTTTAACACTTTTGTAGAAAATTTAAGGGTTTACATCTCGTCAACCCAATGATGGCCCACTGCTGGTCTTCTCTCAGAATGAGGGAGTTTAGGCCATAGACCACTACGCTAGCCAAGATCGAATTGGTGGACGAAGGGGGCTTTACATATTACTCTTCAAGAAATTCCTGTGAAGACGGCTATATCTATAGAAAAGCCTAATTCCGTAGGCATCCATGATGTACGGAACCATAAAAAAATAGAAAGTAAACTGGGTAATAGATAACACCAAATGTGGCTGTCATCCGAACGTAGCTTTTTGTTGTTTTACGAGTGTGTTTTATAGTTTCGATCGTAAAAGTACAATAAAATATGTAGGTTTATGCTGGACATCTCACTTACGCAAAATAAATTACGGTGAAAATGTTTTATTGAAACATAAACGGGCTAACTCTATAACTGAGTTCCCTATAAAGTCTATAGTTTTCAATCTTTTTAATTTGCATGAGAGTTTTTTCTTTAAAGTTGAAGTAGCAAACGAGCATGCAGTCCACCTGATGGTAAGTGGTCACTGCCGCCCATGGACATTTGTTAGCAACTTCATATAGAACATAGGTTAACACAAAACCGCCACACCAATTTCTAGCGTGAATTATTTCTTTCGTTTCGATAGAAGGGTGTGCTTGCCGGCACACTGTCACATGAGCGACCATCATAGTCCTCAGGAGTAGCAACGCATCTGTGATTAACTTCTGATGGAACCCATGTTCTGTATGAAGTTGATGACAGGTGTCCATGGGCGGCAGTGACTTTTTACAATCAGGTTGACTATATGCTCGTATGCTACTTCAGTCATATAAAAAAATAAGGTTATATCTGTCAATCACAGATGCGTTGCTACTCCCGAGGACTAGGATGGTCGCCTTATATAGTGTGCCGGAAACCACACCCTTCCATCGAAACGCAAGTAATGCTTCACGTTAGAAATAGATATGGTGGCGTTACCTCCTCAGTCGGACTACACTTGTTCTACCACCTTTTAAATATAAGTCCTAATATTTGTTCAGCTACTTTCCAGATAGACATTCAAGCAAAAACAGACGTTTTAGTAAGATGGAATTTGCTAGCGACCACGCAGACCACCTGATGGTAAGTGGTTACTGCCGCCCATGGACAACTGCAAGCAAATTCATAGAGAACAATGGTTCTATCTGAAGTCAATCACAGATGCGTCGCTATTTTTGGACTACTATGGTCATCCTCATATAAAATTGAGACCACTTTACTCTTGCACCAAAACGATAGAACCCGTTGGGAATAAGTGTGGCAGTAATACTCACTCAAAAATCATATTTACGAAGCACGGCCAAATACAGAAACGATTAACCAGACGAAAAAACAATATAAGTTTAAATAAACCGCGTACTAGATATGGTAAGAAAAATATACTTTACGAAGGGCTTTATAATTCGCTGCCTAATGATTTAAAAGACATTCAGTCTTTTCAATTATGTAAAAAGACTTTAAAATTTTACATTTTAAAGGATTTCTCTAAATTGTAATTTAAATGTCAATTATTTCAAACAGTTTATGTATTTAAGAAAGAAAAGAAAAAGAATCGCTTTTATAATCCTTATTTAAAGATGCTATCAACTAAGTATACTTGCTATCAACTTTCAGTTGTAACCTGATATGTAATCGATGCTTGCATATTTCTTAGTACCTTCACAATGATGTTATTCTAAGATACGTCTGTACCTACATTATTTCTGATTGTATTTCTCATGTTAAATGAATTGTATTCGAATAAGAAATAAATGTCCGTAATACCTCTCCTTTGCCATGCACGTTCTATCATCTTGGGAATATTTACAGTAAAACTAAGTTAAATTAATACGGATTCAAAAACCTTTTATCACAAATATTTGAAAGATAGCTCGCTATCGAGTCTCCTTCAAATGAATGTAGGAACATAAAATACTTACTATTAATTTATTTCATCAGTGTTATTTAAAAATAACGGGAATACTTAGAGTTTAGTAAAACTATTATAGTTACTCCGCGACGGTATTATCTGTATAGATATTAACGGTTTCTATACCCACTTATAGGTCCACATCCATACTAGGATTTTTTCCTATGTTTAAGGCACCCACCCTATAGATATTCAAATACCCAGGGCCAGAAAAGAATTTTAATTGTCACGCTTATTTTTACCTACGTTGTAGTAGACATAATATATAAGACTCTTGGGGTAGCAATATAATAGCCACATATAATAATAATAATAATAATAAGCCCCTTAGAAATCTAACTCCACGTCCGGTCCGACCACCAGTGACTACGTGAGGGGCGGACTTTGACAGCGAAAGCTAAGTACTTATCAAAGACTAACGGAGCAATAGTAATACAGTAGAATGCGATGCGACTAAGAAGCGGATATAAACTACCCCAGGCGGGTACCGGAGCGAATCGCAATGGAGAATCCCGCCCCGAGCCTTCACACTCGGGCTGTCCCACGTATTCTGGGGGGGACACCGTATCGCAAACTTCTGCTCAGCCTAACACTGCTGCAGATAACAACCACGAGTCAGAGTCAGTGGTAACTTTCCCATCTGTCCCATCCACTAATCCGTACTCCTCATTAAATTCCCCAACTTGTTCAACCACAACAATACACAGCATGCAGACGGAGGATGTTGTGCAAGAGGCTGATCCAGTCGCAAACCTTGCACCCACCACCGCCAGCTTAAATACGCGTAGAAAATGGAGTAAAGCAATGAATGAATTTATTCTACGCACATACCTTCAGCTTACCTTAATGGAAACTGATACATCTGGTTACCTACTTCCACTTCACACTAAATTTATAGAAAATTTTCCAGAAATGCATATGATTAGCAGACAAAGAGTAGGGGATCAAAGAAGAGCCATAGTAAACAAGAAACTACTTACACAGAACGATATGGATAGAATATATAAAGAAACGCACGAGCAAATAAATAACACGCAAATCAACACTCAAATACGCAATACAATACTTACAGACAGAGATACATCAACTACTTACATTAATAATACAAGTCAGCGTATGAGATGGACCACAGAACATAATACAACAATAATGCATGCATATTACAAAATAACACAATTAGAAGCAAATATATCTGCCTACAGAACACAACTTCACAAAGAATTCATTACAAAATATCCACATCTAAAACATATAACAGAACAGAGAGTGGCTGATCAAAGAAGACTTATAATACATAATAAATATTTAAATGAAGAAAAGCTGCAAAGTATAAAGGACGAAGTAGCTAGAGAATTACTCCTTCAAGAAAACAATACCACACTAATTTCTAATTGTACGCTACCGACACTAGACTTCATAAGTCAACAAAATAATACCACTTATAATGAGCCTGAAATATCTTCTAATACAAATGAGACAAACGAGTCACAAAATGAAAGAACATAGATCCACAAAAAATTGCAGAAATGGAACAAAATTTTGACGCGGCTTACAATTACTTCAAAAATACAAACCCAACTCAGAGGAGCTATATCCCCAAACAAAAGTCTTCGATCAAATTAGCTACCATAGTAAATTACATTAATAATTCCATACTCCCTAAACACGTAGATAAAAACACAGAATTTACTAAGCTGCAGACGATATTGTATTGTGGAGCATGGGCAGCAGCTAAGAGTAACGGAAGCAAAATGGGTATACCGCCATAAATAGAAACATTTAATAAAAATAAAACAAAAACACCAAACTGGCAATTAAGACTAGAGCGACGAGTAGAAAAACTAAGGGTTGAAATAGGCCAGTTAACACAATATATAAAAGGAAATAAGAGTATTAAAATAGAAAAAAAAGTAGAAATCATTAAAACAAAGTACAAAATACATTCAACTCACGAAAACCCCAATACACAATTGTCTGAGTTCTTGGACACATTAAAACAAAAACTTAGTAGTATCTGCAATCGTTTAAAAAGGTATAAGATGTGCACACTGCGTAAAGTACAAAATAATATTTTCTCGAATAACGAAAAACAGTTTTACCGCGGATTAAAATTAAATAGTTCACTTACCTCACATAACCACACTCACATTAACACCTCACCACCTCCTTCTGATGAATTGCGAACATTCTGGGCCACGATTTGGGAAACCTCGGTTCAACACAATAAGTCGGCAAAATGGATATTACACGAACAGAATAAATATTCAAAATCTGAAACAATGTTATTTCAAGGCATACCCGCCGAAGTGTTCCATAATGTTATTAAAAAACTACCTAATTGGAAAGCCCCTGGATCAGATAATATTCACAATTTCTGGTACAAGAAATTTACATTTATTCACCCTTTTATCCACAACTACATAAATCAATTTATAGAAACGCCGCTCTCCTTACCAGATTACGTAACCGAAGGAATCACATACATGTTACCAAAAGATCTTAATGATATTTCAAATCCTGCGAAGTACAGGCCCATAACTTGTCTTCAGACTATATACAAAATAATAACATCTTGTTTGACACAAATCATTTATAAGCATATAGACCACAACAACATATTGGCAGAACAGCAGAAAGGGTGTCGAAAGTATAGTCAGGGATGTAAAGAACAGCTTTCAATAGACACAGTAATTCTTAAGCAGGCCCGGAAGCGGAAATCAGATTTATATTCTATGTATATAGATTATAAAAAAGCTTTCGATTCCGTACCCCATACATGGCTACTTCAAATCTTAGAAATATATCACATACATCCTCAACTAATATCTTTTCTAAAAAATGCAATGACAAAATGGATTACAAGATTAAAACTGACTAATACTACACACACAGTTATCACAGATCCTATTAAAATACAGAGAGGCATATTTCAAGGAGACGCTCTAAGTCCCCTTTGGTTTTGTCTTGCGTTAAATCCCCTATCTAACATGTTAAACTCATCAAACACAGGATATAGTTTAGAATGCATAGAAAATAACCCTAACGTACTAACAGATTGTTCTACCTATAAATTAAATCATCTTTTGTATATGGATGATATAAAACTCTACAGCGCCACTGAAAACGAGCTGCAAACACTAGCTCAAATAACTGAAAGTTTTTCTAAAGATATCAGGATGGAGTTCGGAATCGATAAGTGCAAAATTAATTCTATAAGGGGAGGTCAAATATACCAACACCAATATCACATGCAAACTGGAGAAATCATAGAAGCGTTGCATGAAAATGAAGTCTATAAATACCTAGGCTACGACCAGGGCCACCAAATTCTATATAAAGATATTAAAGATTCTTTAACCAAAAACTTTAGATTTAGATTAAATGCTATACTCCGAAGCCATCTATATTCAAAAAATATTACTAAAGCCATCAACACATATGCAATTCCCATACTTACTTATTCTTTTGGAGTTATACACTGGACTAAGACACAATTAAAATCACTTCAAAGAATTATCAACACGTCGATGACGAAATACAGAAAACATCACCCGCGATCATGTGTTCAAAGAATGACATTATCTAGGCATGACGGTGGTAGGGGACTAATAGATATATTAAATTTGCATAACAAACAAATTTCTAACCTTAGAACTTATTTTCATAATAAAGCCCTAACTTCTTCTTTACATAAAGCAATAGTTAAGAATGACACAAACCTAACACCATTAAATTTGTTTGATAACACATTACAGAGAAATGAAATACAGACTGACAGACAGACAAAGTTAAACGAGTGGAACCGGAAGGTGCTACATGGACGGCATCTCCATGATCTGAACCATCCTAACGTCGACAAGATAGCGTCGAACGAATGGCTCAGGCGCGGAGCATTATTCCCGGAGACGGAAGGATTCATGATTGCAATTCAAGACCAGATAATAGAAACTAAAAATTACAAGAAGCATATCATGAAATTACCGGGTGCATCTGATGATTCCTGCAGGAAATGTAAAGGGGTTCCAGAAACAGTCCAACATATGACTGGTGCTTGTAGAGCATTAGCCCAAACAGACTACAAACATCGACACGATCAAATAGCTGCTATCATACACCAAAGCCTTGCCTTCAAATACAAGCTTATAACAGAACTAACAGCATACTACAAATACAGCCCACATACAGTACTGGACACAACAGACTACAAGCTTTACTGGGACAGAACTATACTCACAGACAAGACTGTACACTTCAACCGACCAGACATAACCTTACACGATAAGAAAAATAAAATAGTTTATCTGATAGACATAGCGATACCGAACACGCACAACCTCTCATCCACACACACTGAAAAAATAACAAAATACACAGATTTAGCTATAGAAATTAAAACCCAGTGGAAAGTGGAAAAAGTTAAAACTGTACCTATTGTGCTTTCAACCACCGGAGTCATACCTAAAACGCTTCATCAGTCACTCAAATCCATTAATTTACCTCCACATACATACGTAGCTTTACAGAAAGCAGTTGTTCTTAATACGTGCAGAATATTAAGAAAATTTTTACAAACTACTTACTACTACTTTATTTGCTTCAACCATACATGTTGCTCACTTGGTGTATGCCCGTGAGCATCATTAGAAACCGATTTATTTTAACATAAGTCGAGATTAGTAAAAACCAAAATGGATAATAATAATAATAATAATATTCTTTATTGTACCCATAAAATATACATAGCAAAGAAGTTACAAATTATAAGAACGATACAAAAGGCGGCTCTATCGCTAAACAGCGATTTCTTCCAGGCAACCTTTGGGTATGGAGTTAAAGTAATAATTATAAATATAAGAATAGGTAAGGTATATATTATATATTGTGACCAACAACAGATAAAATTCAATAGTTATGTAGTGTTGATTATAGAAGTACATAAGTGGCAGTAGCCACTTGCCGCAAGGTGGACTTGCTCGTTTACTTCTTTTAAATAATATAAAAACATACAGTTAAGTCTTTTCGTGACATTGATTTAAAACGTTATTTGTAAAACTAATTCCCTTGCCTTTAAATATATTTGTTATCTAAAACTCCTTGGCTAGTCAAGGCAAGTAATGCATTGCCATTATCACGACAACCTTCCATCTAATTTACATTTCAAGACCTAGAGTAATTTTAGCGATATCCTCGATCTATCTGGCTTTTAGCCAATTTACCTAATTCTAAGTTTCCAAGAATCAGTCAAGTCTATTTATTCTAAAACAATTTAACCCTTTGTTTAGTAGTAAAATGGTAAACAGCGACATCTGTTTTGGGTTATTGTAAGTACGAGACTCCAGTGTGTGAAACTGAAACTGTAAGCTGAAACCTCTGTCTAACGCCATCTATGAAAACAGTTTGGTAACTTACTGAAAGTCACCTCAGTTCCCTTTCATGATTTCATTTTGTTTCAACATCAAGTTAGATGGCGTTAAAAACTTCCAGCATCATTTATTTTTGGACCAAAACTTCAGATGGCGTATACGCCATTCAAAGTTTTGTTTTAAAAATAAATACGCTATAGCGTAGATCTTAAAATTGCATGGTCTAACATACTGACTAAGAAATAACTTTAAAAGATAACGGGAATAAAGCAGTGGGATTTTTTTATTTGAAGCCAAAATAGGGTATCTATTTTCTGAATGACACCTTCTAAAATTACCCGCGAAGCTTCAGATAATCTACTAAGGCTAGTACTAAGTAGTCAGAACATTTTTTTTAATATTGAAGTAGCAAACAAGTACGCAGTTCACCTGATAATTAAGTAGTGGTTACTGCCACCCATAGACATTTGTTAACAACTTTATACAGAACAAGTTCCATCTGAGGGTCATAGATTCGTACTTACTCACGAGTACTTTTTTTTGTTCTCGAGGGGCAAACCTTCAAAAGGTACCCAACGCCGGGAGCGACGCAGGTTTAGTGGGATTTTCACCGCACTAAACCCCGGTGGCCGTATTCGGCGCTAAAAAGGACTCCGGGATCTCCAAAGGAAGGCTAATGGAATTATTCACGAGTACTAAGATGGTGGAATCATATGAAAAAGGTCCAACAACCATACCCTTCCACCACAAGAACTGTTTCACGTTAGCAATACTACCTTAAGATCTACATTATTTTAATGTGCGTAGAATCAATAGAAATTCAAATAAATATATTTTTGATTGAATAGCCTTGTCCTTGGTACAAATATATATCAAATCGGTAATACGATTATAGTTCTAGGCGGATTCTTTGAATAATATATAATACAAAATATTAATTTGCGTATTTTGAAAGTCAACTCATGTGATCCGATAGTAGGTAATTGCAAAAGTAAAATCTTTAAAAAAATTAAAATTGTATATTAAGATCAAGATTCTGCTTGCATTAGGTAGTAATGTAGTAGGGTAGTAATGCATTTACTTACACATGCCCAGTTTCATGCAATTTAACCCTCAACGAATCTATTTTTGTTCCACCTTCTTGTAGTTCCGGGATCAGAACAGTCTCTTACGGCAGGCAGGGGATACCGTATCCTCTGCCTGTCGTAGTCATATGACTAGAAGGAGATTCTGGGGTTGCGGGCGGCAGTTCTATCTAGCAACCCTGGGAAGGACAACGGTATACAATACAAATACAGTACAATACGGTATGTGTGGTCGAAAACAAAAAAGGCTATATGGATTTAACCTGTGCGTTGATACATCAGTCGGTCACTTTTGCCATGCATAAATGTAAAAATTTATCCCCGTTATGCAGATCTGAAGCCAGCAAGTTATAAACGAGGGACTACCGCGCTTACTTTAATTTATCTTTTTTTATTAAATTTGAAATAGCAGGACCTTCCATGGTGATTGCCGAATTATTTCTGAGCATCATTTTAAGAAGCCCTTTAAGCATTACGCTTAACTCCACCTCCTCCATACAGAAACTCTCAAGTCACTAGATCATATACGTATCCGGCATTTATTAAACGCGAGTGAAACCGCAGGAACTGCTAGTGTATAGTATTACTAAAAACATTATTATGATTGGCCAAGTAGAGACAAAAAAGACAGCAATCGATTAACATTGTACTTTTCCTATGAAGTACTACTTTGCTACTTATTTGACCTATTTCGGCAACTTTGTATAATAGTGTTATCATTTATTTATTTTTTATACTTATCTTATATTTACGCAATATTTTTGCGGTATTATTGATAATGAAAAAAAAGAGGACATTGGGAACAGCTGACAGTGCTTGTGATTTTTTTTAAACACGTAATTTACAGGGCTCTTATTTTATTACATAACACGCATATTTTAAGAACTAAACGCATAGTAATATTATTATTTATGAATAAAAGATAGTGAAGACAAAACTTAATAGTATGAGCGATAAAACATAATTATTAATGTGTAGTTGTCTTTATTTTAAAACCATTTTTATCAGATTAATGACTTAATTTTAAATTAAAGCAGCTTGCGGATATTTTACATGGAAACTTATTTAAAGTATTGCAATAATAAAAACATTAAAAAGAAGAGGAGATAAGCTGTCATGGGTAGTCAATGGTCGGTCGTGCGAATAATAATAAAGATCGTTGTAAACTAACAATTTGATATAAGTAATTGTGATTTGAGAACGTATATTATTGGTACTCTAAGAGAGATCCGTCAACACAAGATATAAAATCAGATACGTAAACATAAAAATCACATTCGTGTCTCGTACAAGGACGTCATCCGTGATCTCAACCTTTGGCTCCGGGACGCAGAGTGCAGTTAATCTGACTGTAAATAACGGCCGATATCTGTCTGAATCTAAATCGAGTCTGACATTCATTTACGATACTCGTTGGCCGCCAACCAATACGTGTTGTTCGTTTGTCACGTATGCTATGACGTGAACTAATAGGTGTCTACGTCATAACTATAGGAGTAAATAAATGTAACGTGTCAATTATTAAGATAAAGTATTCGCAATGAACTCCGACAAGATAGCGGCAGAGGATATGCTACAATTAAATAAAAAAATCATGATTGTCTGACTATATCATTTTCAATGATATTCTAGACTGTCAATTATTTCATTAAATTCACATTTAATTTAAATATAATCTTACTCAACGTCTTCGAAAATATATAAAAAGAACGCAGTCAGAAGCACGCGCGGAAGCTCTTTTCTTGTCGGTTTTGCGTGCTTATAGTAATCGGGATGACTATTAAAAAAAACATAAAAAGGCGGCCTGCCCCGCAGTAGACCTCAAGTCAAAAAAACAAGGCACAAACAATCATTATAAAAATTAAAACCTTCCATGAAGTGAAGTAACAGACTACTAATGATTTACGATTCCCAAAATTGTCAATTTATTTTGTTTATACTCGTAACTTAACACATAAATACTAATAGCAGACAAAAACATACAATAATAATGTAAATAAAATTAAGATACTATGAAAATAATTAATGTCAGAAGTGGGATTCGAACCCACGCCCACAGAAGTGGACTGCGACCTGAACGCAGCGCCTTAGACCGCTCGGCCATCCTGACTTGATGTCAATGACACAAATATTGAACTATATCTAAACTTCCAATAATTGAATAGTACTGAGTATTTAATGAACTTCTATTAAAATGGGGCCTAGCAACATTTAAAAAATGTTTTACTTTTCTCTGTCTCTAGTCAAGATCTTTAAATCAGATTTGTTTCACTATGAAGTTATAAAAATATAAATTATTTTGTTATAAATTAAAATAAACTGTGTCATCCTTTCCCCTCTAATAAAATGTAACGTTTTTTTAACAAATCCGAGCAAAGTTTATTTTGAACATTAATCTGGAATGCCCTCTTTATGACAAACGAATGCATATACCTACTATAATTACCCAACTTCATGTTAATTCAACGGCAACTTATTGGAATAAATAAAATTTGGTAATATCTTTTTTACAATATTAAGCAAACAAACTGAAAAATGACAATAGTATAATACGTACTCCATTTTTAAAATTATGATAGTAGCCCTTACAATTTTCTTAACAAATAATAAAACCAAACAATACTGAAATTTTAGTATGAGCATAATTAAACGGTCGAGTCTTAGTAATAGTGTTCCGTTTTTCCCCTTTGTGTACGGAACGAAAAAAAATAAAGTTAAAATAAATTTTAAAATATGTATTAATAATATATATAGATATTTGAATAATATTTGAAATAAGTATTAAAATATTAATAATATCTATCTATGGGTAAACTCACCCCAACCTCCCCTACTACCGCAAGTGCGGGAACCAAACAACAATATATAACAATTGCACTAACTAATTGTACCTAAAATCTTATTTTTTTACGTGAAACAATCATATTTGATTACAAGATATTTCTGAGTAACGAACAATATTGTCAAAAGTCTTAATTATTGTTGAAAATGTCTTCAGACCTAGATTATAGTGCGGAACCCGCCGTGAAAAATCTGCGTGAATACCTACGCATTCGCTCCGTACATCCCAACATTAATTACGGTACATTTCTTTTATTTAATGCTAATTAAAACATTATTTAAGGTAACTCTCGCAAATGTGTTTTTAATGAGAATATTTTCATACTAAATGGAATCATTTTTTTTTCTACTTTAATAAAAAGTGTATTATAAATAACAACTGTTGCTGTAATTTTTATGTAACATTTAACGGTTATGGTATTAAATTATATGTATATGAAAATAAATGAAAATATTAAGAAACCATCCGATTACCGCCGCCGAGTCGCAGAATGCTAATTCAGCACGTCAATTGCCACCGTTTAGTTTGAAACGTGGAGATTCACTGCCACATAGATAAGTAAACCAATTGTAGGTGTTATTTAAAAAAAGATATATTTTAAAAAGTGGATTGTCTAGCGATGGTTACTCAGCCAGCTTGTTGAACGGTGGCCTAAACGCCCTTTACTTTCAGAGAAGACCCGTGCTTAGTGCTTAGTAGTGGGACGAGGCAACAGAAAATCATGAATATGTTACCAATTGACAAAGTTGGAATTGTTTTACGTCTGTCTTACATCAATAAAACATTTAAGCCACGATGTTTGTTAACAAGAACAGACGTGGTAGAGACTTGGTGCTTTGCAAGTGGTAGGACGCATATGATTTGAACGGAAGGGACCATCGGCATTTATTTCTGGCTTGAAGCGTTTTAGTGGAATGGTGTGGTTCACTTGCATTTGAGGTGGACATTTTAGTAGCTCAGGAGTAACAATGCATCTCTGATTGACTTCAGCTAGGACCCCTGTTCTATTGTAAGTTGCTTAAAGATGTCCATGGGCGGCAGTCACCACTTACCAGTCCGATAGTTTAATGTTCAGGTTTGAAAATTATAAGCCTGTTCCAATACATTTTATATACGTAATATAAAATGTATTGGAAAACGGCCGCTTTAGATTCTTGAGAGCATCTCTTTAGTCTGTAGTGTATGATCGATGACTCTAAGGCCTACCTCATACAAACAATAGTTATATGGATCAAATGATTTAGGTGGTCGACTTGTGTGCTTGTCCGATTATTGACGACTGAACAGTTTAGTCGATGATAAAGCGCATACAGTCAATTCAGTGGTTATTGAATTATGTACTACTATTTTAGTTTCGGCTATTAAGTGGTCGACTCTAAATAGTCCCGCATCACTTTTTAGTCGAGGCACATTCAACTGTCGGTGGATAGATGTATAAATATTTACCACAACACTGTTGTTGCTAAAACAATATGTACTAAAACAGAAAAAAATACAGATTAAGGGGGCTCCCATACAACAAACGGGTTTTCTTGTCGTTTTTTTATAGATAATGGTACGGAACCCTTCTTGGGCAAGTCCGACTCGCACTTTTTGGATATTTTACAGATCTACATATATTTCTAAAATTTTTAATATACAACTAAACAGTTTTTCGATTAAAAGTTGTATATTTATGCGTCAAGTCTAAGTGGCATACGAAGTATCTGTTTAAAGATCTCCACCTACTATGAATTTTTCACAAAGAGTTCATTCGGTATATTAAAAAATAAGTTACTCACCACAGAGAGCACATAAAAGAAAGAAGATTTCTTTGACAACTGTATGAATATTTTATTTTTTGCGCAAACAGAGATGAGTTTGTTGCGAAATTTATTTTTGCTCAAATAAGTATGAAGGATTCTTATTTAAATTTTACGACAGCAAGGCGTTCTGAGTTCTCAGGGTTAGAAAATTACGCCTTCAGAAGAATATGCTTCAACTCGTAAACGCGACACAAAAATCTAACTAGTCTACAAAATGAATGTAGTATTTTTGACAGAAATTTCTTTTATATATTTTACGAAGAAGAAAGACTACTCTAGAACGGAAAGTAACGCATTATTAATTTATCGAAGCAAATAACCTGACTTCTTAAAACCGATTGATTGTCTTTACTACTTTTTATTTGATCGTTATAATGATAAGATAATAACGAAATTGACCCTTCTCTCCCCATTTCCCTCTGATCGTAAAAATGCCACATTTAAAATATGGGCATAATTTAAAACTGGTCAACTGAGTCAAGTCACAATCAATCAAGACGTGGGGGTACAATTTATTGTCCCACTGCTGTGCACGGGTCTTCTCTCAGAATGAGAGAGTTTTAGGCCATAGTCCACCGCGCTGGCCAAGTGCGAATTGATGGTCATACATATAAACGTACAAATACACTCGAAAGCAATACCATCCTTCTGACGGAGTTGAGTGAAAAAGATATGTATTCAACTCAGCGCAGTTGCTTAAAGTTCGTTAATTTAAAAATTGTTTTATTTTCCAGATGAATGCCTCGACTTCTTAAGGCGAAAGGCTAAGGAGCTGGACCTGCCTGTGCGGGTGTTTGAACTGGTGCCCAAAAAACCGGTGCTGGTTATGACCTGGGAAGGTCTGGAGCCGAACGAGACCAGCATTCTTCTCAATTCTCATATGGATGTCGTACCAGTATTCGAGGTATTAGTTGTTTAGTAGCAGTCTCTGTAATTCCGCGACCAGAATAGGGCTACAGTATCCCATGCCTATCGTAAGAGGCGACTAAAAGCTCGCTACCCTTATTCTGCTGGTAGCATTACGTACAATTGTGGCAGGTGATACTCAAAATATCAATTAAGACAGATTATCGGAACGTTGTACTGAATCAAGGTTGTACTTGTACGGAATCAAGTTTTACACAGGAATAGTTTATTTTAGCATAGACCAATGTCAGCAAATATATTAGATTGAAAAATGTATATTGAGAAAATTTTTAAATCCATGAGAAATAGTGAAGAATCTCTCGAGACAGACAAATTTTGCTTATTCGGAATTTTAGAAGTTCTTATAGAGATTACCTTCTTAAACATTTAAAACAAGACGCCCGTTCTATAATGTTTCCAACTTATAATAGAATTTAATGTTAAAATAATCTATTTAGGCACGCTAACATTACATTACGTACTAGTTCCCCAAATTACAGGTAAGCATGTCAAAGGTGCGGTTAACATTCCACCAAGTAACTAACTGATTGATGTCGTATTACTAACTAAATGGGCTTACTTTGAAAACTAAAATGACAAACCGAATGAAATGTGTTTGACAAAGATGATAAGTAATAAATGAGAGAAAAGTGTTTGACCCAAATAATCTGAGTTCGGATTTTCGTTACATTTTCGAATTCGATTGAAACAACTAGGCAATTTCTCATCAACCGAAAAACCCAATTTCATAAACCAATAATGCATTTACAATGAAATGGTAAGCTCTATAAAATTAAGTAATGATTTTTTGTTGATTTTAAACAAGTTTTACAGCAGTTGTCTTTTTATAGGTTGAAAGTATCTTTCATACACAGACTGAAACCTTTCAAGGAGTGTGTAATGTCGTCAACCCATTATTGTCCCAATGCTGGGCACGGGTCTTCTCTCAGAATGAGAGAGTTTAGGCCATAGTCCACCGCGCTGGCCAAGTGCGAATTGGTGGTAATATACCTTACTTTTGGTCAAAATGTTTTAAATACGGATATCACGTAAATATCCGTGCGTTAATTGTAAAGCTAAGAAAAAAAATGGAAGCCGAAACCCAGTAATGCGTATGGACTACTAACTTAAAATTTGAGTATCGCATTTATTTAAAGGATTGCAATAGAGAAGACGATACTTTGTTCAATAGATTTTAAAAGTTGAAGGATTATCAAACAATAGACATTTGTTTATCTATTTATTATTTTAACTTTTCTAACTTTCTGTTAATTTAAAACATATATTTTTTAATAAATGCATGATATGATTACCTATAAGTGTAAGAATAATTAGAATGTATCCAATTACTTCCTATTACATCTGTGTTTGTAAACATTGTTTCTTAAGTTGGTGATCCAAATAATAAATAAATACCTTAAGCTAAGGATAACAAGGCCGAACTTAGTGCCCAATGGCACTCTCTGCCAGTCATTCCACATCAAACATGTTAATAATTGTTTATTATACGCAATTTAAACATTCCTTTTCAGAAAAGCTGGACTCATCCACCGTTCGACGCCGAGTTGGTAGATGGAGTGATCTACGGACGTGGAGCTCAGGATATGAAGTCTGTAGCTATTATCTACCTCGAGGCTATTCGAAAGCTGAAGAGCGAGGGTGTCAGGTTGAAGAGGACTGTGCATCTCACCTTTGTATCTGGTAAATATTACTAGGTTTTCATAACGATAAAAAAGGCTTTATATCATTGAAGAAATGTGGTAGTGAGGCTGTTATTATATGGTCAGATTTAGGCATATGGACAGCCATTGATGAAGTTATAAAGTGTTTCGCTATTCCGTCATGGTAATATTTCATCTGACCATCAAATGAAAAAATAGTTTTCCAATCGGGTTCAAGTCGTAATAAAGGGTAGGGCTTAGCTATCAAATCATATTTTTTCGTTAAATCTGGCCGAAACAAACTTCGTCCGAAAACTCGAAAAAGAATTTATAATTTAATGCGTACCTACAGGCAAAGATAACATTTCAACAACATTATAATAATTGGGTGCGTACATTAAATGTGACGAAAGATTACATGGAACATTCTTACTTGCTTGTCAGGATTATATCACATAGACTAGATTTGAGAACTGACTGGTTACAGGTGGCCTTGGAAAGCATTACCTATTTAATAGCATAAATATTTAAAGCCCCTTTGCTTCCTCTGTTCAGTATAATGATTTTGTAAATGTACTAGCCGTTGCCCGTGACTTTGATAAAGCATCTAACTCTTTAGGGGTGAAATATAATCGTCTTTGTTGGTGAGTGTCTGCATCAGAAAATAAATCTATGTTCATGGTTCTAGCTTTTGTAGTTGACTAGCTCTTACCCGCAGCTTCGCCCGCACGGTCAAAGCGAATGAACATTAGCATTTGATAGCGTGATTCAGAGCTTGCAAATGAATTTTACTAACCCCATCTATTAACAACGTCTGGAACTACAAAATTTGTATTAACTGACAAAACATCGATATTCTTATGGGAATGAAAGAGCGCGGTAAGAAGTAGCCTACGTCACCCTCCGCTCTCCTATCTCTCAGCATAAACCATATCATATAATAGCTAAGTGGCGACGTGAAAAAGGAACAAACAAACAAACTTTCACATTTATAATATAAGTATTGATTATCTGACATGGTTTTTAATAATAAGCTTTTAGTTTTAGTTAAACTTGAAAGTTTGCATAATGATTTATATTTATTAAAGTTTTCACCCGTGTCTCCACCTTAGTTTATTTCAAATATCTTGAAAGTAGAGTAAAGTTTTGTCACTTAAATTTTCTCAGATATCTTGCGTAATATTAAATTCATAACTTTGGTATGCTAGATCACGTTCCCTTTTCTATTAAAGGGATGAGACCAAAGCCTACGTAACTTCTTATTCAACTTCTAAAGCAAAAGAAACTTTTTCAATCAATTAAAAATACCTTTTTGGAATTGAAAAGTACAATAAATTATTCTGAATATATATTTTAGACAATTTAGATTTCGCAGCAGGCGACGTGACTTGGCATACACTCCTATGACTCTCGTATGTCCACCCGTGGACTTCGAAGGTTGATGGATGGATAAAATTTCGAATACAAGTTAAATCCATACTAATCTTTCCAATTTATTCTTTACAAGTACCAAGCATTTGTATCAACTGTGTAAGATGAAGATGGTATAACTATATAATTATATTTGTTTACCATTTCGGACTTGAAACATATTAAATGTTATTTCTTTATTTAATATTTGACTATAATATACGTATATTTCGAAAACATTATAATATATAACCCAAATTAACAATTTATTTACTAAAATTTACAATTATAAATAGTATAAATGAGCCAAATCGCTTCCCCGTGGAAATGTACCCAAGACACTAGCAGCATTACCTCGCTGTATTGCTAAACTTATTTGTTGGCCGAGGTAAGCTCCAGCTCTCGGGTCACCGGAGGCGTCAATCAGGCGCGAAGACAATTCTTTGTAAAATTGTTTAAAATGTTATTTATATTCACTTTTCCAGAGGAAGAAGTAGGCGGGCTCCAAGGTATGGGCAAGTTCGTTAAATCTGAACACTACAAAGAGCTGAACGTGGGTTTTGCTCTCGACGAAGGCATCGCCAGCGCCACCGACGAATATCTCATTTACAACGGAGAAAGGAGCATTTGGCGTAAGTTTTTTTTTTAAGTAGCAAACGAGCATGCAGTCCACCTGATGGTAAGTGGTTACTGCCGGGCAGCAGGTCAGGTAGACATCTGTAATCAACTTCATACAGAACATGGGTTCTACCTGAAGTCAATCACAGAAGCGTTGCTACTCCCGAGGACTAAGATGGTCACCTCATATAAAAGTGTGCCGGCAACCACACCCTTCCATCGAAACGTAACAAAATAATGCTTCACGCTAGAAATAAGTGTGGCGGTGGTACCTCCTCGGTCGAATTGCATTGGTCCTACTAAAACCTTCTATAAACGTTTTATATTTATGAAGCTTTAGAGTATTATTATTATTTTTTATATAGGTCAGTCCTCATTGTCTTCATTGTCCAACCGTCCATGGACATTTGTAGGCAATTTCAAATAAAACAACGTTTCTGTCTGAAGTTATTAACAGATGCTTTCTACGTCCAAGGACTAAGATCGCCACATACTAGTTTAGTTTGATCGGTCAAGGCACCACCATCTACATTGGTACGTTCAAAAGGTAAACGTTCAAAAGGTACCCGACGCCGTGGGAGAGACGCAGAGTTATATGGGATTTTTACCGCACTAACCCCCCCCCCCCCCCGCGTTCGTTCTCGGCGCTAAAAAGGAGGACTCCGGGATCTCGAAACGACTTCAACCGGAATCCTCCGAGCGCGTTGCCCCACCGACAGGCAGGAGATGCCGTAGCCCTGTTCTGATCCCGGAACTACAGGGACGAAATTGCTTTATGCTAGAAGTACATTTACTTCTAGCATAAGCAATTTGTACTTAGTCCTCTTTATTCCATAACAGTCCAAAACTATCTGGAGTTATTTACAGAAGTCCACGGGCGACACTTATCACTTGAAATCAGGTGAACAGCAAGCTCGTATGCTATTTCAATGAAAAAAGGGTTACTTCATTACTGTTTTATTACATTGAGAAAACAAACCGTTTATAACAGTTTTTATGAAGTTCACAAACGTTGTTACGTGTTTACTTATAATTACGCTGTTTACCATCAGATATCCACGTCGTTTGCCGCGGCAAGTCTGGCCACGGGTCGCTGCTTTTACCCGACAATTGTGGTGAAAAGGTAAGCAAATATTTGTACCTAGTAACAGTAACTGTTGCCCTTTAACTTAATTTAGATACTACACACTTTGCATTTGAAATGTTTATTGCATTTTACGGATTAAGTTTTACAATGCTCAAATCAAACTTTAAAATAAACAAAACATTAACAATTAAAAATTTAAAATGGTGGTATTACAGTACTTATGTTGTAGAAATTTCGTATACTTAATATATATTTTTAAATGTACCGTTATGAAAGTTAGATCTGCTCAAAACATCTTGTCTTACAGTTCATCGATTTTCTCCCTCTTAACAAGTGAATTAATCTATGAATGGCCTCCTAATGATTAAAAATTGGCCTCTCAATCAAGGGACCAAGATTCGAATCCCAGACATGTACCATTGATTTCTCTAAAGTGATATTTGTTTCTGAAATTGTATATTACTGATTTACGATGAAGATAAATATCCTGAGGTAACCTTCTTCTATTAAGGGTGAACTATTCCATAAAGTGACCCGTGCCCAGCAGTGGGACAGTGTGTTAAATTTAAGGGATATTTTAACCCGTATTTTATACCGTTACATAAAAGGCATTTCATACATTTTCAGAATACTTATTTAGAAAACTGTACCTAGTAATATTTTCGAGTGTTTTAAAGAATTTTCGAAATCTCATTTTATACTGCTGCAGTAAATGAATGTGCTTTTTGTTCAAGACAGGAAGAAATATTGCTATCCATTTTTGTAGAAAATTAGATTTCGTTCAGCGAAATGTACGTTGAATCGGATGGAAATTTACAATATTATGTAATTTCATATTTATTCTACTAAATATACCCTAAAATGTCAGTTTCAGTAAATGGTTTTAGACGAACTTAGTTCCGTCTAAAAGTCAAAAATATTATACATGTATTATTCATAAAAACCTTCCTGTTGAATCTATTAAAAAACACTGCATTGACATCCGTAACGTAGTTTTAATGATCTAAGCATACATAGGGCCAGACAGCGCGAACCGACTTTGTCTTATGTTATGTAGTGATAGTACTTAAAGTGATGAGTTTTAAACTCGAAACATTTCATTCGAGTTCGTTGTATAAATGATAAGTAAGGATTTTTGTTAATGTATCTCCTAAATCTAAATAGGCGACGAAAACTTGTTGTCTTTTGCGTTATTATTTTTGTAGACCTAGCTAGCATCGTCCCTGTAGTTCCGGGATCACAATAGGGCTACGGCATCCCCTGCCTGTCGTAAGAGGCGACTAAATGGGGCTTCCGGGGTTGCAGACGGCTAGAGTGAGAGCTCGAACCGTTCGGTCAGGCAATCCCGGGAAGGACGGCGGTAGACCGCATAACGTCGTAAAGACTAGACGGAGCGGTGGGCCCAGCCACCTATCTGGGAGGAGCCCAATGGGGCAACGTGCTCGGAGGATTCCCGTTGAAGTCGTTTCGAGATCCCGGAGTCCTCCTTTTTAGCGCCGAGGACGGCCACCGGGGGGGTTTTAGTGCGGTAAAAATCCCACATAACCCTGCGTCGCTGCCACGGCGTCGGGTACCTTTTGAAGGTTTCCGACTCAAGAACACAAAAAAAGACCTAGCTAGCATGGTATATAAGATGAGATTCATGAAATAGTATAGCTTGCTGAAAGACAGAAGCATTATGTTTCAACCGTGGTTGTGACATCTATTTCATGGTATAAAATAGTTTCTCCGATTAGGTGGAGGCGAACATTACATTTCGCGGCTTGTGTAGAGATAAACCGATTTACAAGTTATCCAACGTTGATCGAATTCCGAAATTCCGATGGGTGACATTTTCATCTCATTACAAAAACACGAAATCTTGTAAATGTAGCTATACAAGTTGAATATGAAACGGTTGACATACGAAGAAAACAACATTTTTGACTCTTTATTCTTAACCTATATACGTAGGTATATATATAAAATGAAATGATAACCAATGAATGTATAAGTGGATGTCGTACGTATGAAATTAGCAGTTTGGCGGTCCTCCAACCGCCGTAATCGGAAACACGTTAACCACGGAAAGCCATTATACCCTGAGCTTGGAACCACATGTGATTTTTATGGCAATGAAGTAGGTAATCAGTAAAATTTTTAACACCCTATTAATAAACAAAGTGGTAGAACAAGTACTGGGGAGATACCACTGTTGCACGTTTCTAATGTGAAACAATTCTTGTGTTTCGGTGGAAAGGAGGAAAGGTTTTTGCCTCATTATTTTAACCGACTTCAGAAAGGAGGAGATTTTTATAAGATTGTAGTAGCAAAAGAGCATGCATGAAGTTAGGTACCGATGTCCATGGGCGACAGTTGCCACTTTTTTTTTATTTATTTTTATATTTGACTGAAGTAGCAAACGAGCATGCAGTCCACCTGATGGTAAGTGGTCACTGCCGCTCATGGACATCTGTAACCAACTTCATACAGAACATGAGTTCTATCTGAAGTCAAACACATATGCGTTGCTACTCCCGAGGACTATGGTGGTCGCCTCATGTAAAAGTGTGCCGGCAACCACACCTTTCTATCGATACGCAAAAAATGCTTCACGCTAGAAATAGGTGTGGCGGTGGTACTTCCCCGGTCGAACTAAACTGGTTCTACCACCTTCATCACCACTTACCATCAGGTGGATTTTATGCTCGTTTGCTACTTGAAACTTACAAAAACAAGAAAACAATCTGCCTCTACTACACGTTTATTGTTTCTTTAAAACAATCATTGCATATCTTTTCGCTCACACATTGCAATATGTATGTAAATTGTACGCTTACGATTGTGTTTGGCAATAACTTGAAATACACTTAGAAATGAATGGCTAAAACGTAAACAAACTTCATAAAAGCAACCATAAAATCTTACTGAGTTCTGTAAATGCAAATCGTTGCTGCGTTTCTGTTTGAAGGACATAATAAGGTAAAACGATTTATAAGATGCGTTCCAATTTAGTGTTGAGATGTACCAACATAAATGTGGCCGAACTCAAGTAGGCTTTTCACCTGCCTTTTTTTGTTATCGAGGGGGAATCCTTCAAAAGCCGCACGCCGTGGGAGCGACGCAGAGTTATGTGGGATTTTTAGGGGTGGCCGTCCCCGGTGCTACAAAGAGGACTCCGGGATCTCCAAAGGAACGCAACTGTAGTCCTCTGAGCGCATTGCCCAATCGGGCTCCTTACAGATGGGCGTCTGGGCCCACCGCTCCGTCTGGTCTTTACGACGGTATACGACCACACATACCGCCTTCCTTCGCGGGCTCGCTTGACCGAACGGTTAAAGCTCCTACTCTAGCCGCACGCAACCCCGGAAGCCCATTTTAGTCGCCTCTTACGACAGGCAGGAGATACGTACCTACGTAGCCCTATTCTGATCTCAGAACTACAGGGACGAGGCTTATTACCTACCTAGAATATGATTTTGCTGTAACGCTGTTTTGAAATGAATAATGTTTAAATAACATTGCAAACATTATAAAGGCTTCAACCCGCTCTTTTCGCGCTGACACATAGGTACAGTAATTAATAGTGGATGTTTTATTTACAGAGGAAAGTTGAAAAAAAATGAGTTACGGTATTTTTATTCGTTATTTTTAAAGTGAAGCTTTATATTACCGGAATCACATCTTTAGTCGCTTAGATAAAAGTTATAGGTTGCTAAACTCTCTGGTGGACTATGGCCTAAAACTCCCTCATTCTGAAAGAAGAGCCGTGCCCAGCAGTGGGACAATAATGGGTTGATAAGATAGATAAAAATTGAGTGATATTAACATGATTTCGGTAACGTATATGTGACTAGTTGTTAGTATTCATGAAATAAACAGATTGGCAGCTCTCCAGTGAGAACGCGTTACCACAGCAGTACGTTATGTTCTAAGCCTAGGGCGACCATACGTCACCGAGACATACCGAAATGCGGCTTAGGAATGTAAAATAGAACTCATAAATAAAGCACATGACTGTCTTTTGTTTAAATGGTAGTGTTGCATTGCTGTGTAAAGCTAAACCATGCCGAATATTGTGGGACAATCTGCAAAGCATTCATCTAAGTGTAGCGGCTGCTATCAATCTCTATTTATAAAAGTAAAAAATTGCTAACTGATGTATTAATACACGGATTGGACAATGGACAAACGCATAGGGCTAGAAACTTAAAATTTCACACACATACATCTTTTATGACATAGGCATCTAATTAGTAATACCGCTTTTCAAAGTTCGACCGCGACTTTTTCAAAATTCGATTCCCAGGGAGGTGAAATCATACTAATATTATAAAGGCGAAACTTTGTGAGTGTGTATGTTTGTTACTTCTTCGTGTCTAAACGGCTGGAGCGATTTTCATAAAATTTGGTAGGGAGTTAGCTGACACTCTGGATTAACATATAGGTCGTATACTTTTTTTGTGGGAAAATATCTTATTCCCGCGGGACAGTCAATACATCGATTTTTTTAATACGGGCGAAGCTGCGGGGTTCATCTAGTTGGGAATAAAAGTTTGTATATATAAATCATAACGAAACTTAGTATTTGATTTTCTGGTTTCATATTATGTAACTGTTCTGTTTCACTATTTTCGTTATCATCTGCAGCCGTCAGGATGCGTTACCACAGTAGTACGTTATGTGCTAAGCCTAGGGCGACCATACGTCAGGGAGACATAATGAAATACGGCTTACTTATGTAAAATAGATCTCATAAATAAAGCCCGTGCCTATCTTTTATGTAAACGGCAGTGTGACATTGCTATGTTTTAGTTTAAAATTATGTGAATAGTTAAAGGTGGTTGAACCAGTGTAGTTCAACCACCTTCAACTATTTCTAGAGTGAAGCATTTCTTGCGTTTCGATAGAAAGGTGTGGTTACCGGCACAGTTTTATATGAGGCGCCCATCATAGTCCTCGGCAGTAGTACGAATTTGTGATTGATTTCAGAAAGAACCCATGTTCTGTACGAAGTTAATTACTGATGTCCATGAGCGGCAGTGACCGCTTACCATGCATGCACTGGTGGACTGCATGCTCGTTTGCTACTTCAGTAAGATAAAAAAAAAGTTTTTTACAAAGTAGATATGGTCCTATACAAAGTTGCTACTTATGTCTTAATTATTTTTGAAATAAATTCGTTAAATAAAATCCTAACAAAACGAATAACACCTAAATAATAAATGAAAAATACAAACAAAAACTAAACCAATCTATCAGGTATTAAGCCTAAGCCCGCCGTATGTCAGGGGTTGCTTCATCCGAGGTTGAAATGGATAAACATTTATCCCTTTTTGACATAGGTATATCCGGGATTAAATAATTTTAATAAATTCATCAATAGTGTTATTTTGATTTAATTTTATAGTATACATGTTTCTTGTCGGTATTACTGATTGATTATTTTTCAAGTAAGTTAATTGCTTCTTTAGACAATGTTGTTGTCAACCCATTATTGTCCCACTGCTGGGCACGGGTCTTCTCTCAGAATGAGAGAGTATTAGGCCATAGTCCACCGCGCTGGCCAAGTGCTTTAAACAATATTATATCTAAATACTAGACTATTACAATATTTAATAGGTGGTAGAATTAACAGGTAGAACCAGCGTAGTAGCGACCCAGCGACCGGGTAAGTGCCACCGCCACATCTATTTCTAGCGTGAAGCATTTCTTGCTTTTCGATGGAAGGATGTGGTTGCCGGTACACTTTTATGTAAGGCGACCATCATAGTCCTCGGGAGTAGCAACGCATCTGTGATTGACTTCAGATGGAACCCGTGTTCTGTTTGAAGTTGCGTAAAGATGTCCGTGGGCGGAGGTAACCACTTACCATCAGTTGTACTGTAAGCTCGTTTGCTATTTAGACACAACTTATCTCCCTATCATCATGCGGATGTACTTTGTATGGAAAATCAGATTACGTCCGATAGCTAAATAATAATTTTATACTTCATAGGACGAAGAAGTTACTGATTTCTGCATCGCCAATGTATTGTAACCTGAGAGCCAGGAAACAATCACTTGGTACTGCAAGCGTTACCGTTGACAAGTTTTCAGCAAATATCACTATAATTCATAAGGGTACACCTTTCGTACCCTTAAACGAACGGATGCTTATATTTGTTTTTAACGTTCAACGCTGTAAAATCATCTAATATTTCATTGTCATACCTTAACTCTAGTAGCTGAGCTATGTTTTCCAAATGAAAGAATGTGAGTTATGGATTGAAACTACGGAGGCGAATTAAGTTACGACTTTAAGGTATGAAAATCAATGAATAATAAATAAGAAGCAAATAAGCTTCCTTGCATCCTAAGAAAAAATATGAGCTAAGGATCGGAGCTATGGACGTGAGCTAAGCATCGCTACTGGCATTTCGTACCTCATTTAACTAAGTCACCTCACTCATTTCTAGTAGAAAGGTTCATATATATCCTTATCATCCGTACTATCGACAAATTCTACGAGTAAAATAAAATATTGGAAGGTAAATTGAAAATTCATCAATCCTGTTTAATGTCAATCTCATGGTGTTCATAACTATCAGAATTCGCTCGTAACATTGAACATTTATTCACATAATCACTTCTATGGCTGACTGCAACATATTTTTAATGTTGTTGACTATTTTAAGTATTATGAACCGTTTAACTAAGTCCTGAGGGGTATCATCTGTGGCTAAGCTCACGTAAGACTAATCTTATGTGAGGTTCACTACAAATGTCCATGGGTGGCTGAGGCCACTTACTAACAGCTTACGCGCTTGCTACTTCAATATTGTTAAAATATGTTACAGAAAGTACTTCAATGCGTATCTGTGAATATAAACAATTTGACAATATGATAATTTGACGGCCTACGTGACCAGTCACCTTTTTTTTTTTTTGTTGCCGAGCGGGACCTTCAAAAGGTACCCGACGCCATGGGAGCGACGCAGGGTTATGTGGGATTTTTACCGCACTAAAACCCCCCCGGTGGCCGTTCTCGGCGCCAAAAAGGAGGACTCCGGGATCTCGAAACGACTTCAACCAGAATCCTCCGAGCGCGTTGCCCCATCGGGCTCCTCCCAGATGGGCGGCTAGGCCCACCGCTCCCTCTAGTCTTTACGACGGTATGCGACCACACGTACCGCCGTCCTTCCCGGGATCACCTGACTGGACGGTTCGAGCTCCCACTCTAGCCGCTCGCAACCCCGGAAGCCCCTTTTAGTCGCCAACGTGCTGTTTCTCGCAACGGGTTCCGGGTTCGAACCCAGCCAGACAGACATATAAATATTTAAGATTTTTGTGTTGTGTCTAGTTTCTGTGTTATCATCTTTCTATGTGTCTATGGTACCCACGACCCAGAAGAACAAACAGCCATCATTTGATGAACGTAGAATAGTTTAGCTATAATATATATTCCGTGTTAACATTTATACTGTAATCTCGTTGCTAGTTCCAAGCAAATAAATTACTATGATTAACTAAATAACTCTTCGCTCGAAATACAAGGCGGAACTATCCGTTAGTTTATGCTGATGGCACCACGGCGACATCTAACAAATAATATTAACATTGCTATTAAATAGAAATTGCAGTTTGGAGCAAGAAACTTGTACGAATAGGGTAGCTGGTTGCCAGTTGACAACCTGTTACTGTCCCACTGCTGGGCACGGGTATTGTAATTATATGTATAATTTTGTGCGAATGACTTTACATACTTGAGAAATTTATTATTTACTACTTCATTTTTCTTTACTACCTTCACGATGTTTTTCTTTATCGTAAAATATTGATAACTAGTTTTTAATACGTAATAAATAATAGTAAATAATAGTAAATAACACAGTGTTCTGGGATATGAATCTCGGACTCTCAATTTAAGGGCGAAATCCAACCATTAGGCTATCATTACTCTCATAGAGTTGTTAGCGTCGTATAAATATTTTTGTACCTTTTATAATTGTAAATAAAATATAGGTACCTGTATATAATACCAAGTTTTACAAACAAGACTTCTGTTAAATTGTTTCTATAACTTAAAATAGTGGCCATACTTTTTTTGCCACTATTGATGTAACGAATCCTATTATCTGAACATTCGCGAATGCAAATGCGAATATTCTTTTATTTTTCATTTTTTGGTGTCCCCTACACCGGAGGATCTAGAATGGCGACCTTTTTTACCACAAATACAAGTCGTCTGCACGCACTACATTGTATTGAACATACCTATTGTTACATAGTAACGAAAAACTGGGAGAAGACGCTGATACCCGAGACACAGTCTCGAACTAATTCGGGGATCAGAGGCTTCATATAATTTAAATGTAAAAATATGTCAATAAGTATGTTTTTATGTTATGTTTTTTTTTGTCGAAAAACTGCAGTTCAATTTTAATTTGGATAAAGCACTTAATATTCGCAAGACATTCGCACAATTGTTGCGAATGCAAATAACTAATGACATGCAAATATTCGTTACATCATAAGAACATACTAAGGAATGTAATACCACCCATTTTCGCGGTCATAATGCAGTAACACTGGAGCTAGGATTAAACATTCCACTGCGACTAATGACCGCATCGTAAATCCTTACTAATGTTCCGTCTCTACGTTGTTTAAATACCAATGATACTCGGATACTATGTCAGATAAGATCTTTATATTCATATAATATTTATATTTAATATATTTAATTATACTATGAATGTGAAAGTGTGTTTGTTTGTTCCTCTTTCACGTCGCCACATTGCTATTATATGATATGGTTTATATGCTGAGAGATAGGAGGGCGGAGAGTGACGTAGGCTACTTTTTACCGCGCGCACTCATTTCCATGAGAATATCTATGTTTTATTTGATACATATTTAGTAGCTCCAAACGATGTTAAATATATAATAAAATATATATAAAGATTCATTTGCAAGTTCTGAATCAAGGTATCAAATGCTAATTTCCTTTGACCGTGCGGGCGAATCCGCGGGTAAGAGCTAGCTAGTATTCATTTAATTTAGAGTGTCTAAATGAATTTTCGACAATCCCGGTGGCAGAGCGATCCTTACTGGTCTGACACGCAATGAGTTCCCGGTTCAATCCCCGGCGATGCAGATTTGTGAATGATAAATTTGGATTTCTGTTCCGGGTCTGGGTGCTTGCACATTAATCATGTGTGTGTTCATGGCACCCACGACACAAGACGACAACTTAGTGAAGGGATAGCCCCACAAACATAGGTTACTTGAAATAGTAATTTATTATTAACGACCCGCGTGGCGGAGTGGTTACCATACCGATCTGACGCGCAATGGGTCCCAGGTTCGATTCCCGGCCAGACAGGTATCTGAATGATGAGTTAAGATTCGTGTTCTGGGTCTGGGTGTTTGTGTATTCGTCTTGTGTGTGTGTCCATGATACCCACGACACAGGAGAAAATCCTAGTGTGGAGCTATGAGTGTAGAATACTTTTTACACTCATAGCCCCACACTAGCACTAGCCCCATGATGCATAACTAATGGTAATAAAAAACTTGATTTCAGATAAGATACATGATCGACAAGTTCATGGACCTTCGCCAGCAGTCGAAGCTCGAGTTGGAACAGAACCCGGCGCTCACGATCGGAGACGTCACATCAGTCAACCTCACCAAGCTTTACGTAAGTGATGTAAAGCTCTCGTAGCTTAGAGAAAGCTCGAGGGAGTAAGAACTTTGTGGTTCCAATTGCATGATTACCACGCCTATTTCTATCTAGAATTAGGTTTGAAGGGCATTGCTTCAACCGTAATAGAAAGAAAGAATCTTTATTTAGTAAATTTTTGTGTGACAATAATATTGATTACATAAGATGTTTAAAAAAGGGCGCCAAAAATTAAATATGCTCGTGCTAAATGTATGGCACTCACACACTCGTATTTATCATTAAAAGACTTACAATTAGACACTATATTACAATACTGATAAAGGAGATGTTTCAATCTTGGCTAGGTATATGTACACCATCTCAAAATCGAGAAAAATCTCAAGAATCCGAAAAAAATACTTAAAATTTATAAAAACGTACAAACTTAAACTTTTCTGGTACAAAACCAATTAAAATCAACTATTTTCATGGATGTATAAAAAGACATGGATACAACGTTATAAGTGTAAAGTGAAATGCATATACTTGTCCTTCTTTACGTATGACGTAAATATTGCGTAGAAAAGAGACAAATAATACTGTCCTGTTTCATTATTTCGTAGGTTGTCACAAGGTAGTGATGCCACATTATCGACATTTTCGCGTCGATATAAAACATGATTTAGTTTTATCAGTCGTATATGTTGTAGTATTCATATAAAGTTTTTTTTTGTTTTTACGTAGAGCATTTATTATCATTTCATTAAAACGTTATCGGGGCAGGTTGACGCTTTGATAGAGGCTAGATGTTATTGTCCGAGCTGTCGGCGGTGACTTCTCTGTAGACCTCCGCAGAGGTGGCAGCTTTTGGTCTGTCAACTGTCTACGTTGTATATTTGTGTTTAAGTGCCTAGTGTTAAATGTACCTAGTTGATACTAAATCTCTCAGATTTTTTTTCACCTGCAATTTCGCCTCCACAAAATGTCTTACGGTGAAGAAACTCAGCTTGATCGGCATTCTGCATTCATGCTCCGACTTAAATATTATTGACTTTCCATGTACTCGTAGAACGGATGACAAAATTATATTATTTGCGATATATATAAACGATTCTATTCTGAATGTAAAATGGATACGTTTAAATATTTACTAAAAATCTGTAAACGCTGCATTAGGTACTAATATTAAGTGGTCAATGGAAGAAAAAAAACATCATAACAATCACAAAAAAAAGCAAATTTATACAAACACAACGGTAATGTTATTGAACAAATAAATATTTGCGAGGCTAGTTTTTTGTGAAGAACAATATTCGCCTCTTAAGTCTAAAATATATAACATGTTCAAGAAAAGCAAAAAAAAATAATATGAGAATTATAATAATTTAATATGAGATTTGATTGTATGTTATATTAATCAAAACAGTCGCCTAGATAATTATGCGCATTGCCCTTCTATCGACAACACTATCGATCAACACTATCAAAACGTAAAACTACAAAATAAAGATGCCAGCCGTCATAAAGAAAATTGCAGTTTGGATGGAACTTTTGAATTTATTAGCATAATAGAGCTCAAAAGAGGACCGCTTGTGACACGCTAATTTAATAAAAACAGACAGACATATTTTGTTTCACTCACACTTACGAAATGCTATTTGACATAAATGAACAAGCTATAGAGTGCTCAGTTTGTATTGTTTATGCTTATTCTACGAGTTCCTTATTCTAAGACTATTTTCTTCGTTTTCCAATATGGCGGAACAACTGATTTAGACAGTCTGTGGACAAAACTATAGTTGTCATTATCTGACAACTGTCATATTGATTATTTTACTAGATCCATTCATCTGTCTTCTTGTTCTTAGATATTTTCACGGAATCTTTTCGTGTGCGTATTGTGTTGGAGTTTCTATATCAAGTTATCAAACCCCTGGCTTACATGTCTTGGATTTCGGATCGCTACTTACCTCAGTTGACTTGACTTTCATATTTTGGACTGTTCATCGGTTAACCTGTTGGCCAGGCTAGTGAATAAAGGATTTACATACTCAACTTGGACTTCCAAACATCAACTGATTTATTCGGGTTTGAATTGAAATCATAATTGTAATTGATTATTAGCTATGACGTAAGATTAGTCTTTGTTTACATTTGTTTTCATAGAACCATAACTATACAAAAGTTTTAAGGTTATCATAGCTAAGCTACATAATGTATAAGTTTTTCCTTTTTTGCATTGGATCAGAATTCAGATTAATCACTGACAGCTGATTGTCATTGTCACAGTTTGTTTATTAACCTCAACTGTCAAAATGAAATAATATCGCCGCCATTATATTGTGTTGCAATTCTAACTTAAAATTCTAGTCTTGTACCAATAAACCCAGTCGATTTTAATAAAATGCTTAGTTTAAAAGTGCTCTATACTTTACTGGCCTTTTATCATATGGTGTACAGATACCTGGCCAAAGGTCCATACATTTTGAAACATCTCCTTTAGCAGTTTATTATTTTTTGTATTTTTATACTTTTAAATCATCGTTTAAGAATAGGTTGGATATTTAGAAATTTCGGTACGATTTACTGCGAAATTACGAAGCCATAATATGATTAGACACATGTTTGGTTATAACGTTTACCGGTAGTGCTTCCGGTATAGAGCGATTATTACTGGAAGGTAATATTTCGTGGCCCTTAAGTAAGCCCTTAAGTAATTTTGAAAGGTGGTAGAACCATTGTAGTTCGACCGGGGAAGTACCACCGCCACATCTATTTCTAGCGTGAAGCAGTTCTTGCGTTTCGATAGAAGGGTGTGGTTTCCGGCACACTTTCACATGAGGCGACCATCATAGTCCTCGGGAGTAGCGACGCATCTGTGATTGACTTCAGATGGAATCCATGTTCTGTATGAAGTTGATTACAGATGTCCATGGGCGGTAGTGACCACTTACCATCAGGTGGTCTGCATGGTCGTTTGCTACTTCAGTCAAATAAAAAAAATCAAATAAAAAAAAAAATCTTAACGCAGACTAAGGATGTGTAAGGCTTTGATCAGATGATCACAGAATGTAGGTACTGCATCTTTATGATCATCTGATCTTTAGTACTTAATTTAATTATAACCGCGAAACCAAACTCAGGTGACGGTTTGAGTATAAAGACAGCGGAATAAATATGTAAATGAAGTATAAGATATAATGAAAACCAATGTAAGTTTGAATTATTCCACCTTTTACTAGTTGTACAACGAAATACGAAATGAAAGCTACATAAAAGTCTGAACAAGACTTAAATAGAGCTTAAAGTTTTATCTGAAGTATTTCAATGAAAGACTAAATATTTATTCTCGACCGGCCGACTGTACTCGCGAGCGTTTGACTTGGAAACGACTCATATTACTTGTACGTTTATGAAGCTATTTTACAATTGTAGGTGCTATTTTGTTATATTCACAGTATATTAAATGGTATCCCTCTAAGACAAAAATCGTGGTCTAGAAATTGGAAAACAAGAAAATATACCGGTTTTCCTATCTTGCAGCATCTATTTTACGATTGTTGGTAGTGTTTCTATATAAATTTTAACTTTTTACGGTATGAAAAAATCAATTTGAAAATGACAATTAAAGAAACAAAAAAATATTGACTATTTAATTTTATTTACCAATAAAATATTCTTTCCTAAACTTTGTATATTACATCTATTAAAATAACTAATCACAAATGCCCCGCGAATTTACTCGAATTTAACAAAATTTGTTGTTTGTTGTTGAACATACACTGTAATAACTTTTAATAGAGATTTTAATTAAATATAAATGAAATATTACCTTAAGGTACGAAATATGAATCTTTAAACCCTTTGAAATAAATTCAGTAATTATAGTTCGTAAAATTTCAATCACGAAAACGGACAGACAGACAAATTGTCAAAGTGATAGTAATTTTTATTCTAACTTATTCTCAGTCTCTTAAATGGTCTTTTCCAATATAATAGTGTTAGTATACACTAAGAAGTTACACAAAAAACCGAAATCAACTCATTTTGAGAACGAACAAACAACGTACCATGGAAATTCATCATTTAAGAAAAATGTAATATTTATATTAAACCATTGTTTATATTAGAAATTATTTAATAATGTAATTATTTGAAGTATAATATCACCAATTTTAATCATTTAAGAAAAATGAAATATTTATGTTAATCTATAGTATATATTGGATATTAATTAATAATGTAATTATTTGAAATACAATAATAGTATACCTATTATATTTCAAATATTTACATTATTAAATAATATCCGAAACCCTATAGTTAAATTACCATTCGACAGCCCTATTATATCTTAATTGAAATTTGCGAATCACTGTTCTAAATTCTGAAATATTTCACATTGGCAGGGAGGTATCCAAGAAAACGTCATTCCTGAAAAGCTGACTGCAGCCTTTGACATCCGACTGGCGCTGTCGGTCGATCATGAGGAATTTGAGAATATGGTAAGACGGAGAAGCTTATTTTAAGAATTTCGGGTAACTTAGATTCTTTAAATTCTTCATTTTATATCCAGTGAATATTTTTCTTTTTAAAGGTTTTATTTATGCGTAATAAAACTTTTCTGGTGAATAAAAAAGCACACACTGTAGAACCAATACTACCGGCACACCTATTTTTAACTTGCAGCAGTAGAAACGCATCAATGATTGACTTAAAACGAAACCGTTGTTCTCTTTATCTGGCTTTTTTACGGCGTGCCTAAGCCGGTACAAAAAGACTGTGAGCTGGAAGTACTTTGTCCCTGTTATCGGTTCTCTTCCTTGACGGTCCTCCTTCGCTAAAGAAAGGGATGTTCTAGCAATAACTCGGTATTGCCAGCCTTGACCTTCCGGCCTTTGGTTAATAGGATTCCGGTGATCTTTGTGCGCTTTCTGTGAGAAACGGACCTCGGTTAAGTAAGTTATGATGTAGGGAACCCATCACATTGTGCTGTAATGAGGTCTTCGTCTCCGCTGTAGAGGACAGTGCGTGTCAAATCTTTTGTTGTGGAGTATTTATATATCAGGACTAGGAAGGTATTCTCTCTGATGGCGATGTTATCGTCAGGTTGAAAGTTGTAATAAGTGCCACTTATTAGGTACTAGTTGACTCGGTGGACTTTGTTCCGCATATAAATCAAAAATCAAAAATTACAAGTGTTTCTTCACTATATTTTACATGTATTATATATAGAAACCTTCATCTGGAATGACTCTATCTATTAAAAAACTGCATTAAATCCGTAGCGTAGTTTTAAAGACAGACAGAGGGAAGCAACCTTGTTTTACACTATGTAGTGATGAAGCCGTTGCACTTAATATAATTGTTATTATTATCGGAATAATCTATATATATAAAATTTTCGTGTCACAATGTTCCTTTCCGTACGCCTCCAAAACGGCTAGACCGATTCTCATGAAATTTTGTGAGCATATTGAGCAGGACAGCGAATCGGCCAACATCTATTTTTCATACCTCTTAGTAATAGGGGTATCCACCCTTAACATTATTTTTTTTATTTTTAAATGGCAAAACAACGCTTGCTGTATAATAATTAGGTAGGCTGTACTTATTGTAACAATGTATAATAACCTTATTCACAGATCAAGCGGTGGTGCAAGGAAGCTGGAGATGGGGTCACTTACGAATTTACTCAAAAAGACACATACGTGCCACCGACTACGGTAGACGACTCTAATCCTTACTGGCTGGCAGTAAAATCTGCGTTGGAGAAACTGTAAGTTTGAAATTCAGAATATTGGTAAGCTATAATGCGACTATTCTCTCTGCAATAGAAGGTATATAGTTCAGCTGGGAGGTACCACCGTCACATCTATTTCTAGCGTGAAAGAATTCTTGCGTTTCAGTGGAAGTGTGTGGTTGCTGGCTTAATTTTATGTATATACGACTAGCTGAACCTCGCAGCTTCATCCGCGTTAAAAAAATCGATGCAGCGATGGTCCCGTAGGAATAAGATATTTTTCCACAGTAAAAAGTAGCTTATATGTTAATCCAGAGTGTCAGCTAACTCCAAATTATATGAAAATCGCTTCTTTTAACCTTTTAAACGTGAAGAAGTAACAAACATACACACTCACAAACTTTTGCATTTATAATATTAATATGATAAACAACTTAGTCCTCGGTAGTAGCATTTATTGACTTCAGATGGAACCCTGGTACTAAAGTTACTTACAGATGTCCATAGATGGCAGTGACCACATACCATAAGGTAGGCTGCATGTTCGTTTGCTACTGCAGTTAGATAAAAAAAAAGTAAAAATTGCTAACTGATGTATCAACGCACAGGACAAACGCATAGGCGCAACGCTATTTTTATAAATATATGAAACAAACTTTTCGTTCCTCTGCTTACATTCTTACAGAAGTTATATATTTAAAAGCCCTTCTTTAATAGACTAAAAATACGACTACCATTTGCCGACGAAGTGTTTGGATTTTTATTTTTTTCCTAAGCTCGCGGCGTTGTCACCTACGCATTCAAGCTTTCATAATTAAAATTCAGGCCAACCGGATCTCCATAAAGAACGTTTTTCCCACAATATTTTTCAAATATAAATAATATAACCAACAAACCTACATAAAAATAAAGCTAACACGACATAAAATTTTGTTTTTCTTAAATAACTTGTTTGTTTTTTAATTAGGTACAATTCATTATTGGTCCACGGCTGGGCAAGGGTCTTCCCTCGGAATAAGAGAGTTTTAGGGCCATAGTCCACCGTTTTCATTCACCGAAAAGCAATGATAATTATTTTCCAATACGCACATAAATCAGTCGTGCGTGCTTGGATTGGAACCTCTGATCTTCCGATCGAGAGGGCGGGTTTCAACCATTATTCTATCACTGCTCCATTCTATTTTCTACTTCTCCAATCTATTTAGGATGCAAAATGTAAAATGCAAAACATGAATTTTAGCTGGTCAGTGTAGTTTGACCAATGAGATACCACCGCCACAGGTATTTTTAGTTGAATGCAACTCTTGAGTTTCCGTGGAAATGTTAACCAGCTCACTTTTATATCCTCATATATCTTATCCTTAAAATACAAAATAAAAAAAAACGAACTACGCTTATCATGTGAGACTTCACAGTACGAAGATCAAATCTAAGAAAACCCCTAAAACGGAATTATTTAAATATATGAACAAAATGACATAGGTACACGGTGAATACCACACAAAGAAAAGATTTTTTTTAAGTTTCTAACGTACCTATATGAATATTGTAATGTAGAATTTCTTTCTCATAACTTGTACAGTAATAAGCAGTTAATCTTTTATAATAGCTAATCTCTAATTTTGATTAGAGCCTAGATTCTTATGCTGTTACTTATTTTCGTTAAAATTATGATTAATACAAAAAAGTTTAAAACTATGAAGTTAAACCGACTACGCCGCAACAAATTATAAAAAATATTATATAGGCTCTCTAGATGAGACTCATGTAAATAGCAGTATAGGACAGTAATAGATCGACGAATTTGACGAACTTTATTGGACGCAACACATTTGCATTATCTAAGCACCGCTTACTCGTCATCCATAACCTAAACATTTCTTTCCCTGGTTGAAGACTAATAGGCCAATAATTGATTCATTGTCGTCGTCAACTCATTATTGTGCTACTGCTGGGCACGGGTCTTCTCTCAGAATGAGAGAGTTTTAGGCCATAGTCCGCCGCGCTGGCCAAGTGCGAATTGGTGGACTTCGCACACCTCCGAGATTTAAAAAGAAACTCTCGGGTGTGTAGGTTTCCTCACGATGTTTTCCTTCACCGAAAAGCAGTGATAATTATTTTTTAATACGCACATAATTTTAGAAAAATCAGTAGTGCGAGATTCCAACCCAGGCCGGGTTGGAACCTCGGACCATTCAACCATTAGGCTGTCACTGCTCTATTGATTGATTAATTGGGTAACATTAAATATCACTACTTTATTTCTAAAGAAATAATATTGTAAGAAAACCTAAATGATTGGTTCTGTAAAAACTGCCCCTAAAGTTGAATTCTATGGTCTGAAACTCTCTCTTTCTTAGCGAAGACTCATACCCAGCAGTCGAAAAATAAAGGCTTGACGAGATTTTTTTTATATTTATACCTAACGATAAGACAGACGGGCCACCTGATGGAAAGTGGTTACCGTCGCCTATCGACATTTGCAACACCAGAGGAGTCGCCAATGCATCGCCGGGATTAAAGGAGAGTTCTTTTTGCACCTTTCTTGAATATTGAGATTATATTAATTTCACGATTTCAGTGAAATCCCATACCGCTTGCTAACGTTCCCGGGCGGTACTGACTCGCGCTACGTGCGCGAGGCACGCACGCCGGCACTCGGGCTATCCCCGTTACGACGCGTGCGGCCCGCGCTGCACGAGCACGACGAGAGCCTGCCCGCGAGCGTGCTGGTGCACGCCGTCCAACACTACAAAGAAATATTGACGCGCGTGGCCAATGTGTGATGTTGTTATGATTCTACTAATATTACGCGCACAAATATAAAAATATTGAAATTATCCAGTGCTTTTATTTATTAGTGAATTTTCAGCTAACGATCATTGACTATTTAAAGATTATATATATTGCATGCTCTTTTTTATTGCATAATATTGATGAAGCGCACATTTTATTTCATTTAAAATCACATTTGGTAAAGTGGCTTATAGCTAAACTAATAAAGACATTTGGAAAAAAACTACATTTATAGCACGACGATATAATGTTGAAAACTCCTCTCGTGCGTTTACTGGCGACATGAACTCCCATTACATACGCGAGGCACGCACGCCGGCACTCGGGCTGTCCCCGCTGCGGCGCGTGCGGCCCGCGCTGCACGAGCACGGCGAGAGCCTGCCCGCGGGCGTGCTGGTGCACGCCGTCCAGCACTACAAAGAAATATTGACGCGCGTGGCCAATGTGTGATGTTGTTATGATTCTACTATTGTTACGCGAACAAATAAAAATATAATTCAATTTTCAGTATTTTGATTTCCCAAATTTTTTCAACTTTCAGTCGCACGAGTATTAACCATTTAAGGATAATAAGATGGTATGTATGGTCTTTACGGTAAGTTGATGAAGCATCAATATTAGCTAAAAAAATACAGTTTGTCACTACAAGGAAATATTAACGCGCAAGGCCAATATTTGATGTTATCTTAGATGCCACAGTTGTAATTCACATGAATATTAAAATAATTCAATTGGTCTCTTTTTATCTTCTTTTATTACAAAGAGAAGTATCAATCTGACGTGCAATTTATGTATTATGCAACTTGATCATTTACTAATTACATATTATAATATGATATGAGTTTCTGACCGATATTATAACAAAAAATAAAAAAAAACAAATAAATACATTCGGATATTACTGCAAAAAAAAACATGTAGGAAAAGCATCTTAACAGAATTATATTTTACTACAGAATATTATTAGCTTTCCACAATAATATATTTTGACTACATAAAGGCTACAAAACGGCACAAAGGCTCGATCGAGATCATCTACGGCAATGCGGATGTGGCGGTGGCGATAACCGCTCAAATTGTCTTACAACTCTCCGGAGATAGACTGGTTGTCTGGATGAGATGCTTTTAAATCACTTTTATTTGACGACCCGCGTGGCGGAGCGGTTACCATACCGGTCTGACGCGCAATGGGTCCCGGGTTCGATTCCCGGCCCGACAGGTATGTCAATGATGATTTTAGATTAATATTATGGGTCTGGGTGTTTGTGTATTCGTCTTGTGTGTGTCCATGGTACCCACGACGCAGTAGAAAATCCTACTGTGGGGCTATGAGTGTAGAAAGCGTGAAAGCGGGAATTTACCTACATCTGATAGAAAAGCCGCTGGAAATTCAGATATGCTGTTAAATGTAAATTAAATTTTGCAGCCATGATTATTGAAATCAAATATAAACCACAAAATTTATGATTATTACGTAATAAATAAATAAGTTAATTCTTTACAATAATTTCCCGAGGAGATTCGTTTGTAACGAAAAACGACTTATGAAACTCTATGAAAATATGAAATCTTTTCAAAAGCTTATGACCTCACACTGGTTGTGTCGTCTTCTGTAATTGTAATGAGTTTCTAGCCGATATTATAATAAGTACCAGAAATACAAATTATTATTAGCAATATCTTTAAATTGAAAGATACTCAATTTATTCCAACTAGTTACCCGTCGCAACGGTCGAGATTCGACCGTAACTTAAATGAAAAAAGTAAACTTCATATTGCCGAATGTAGCACGAATATTTCTCAAATTCAAATAAATTGTAATAATTTTAATTTGATTTAATTGTAATAAGTTATTTTGAACACATCCATTAAAGGTAAAAAGAGGTTTAATTATCTAAGCTGCATTTAAAAGTAATAGCGGGTATTTTGACAAAGACATCTGACATTTTTGACGTTGTGTTTTCATAGTATGATATTGAATATTTTATTTCGATTATTATGTATGTGTTTGTGTCAAATGCAAGGTAGTGTGTGAAATATGTTTTAGTTTATTTTATGTATGCTTTATGCATTGTTTGAAAAAATATTAGCATTGCGTAATCCTTATCTACATAAACTATAACCGTGCGTAATTACTTACACTTCCGTCTGCAGCAAGTATCTTAAAAACGGATCACAAGTTTTTGCTTCACGTATGAATATATTCCAATACATTTCCGCAAAATATATCCGTAAAAAGATACAGGAAAATTATCAAAACAACTACCTTACAATAGAATTTTATTAGCTTTCCGCAATCATGTTTGTTGACTACATGGAGGCTACAAAGTGACACGAAGGCTCGATCGAGATCATGTACGGCAATGCGGAAGTGGCAGGCGGTGGCGATAACCGCCCAAATTGTCATACTTTATTTATCTACATACTACTACTACATACTAAAATATCACTTTTATTTATCTACATCTGATAGATGAGTCGGTATACATGCGAATCTCCTGTTAAATGTAAATGAAATATTTTATAATATAATTTGAGTAAAAATAAAACCACGAAATTTATTCTTATTACGTAATAAATAATTAAGTTCATTCCTTACAATAATTTCTGGAGGAGTTTCGTTCGTAACGAAAAAACGTCTTAAGAAACTCTATTTCTATCTTTTCAAAAGCTTTTGACCTTACACTGGTATTGTCGGCTCGTATAATTGTAATATGACTTTCTAGCCGATATTATAACAAATACCAAATATATTAAGTATTATTAGCAATATTTCTATAAGAATGAATTATATGAATCAGAAATAAATACAATAAATAACAAGATAAATAAGGTACAATTAATATAAGTTTTTCATAACGAAATGTTTATTCTTGTGACAAGATAGTCCAGGGACTGCGGCAATGCAGATGTTCATTATTTTTGGACTACTCTCGAGTGTTAGAGCTGAATATACTAGTGTTTCTTTTAAACTTGAATTAGCAAACATAGCTTGGTGAAAGTATTCTTTTGTCGAATTAAAGAAACAAACATGCCGTCTACCTGATATGAGATAGTGACTGTTGTACATGTTTTTTTTTTTACAAAAAAGGATTAATTAAAGGACGTCCAGTATCGTTGCTGCAGGAAGCAGGAATTGCAGGAAATATAGACACTTCCTGCTGTGTACTGTCTGCTGCTACTGTCTGCTGTTACTGTCTACTGTATTATACTGACACTATAATTGAACGGTGATTTAAATTCGAAGACAATGTCAAATATGTATAAATAATACTATTTAGTTATGGAGACCCCTCAAACTTTAGCGTTCGATTAAGTACACTGTAGAAGTAAATAATGATATTCACTAAATTACCCAGAGCTATCTAATAGAAGGCATACATTCATTACTCGTATTAATAAACTAGCTTTAGCAGTGATAGCCCAATGGTTGAAACTTGCCCTCTCAATCGGAGGACCGAGGTTCAAACCCGGGCACGCACCACTGATTTATGTGCGTATTAGAAATTAATTGTCACTGCTTTTCGGTGAAGGAAAGCGTCGCGAGGATACCTACACACCCGAAAGTTCTTTCAAAAAAGAACAAAAAAGTTCTCGGAGGTGTGTCAAGTCTAACAATTCGCACTTGGCCAGCGCGGTGGACTATGGCCTAAAACTATCTCATTCTGAGAGAAGACCCGTGCCCAGCAGTGGGACAATAATGGGTTGACGATATATTAATAAACTAGCTTCGAAATCACGAAATTAAGCATACTTATTATCTAAAAAAGGTTTAATATGTTCGATACCAAAGGTATCTACAAAACAATATTATAGAGAAATCAGCATAGTCCTACTAATATTATAAATGCGAAAGTTTGTGAGGATGTATGTGTGTTTGTTATTCTTTCACGCAAAAACTACTGAACGGATTTGGTTGAAACTTTACAGTAGTATAGGTTATACATCAGAATCACACATGGACTATAATTTATACCGATTTTTTTGCAATAAGGTTAGACTATAACGAGAAATATCAGATTAGTCGCAAAAAAAGTTGTCCTCTGAGAGCTATCTTCGCGTACGCTGCCTAAACCGTTGGAGATATCCAAATATAATGTACGGTGGGATTGTTTGGCTCACATAGATCTAAATAAAAGTCCGCGACAGCATATATCTATATTTTATGTATAAGCCACAATAACTCTTTTTATACTTTGAAAATTTTAAAAATATGAAGTTGATGTTTCCATGGGTTTTATACAAACTAAATATTAATCCTTATCATAATAAATGATTTCAAAAAATCAAGCATCTAATACAGATTAAATCTACTTTTTACACCATGTAAATTGGATAAGTAGTTTAGAAGATATTACGACTATAACATATTGCATACTCAATTGATTGACCGGCAGTACGCGCCGTGCGCTGCCGCCGTATACAACGAAGTTCTATGAAATTAATTTTTAAATGGTTATAAATCACGGAGCAAAATGGGAAAGTTCGATGTGAATGACGTCCCCTGTAGTTCCGGGATCAGAATAAGGCTACGGTATCCCCTGTCTGAGGTAAGAGGCGACTAAAAGGGGGCTTTCGGGGTTGCGGGCGGCTAGACTAGGAGTTCGAAACACCCAGTCAGCAACTTCGGGAAACATGTCTGCATGTGTGGTCGCATGCTGTCATGAGAGCCAGGATGCAAGGAGCTTGAACAGTCCAGCCAGGCGATCCCGGGAAGGATGGTGGTATACGTGTGGTCGCATATCGTGGTAAAGACTAGATGGAGTGGTGGGCCCAGCCGCTCACTTGGGAGGAGCCCGATGGGGCAATGCACTCAGAGGACTCCAGTTGCGTTCCTTTGAAGATCCCGGAGTCCTGGTGCGATAAGAATCCCACATAACCCTGCGTCGCTCCCACGGCGTATGGTACTTTTTAAAGGTTTCCCCCTCGACAAAAAAAAAGGTCAATAAGAATGAAACAGTAGAAAATGTTAGATATGTCATTCAATCGTCATCGACCTTTTAATGTTACACAACTCGGCACATAAGTCAGATTAGCAGTAGTTTAGGTCGTAGTTGACCACGCTAGCCAACTGCGCGTTGGTAACCGTCACGCGTTTTGAGACCCTTTCTTAAAACTTTTAATTTCAGAATAAGTATTAATATCCGTTGTCGACAAAACTAATTCAAATTAATATAAGTGCCTGTGATTTGAAATTAGAACACACAGATTTAGGAAGTAGGGCAAGGGTTAAATCTGAAGTCAATCACAGATGCGTTGCTACTCTCGAGGACTTTGATGATCGCCTCATATAAAAGCGAGCCGGCAGCCACACCCTTCTAATGAAACACAAGAACTGCTTCACGGTAGAAATAGGTGCGGCGGTGATAACTCCCTGGTTGAACCATTGCTCTACCACCTTGCAAACTTTATGTGGCAGACTAAATTTCACGCGAGCGAAGCCGCGGGCAAAAGCTAGTAATACATAAAGAATAATATGTATGATCGCGATGTGTAGTTTCTACTCCTTACTTCATTTACACATGAATTAGAAAGAATAAATACACGCTTTCACGCTTTCTACACTCATAGCCCCACAGTAGGATTTTCTCCTGTGTCGTGGGTACCATGGACACACACAAGACGAATACACAAACACCCAGACCCAGAACAGGAATCTAAACTCATCATTCAGATACCTGTCCGGCCGGGAATCGAACCCGGGACCCATTGCGCGTAAAACCGGTATGGTAACCGCTGCGCCACGCGGGTCGTCAATGTGTCGGGATGTGTGGAGAGAACATCGTAGAAGTATACGACATATCGTACTGCGTATTATTATAAATATAAATTCTTAACACTCGTAAAACATCAATTGCAAAACGAGAATGAGACGGAAACAACAAAGAACAGAAGAAACAAGTTTAAAAAGCTTTTATTTTATACAAAGAAAAGTTTGATTGGGAAAACTTTAAAATAATTCTTCGCTTTAAAGTTAGCTTGCCGACTTTTGCATTCGTGAGCCTCTGTATAGAAATGCAGAAAGCACAATTGGAAATATAAAATGTTTTTCGTTTATTGTTAGTGAATATTTTTGCAAAATGCAAGTAACAAGCATTTAAGCTGGGTTAAGCTGGCTTAACAAGCTGAATATTCAGCAAGAGATGATTGCAAAGCGTTTTAATGCAGCTCATGTAATAATTAATTCACATTAATATAAGGCCATTTACAGATGATAGTTAAATTAGTTTGATATATCAAACATGCAAAGCATGCAGTCCATATTATAGTAAATGGTTAGTCTGAAAACAACTTTAAGTAGAACCCGAGTTGTATCTAAGGTTAAACCCAGAAAATGAAGATGGTAACTTCAAATGAAAGTGAGTAACTAAGATAATAATTTGAACACGCTTTCTACACTCATAGCCCCACACTAGGGACACTCTTCTATGTTGTGGGTACAATGGACTAACACAAGACGAATACACAAACATCCAGACCTAGAACATGAATGAAAACTCATTATTCAGATACCTGTCTGGCCAGGAATCGAACCCGGGAACCATTGTGCGTCAGACCTGTATGGTAACCGCTCCATCACGCGGGTCGTCGAACACACTAAGTAATCACTAAATGAACACTAAATATGCCTAAAATTCTTGTTAATGTTTAAAAAAAAAGTTTAACTGTAACATTTCACGGTTTCTATTTACAAAGATTTTCTGAACTGACTGACTGAACTTTTCTGACTTTCTTTCTCCATGTCTATCGAACACTCAAAATGAAA